>JAKRSK010006259.1:142500-576771 GCA_029891615.1 Natrix natrix natrix | reverse complement strand
CATAGTGCCCTGGAGTGGAGATACTTGCTCCTTCCACACAGCAAAATGCGGGTCAGCCCACAACCTGGGCTCTGGGCCCCGGGGTGCAGATGGCCCAACATCAGGGCTGGGGGGTCAACCTATCCAGCTGGTGACCAGCCTGCAGCAGAGCATGGGGGGGGGGGGATCTCAAACACAAACCAATTGCCGACAAGTGGGTTACTGCCTGGCCAAGGATGAGTGCAGTAGGATGGGAAAACTTCCACAGAACTCAGGTGGAGTTTGCTGTTCTTCTGGCACTGCTTGACGGCTTCACTTTCAGTCTCTGGCTGCAAAGTGGGGTCTTCGGTCATCAATGCCAAATCAGTTATAAAACCAGTTATATATTTTCAGGTCGGGCAGCCATACCTGAGTATTTTTTATTTGCATGAAAATACTGATGTAGGGCTGGATAAGAACGCCACACGGATAGGGTTGACCTTAAACTACAGGCAGCCCATCTTGGTCCCAAAAACTTTACCAATCTTTTTTTTAATAATTGTTTTTATTTTAATATGAGCAAGCCATTTCCCATTAAACAGTGTATCATCTGGGTACAAATATTTTGTGCCAACAATTAAAATTTACAATCATATTCATTACTTAATCTTTTCTTAGCTTAATTTCCAATACCTTCAATGTCTGATACTATAACAATCCTCATCATGATTTATTTAACTCTATTAATTATATTAACTTTTAATACATTTTCTATATTTTACACAACTTCTTTCACTATTAATTCTTATGTCTGTTCTCTAACCATCAGTAAAACGATTCCCAAATTGTGTAATGATCCCTTGGTTCTTTCTCTTTGATAGCCAGTGTCAATCTGTTCATTTCTGCACATTGTAGGAAAGAGAGGAAAGGTTACGTAAAGACATGCTCAGTAAACTGCCATGATCTCAGTGGCTGTTTACCTTTTAACCTATGAGCTCACCTAGCAGAGTACCAGGGAGTTATGTGAGATTCAACTCTGGCTGGGATGGACTTAGAGATTGACAAGGAAAATGTACCAATAAGATGCTGTTACTACCCCTGCTTTTGCTTTGCTTGTTAAAACTGTATAAAAGCCAAATAAACTCTGCGTAAGGCAGACAGACATTTTGGACACCAACTGCTGTGATGGATTTCTGAAACCTACACCATATTCTAGTATTTTCCTAATCACGTTTTCCTCTCTAGGGATCTCTTCGTTTTCCAGTTTTGTGCAAATACGATCCTAGCTGTTCTTATAACATGGATAATCAAATATACATTTTCTTTACTAGAGTTTTCTGGTAAAATCCCCAACAAAAAATATTTCAGATTTTAAGTCAATGTGTTGTTGTATCGTCTTTTCCAGCCACCTATGTATTTTAGTCCAATATATATATTTTTTTGCCTCTACACAAGTCCACTCTGCCAATCTTTGAAGAACGTTTCAACTCCAAGGTCCCTTCCAACAGGAGTCTTAGTGGACAACCAGCCAAATATGAGCCAGCAGTGTGCAGTGGCAGCCAAAAAAGCCAATGCAATCCTAAATTGCATTAACAGAGGGATAGAGAAGAACCGGGGAAGACATGTTAGCAGTGTTCCAATATTTGAGGGGCTGCCACAGAGAGGAGGGGGGGTCAAGCTATTTTCCAAGGCACCAGAAAACCAGACAAGGAATAATGATCAAGGAGAGATTTGACCTGGAAATAAGGAGGAGGGTTTTTTTTATTAAAGAGTTTTAATATATTTTACAAATATTTCCCCTTCCCCTTCCCCCCCTCCACCCCAACCCTCCCCCCCCTCCAACCCATCCTCCCCCAACCTTCCCGAGCAAAATACAGGATATAAACATTTAACAATCATACGCTAACATAAGCTAACTAACTTTAACATCTTGCCTCCTCTTGTGCTATAACTCCCCTTTTATTAAGCTAACTTTAAGTAAATTGAACATTCCTTGCTCCTTCACTCATAAGCTAATTGAAATTTCTTAGTCCGATATTTGTTTTGAATATAGTCAATCCATCTTCTCTATTCCAACTTGTATTTCTCATCTGAGTGGTCCTTCAGATATGCTGAGATTTTGGCCATCTCTGCTAAATTTACTACTTTTAACATCCATTCTTGAATAGTATGCAATTCTTCCTTCTTCCAGTACTGTGCCACCAGCAATCTTGCTGCCGTTGTTAGATTCAGAATCAAGTTAGTCTCTATAACTGTACAGTCTGTAATTATACCTAACAAAAACAACTGGGGAGTGAACTTTCTCCTCTTTTTAAGAATATTTTGAATAATCCACCATATTTTTATCCAAAATGCTTTAACTTTTTACAAGTCCACCATAGATGATAATATGTAGCATCAGCACAGTCACATCTCCAACATTTAGGTTGTAAATTCGGATACATACAAGCTAACTTTTAGGGTCTAAATGCCATCTATAAAACAGCTTATAGAAATTCTCTCTCAAGTTTTGAGCTTGAGAAGGTTTCTGACAGTGAGAACAATCAACCAGAGCAACAGTTTGCCTTCAGAAGTTGTAGGAGCTTCATCACTGGAAGCTTTCCAGAAGGGATTGGATTGCCCTATGTAGGAAATGGTGTAGGGTCTCCTACTTGAGTGGGGGGGGGATTGGGGTTGGATTACATGACCTATAAGGTCCCGTCCAACTCTGTTACTCTGTTATTCTGCGTTCACACACCAGGCGTAACCAGATCGTTTGCATGCTGAGCTTGGCTGGGGAGAATTTGGGGGGGGGGGGGGGTTTCTCTGCGTGTGAAGGGCAACTAGGACCTTCCAGAGTGGCGCATCAGCCGACTTAGGAGCTGGGGCGTTGCGGGGGCGTGACAGCGGCGCTGCGATTGGCAAAGGATCGAAACTCCTCCCTGAAGGGCAGAGGCATTTGGAAGGAGATCCTCGCCTTCGGGCATAGATGCGAAGCCGGGAAGACGATGCTGATGCAACTGGCGCTCCGATTGTTCCTCTCGGCCGGCCTGGGATCCTTCATGCCGAGGGGCCGCCTCGGTGAGTTTTTGGAAGGATTTGCGATGTGGCTTGAAAGCGAGGGGGGGGGGGAGGACGGACGGGGGGGGGGGGACGGACACACACGTGTTCTGCCCAATGTTCCCTCTCAGCTGCAGGAAAAGACCGAGCAGCAGTTTCCAACTGCAGGGCAGTGATTTCTAATGTCACAGCATAACATTTGGCAAACTTCCCTTCCCCATCCATCTCCGAAATCAAAAACTGCTGCTTGACCTGCCTCCCCATGAAAGTACCTACTCCCGGCCTTCTCCTGGGGCGGGGGGAGAAAGAACCGGACAGTAGTGGATCAATGCATAGAAGGGGGGGGGGAGACGTGGAGGATTACACCCCCCACCCCCATCACATATAATCCTTGATATGTGTCCTACGTTCCACTCTCTTTTTTAAAGCCTTCTAACTGATTAGTCATCCCTTCCCCTTTCGGAGAAGAAATAAAAGTGGGCTTAATCCGTTTCCTCCTCCCCGGGCACAATGGTTCATTCCCCCTGCAAGCTCTACCTCGGCAAACAGCCGGTGCCATTCGAGAAAGGGGGGGGGAAACTACTCACGGTGTTAATTGAGGGGGGGGGGAATAATAATAATAATCAACAACTGTGCTCCCCCGACCTCGGATTGCCTGTTTTCAGCTCAGTTTTGGAAGCGGTTTCCTGCCTGCCACCTGGACGGAACCACTTGACCTGGGAAGCCGGGGGGAGAGGAGGAGGAGACTAGCTTTGTCTCTTGTACACCCTCCTGGGGAAGCAAATGGTATCGCCTAGTCCCATTCATTTTTCGCCTCTTTGGCTCCGTCGACTGCTCGAGAGCATCCTCTGTGGAGCTGCGGCCTGGGAATCATGTGCTCTGCCCAGTCCTGTTATCTGTTTCTAGCATTTAAGCTAGATTCCCTCAGATTTATGGTCGACTAGGCGTGCATCTATCTCAGGGGTCCCCAAACTTGGCTGGAGAATTCTGGGAGTTGAAGTCCACATGTCTTCAAGTTGCCAAGTTTGAAGACCTCTGATCTATCTACTTGCTTTCCCCTGTATGCGGGCTGAAGAATTCTGGGAGTTGAAGTTCCACATGTCTTCAAGTGCCAAGTTTGAAGACCTCTGATCGATCTACTTGCTTTCTCCTGTCCCCTATGCTGGCTGGAGAATTCTGGGAGTTGAAGTCCACATGTCTTCAAGTGCCAAGTTTGAAGACCTCTGATCTATCTACTTGCTTTCCCCTGTCCCCTATGCTGGCTGGAGAATTCTGGGAGTTGAAGTCCACATGTCTTCAAGTGCCAAGTTTGAAGACCTCTGATCGATCTACTTGCTTTCTCCTGTCCCCTATGCTGGCTGGAGAATTCTGGGAGTTGAAGTCCACATGTCTTCAAGTGCCAAGTTTGAAGACCTCTGATCGATCTACTTGCTTTCTCCTGTCCCCTATGCTGGCTGGAGAATTCTGGGAGTTGAAGTTCCACATGTCTTCAAGTGCCAAGTTTGAAGACCTCTGATCTATCTACTTGCTTTCCCCTGTCCCCTATGCTGGCTGGAGAATTCTGGGAGTTGAAGTCCACATGTCTTCAAGTTGCCAAGTTTGAAGACCTCTGATCGATCTACTTGCTTTCCCCTGTCCCCTATGCTGGCTGGAGAATTCTGGGAGTTGAAGTCCACATGTCTTCAAGTTGCCAAGTTTGAAGACCTCTGATCTATCTACTTGCTTTCTCCTGTCCCCTATGCTGGCTGGAGAATTCTGGGAGTTGAAATCCACATGTCTTCAAGTTGCCAAGTTTGAAGACCTTTGATCTATCTACTTGCTTTCTCCTGTCCCCTATGCTGGCTGGAGAATTCTGGGAGTTGAAGTCCACATGTCTTCAAGTTGCCAAGTTTGAAGACCTCTGATCTATCTACCATGCTGCAGTATTTGGAACCGATTGTGTAAAGCCTCTGCAACCAGTGTGACAAAGTGTACTCGGAATGGTTGTTAAAGAAAGACAGACATGAGAAACTGTAAGATGAGACAGGCTTTCACTGAATAACAGTGTACATTACCGTAAACACTATACAGTTATTTTAATATTGCAGACTTGCTGTATTATAAGTGATATGGATATTATATAACACTTTTAATTAAGCAGGTATCGTGAATAAATATAACTTTGAGTTTCAGATAACACTGATTTCGTTGTTGTCATGGGTGACATCTGTGAAAAAAATTCAAGTGCTCAGGCATGAAAATGTGCCGCTCAAACACTATGCTTTTCCGCTCACACTGAAAAAAATTTAGAGGGAACATTGCCTGGATTGGGTTAACAGGTAGTAGCGGGGGCGGGAGTCTCGCCCAGACGCTTCTACCCATGCACAGAAGCACGGGGCGTGCATGCGAGCGCATGAGCCTCCAGAAGCGTGCACAAGCAAACCCACCACTGACTAAGAGCCTATGCACCGAACTTATTCTATTCTCTCTTTCTCTCTCCTTCCTTCCCTCCCTTTCTCCCTCTCTCTCCCTCCCTTCCTCTTTCTCTCCCCCCTCTCCCCCCTCTCTCCCTTCTCTCTCTCTCTCTCTTTCTCTCCCCTTCTCTCCTCTTTCTCCCTCTTTCTCTCCCTCCCTCCCTCCCTCTTTCTCTCTCTCTCCCCCTCTCTTTCCCCCTCTCTCCCTTCTCTCCCTCCCTCTTTCCCTCCCTCTCTCCCCCCCTCTCCTCTCTCCCTCTTTCCCTCCCTCCCTTTCTCTCTCTCTCCCCTCCCCCCCTCTCTCACCTTCTCTCTCTCTCCCTCCCTCTTTCTCTCTCTCTCTCCCTCTCTCCCCCCTCTCCTCTTTCTCCCTCCCTCTTTCTCTCCCTCCCTCCCTCTTTCTCTCTCTTCCCCCCTCTCTCCCTTCTCTCCCTCCCTCCCTCTTTCCTCTCTCATTCCCCCCTCTCTCCCTTCTCTCTCTCCCTCCCTCTTTCTCTCCCTCTCTCCCCCCTCTCTCCCTTCTCTCTCTCTCCCTCTCTCTCTCTCCTCTCTCCCCCCCTCTCTCTCCCTCTCCCCCCCTCTCTCTCCCTCCCACCCTGTCCCTCTCTCTGCCCTAGACTAGATCTTCTTGGCAAGAGAAATGCTGTGTTGTCCAGGACAATTATTCAAAAATGCAGGTTGCAGAGTTCCGGTTCCGGCGGCTACGGCGACAGGCAGGTCTTTGCCTGCTCCAGCTCTCCCGGTGGGCTCCCCCCGCTTCTGGGGGGGCACAAGACGCCCTGGAGGGGCGTCTTGCCGAGGGAACGGCTCGCGGAGGGTCCTGGCGTCGGCGTCGGCTGGCGGGGGCTTCTCCGCTTCGTTCTAGGCATCGGGGAGCATTTTGGAGGACGCGCGCGCGCGCGTCTCGCTCCATGCCGATCGGAGAATATACTTCTGAATGAAGCAGCGGCGGTGTGGTGAGAGGCTTCCTTTCTTCATTCCCTTTCTTTTGAATTAATGGACTTTTCAGCCTTTTTTCAAACAAAGTTTCTTTCGGACTTTTGCTGGAGGTGCGGCTAGAGGGAGGGGGATTTCCCCCCCCCCTTGGACAAGCGGCTTGAAAAGATTCTGCTTTCGCCCCCAGGGGAAGGAGGAAGGGGGAGAGCCAACTAATGATGCCTCACCCCTATAAAAGTGACTTTCCTTGGACTTAGATCCAGAATTTATGGGTGAACTGAGAATTTTCTGAACTTTTAAAAGTTTGTTATGCCTCTGAGCCCAAAACTGGCAGGGCAAGATGGCACACTTCCGTTGTCTTTGTGAACTGTGAAATCTGACTCCACCTTCAAAATCCAGGCTTCCGGTCTTTGTCTCCGAGTCGCCCAGAGGAATCTCTTGTGGATTGTGATTCTTTGAACCCTTTGGAGAAAAAACTTTCACCTACTGCTAGAGTGACTAAAGAAATTCCCATCTGTTTGGATTCTCTGTCTCCTGGACTCGTCTGCCTGCTCTTCTTCTCCAGCTGCCCAGTCTCTACAGTGACTGATTTCTTTGCTTTTTAAACCATGTCTCCAAAAAGACCACCTCCTGGAAAACCTGGTTTTGCTACTTCTGCTCCAACATCTGCAACATCTAGCCCAGCCACACAGTCAAAGATAACAGAATTGATGCAACCCAAGACTACAGAGATAGACTTTCAACAAATGCTCCAACAAATTTTACAGGGCCAAGAGGAAATTAAGAAACAGCTAAGGGAAATGAAAGATGAAATTAAAGAAAATCAAGCGCAAATCTATAAGAACTCACAGAGACTGGACTTTGTGGAGGGTGGGGTGGCGGAGGCGAGAGGGGGGGTTGAGGCCTTGCAGAGGGGAAACAAAGAACTTGATACCCAACAAATGAAAACAGATTTTGAGAGAATGTCCTTTTATCTTAGATTCCAAAATGTAATAGAAACAGATGGGGAAAATATAAGGGACATAATGACTAATATTTTAGCTGAATACATACATAAAGATAAACAACAGATGGAATGGGAGATAGATCTGGCTTATAGAGTGAACTCAGCATATGCCAGAACACACAATGTGCCCAGGGAGGTTCATATTAGATTCCTTAGGAAAAGCACAAGAGATGAAATTCTGGGTGTACAAAGGGGGCAAACACTGACATACCATGATAGGGAGATAACCATTCTAAAACAGATTCCCAAAAAAATTAGGGAGAAAAGGAAAAACTATTCGCAATTGGCGAATAAATTATACCAGAAGGGGGTGTGGTTTAGATGGTTGATGCCTGAAGGTATGCTGATATTCTGGGAGGAGACAAGAATTAGAATTAACACACCCATAGAGGCACAGGCCTTTATGGAAAAAAACAAAGCGAACCTAGAAAAAACAGAAGATACCACAATGGTCACACAGGACACGGGAGGGGCCGGAGCTCTGCCAGCAGGGGGGGAAGGGGCAATACCAAGAAAGCTCAGATCACAAAAATGAATAAGAAAGCCACAATGTTATAAACAAACCGAAAGCAATAATGAAATTATATCTAGATTATATATTATAACAATATAAGCTGACTGAAAAAAATTTTTTTTTTCTAGAATTAATATGCTGATTTTTTATGACTATGGACTAATGTCTGATATATGGATGTAACCTATGAGATTGGAGGGAGGGGGCGTCTGTCACACTTGCTACTGCCAAAATTTGTAACCATTCCATTTACCCTTTTCCCTATAAATGTTTTAAAAAAACCAATAAAACTCTTTTCAAAAAAAAAAAAATGCAGGTTGCAGAAATGGGCCCAACCCTCTGGAATGACCTCCCCCCCGATATTAGAACTACTACCGACTTCCGCTCCTTTCGACAAAAACTTAAGACTCACCTGTTCCGGTTAGCCGGCCTGGCCCACTTATAGTTCTACTCTTACCTCCTGGCGGATATTTTATTTGGGATAGCTTTTAAGGTTAATGTTTTTAACTTTTTAAATTTTTAAAAATTTTATTCTAACTTAACTAAATTGTACAGGGAACTTCTACTACCTCCTCCAGTCCTATGTTTAATTTATTTATTTTCTACTTATAACATGTATATTTACTGTTTAACTATTTTAATATGACTGTACACCGCCCCGAGTCTCTTTTGAGAGAGGGGCGGTTTAGAAATCCAATAAAGTTAAGTTAAGTTAAGTTTGCAATTAGAGTGTTATGAACTTGGCAATCGGATGCAATTGTTGGTAAACTTCCTAATTAAAAACCTAAGGAAAGGTTTCACTATTAAGAACCATTGAGAACCCTGGTCTCCGAGATAATGATGGGATGATTTGTGTAATTAAGAAATGGTGCAGACTTTCTGTGAGTAAAACCCAATAACTGGCAAGTGTGCTTCGGATTTTAACTTCGCTGTTGTTTCAATGTGTTAGCTATTTTTCCTTTCACGTATGCAATCTATGACAGGTCAAGTGGGGTGCAAATAATTGTACAAACTTATAAATTTTGGACCTGCTCTGCTCTCTCTACATGGGGCTCCCCTTGAGGTGCACCCGGAGACTGCAGTTGGTCCAGAATGCAGCCGCGCGGGTAATTATGGGGAGATCGAGGTTCTCCCATATAACACCCATCCTGCGCGAGCTGCACTGGCTTCCTGTGGCCTACCGGGTGCGCTTCAAGGTGCTGGTTACCACCTTCAAAGCGCTCCATGGCACAGGGCCTAGTTACCTGCGGGATCGCGTCCTGCCCCATACATCCCTGCGACCCGTCCGCTCACACAGAGAGGGACTACTCCGGGTGCCGTCCTCCAGAGAGTGCCAGAGGGCGGCGCCCAGGAGTAGGGCCTTCTCTGTAGTGGGCCCCACCCTTTGGAATGACCTCCCCCCAGACATCAGGACAACAACCGACCTTTGCTCCTTCCGTATGAAGCTGAAAACCTACCTGTTTCGACTAGCTGACCTGGCATAATACTACAACCTCTCCATCCCAGGGCATTTTTAATTGGTAATTTTAGTTTTAAGGGTTAATTTCACTGGGGTTTTAACTTTTTTAGGTATTGTAACTTATTTATTTATTTTACCTCCTCTGTACGCTATATAATACTTTTGTACGTCGCCCCGAGTCCCTGTGGGGAGAGGGGGCGACTAATAAGTTCAAGTAATAAATAAATAAATAAATAAATAAATAAATAAATAAAGGGGAAACAGCTATTATTGTTGCAGTAGATTTCTCAGTGTTCAACTAGGGCTTATAATTGAGCATTTTTGTCATTTGTTTTTAATTAACATTTCCTCCCAATGTTTTTGCTTAGTTTTGTTCTGTGTCCATTTTTTTTTCTTTTGGATTTTAATATTTTGAATAAAATAAAGTACTTTGGAATACATATAACATCCCCCCCTTTGAATACTGATAAACACAGGGGCTCCCTCTAATGGCCACCTATATATTGACATCTCTTAAAAAGGTAAATGACTTGCATGGATCCCATCAGAGTCTTAAAGGGGCGATACCTGTATTGCTGACTCAGCCTCCTTGTATCATTTTACAGATTACAACTTTACTGTAAATTGGAGTTTCGAGGAACCTTTTGCCTCGGAATTTTATTTTATGGAAGATGCTATTTGGAACCGTTACATTTACATCAGCTGGCAGCTGTTAAATGCTCAGTAGCTGACAGTCTATATTTGCTAAATTAGTATTGAACATTTAAAAAAAAAATCAGAGATATCAACCAACCAATTTGACCTTCCATCTGCCTACTGAAGAAAAAAAGTTAGGAGGTAATCCCAACAACAAAGCTGAGCTTCCAAATCCTCTGTACACAATCTATTAATTATTGTTCTTAACTCACAGAACGTCCACAAACGGCTTTTAATTTCCCAGGAAATCTACATGCATCTACAGTCAAATACCATTGATTGACTCTTAATAATAGAAATAACTCCTTCCAGTTTTATCATCCTTACTTTTCCTTAAAATTGTAAACGGGATCTTTCCAAACCACGGCACCTCAGTCCTCAAAATCACAAGTCTCCAGTGATGATATCTCCCAAGCGCTCATTGTTCAACGCAGGTGGTCCTTGACTGATGACCAGATTGACCCCAAAATTTATGTTGCTAAGTAAAAAAACTTATTGAGTGAGTTTTTCCCGTTTTATGATTTTTCTTCTCACTGTTGCTAAGTGAATCATTGCAATTGTTTTAAGTTCACAACCCAGCTGTTAAGTGAATCTGGATTCCCCATCGACTTTGCTTGTCAGAAGATCGCAAAAGGGGATCACGTGATCCCCAGGATATCATCACCATCATAAATATGGACCAATTGCTTAATCATCTGAATTTTGATCATGTGACCATGGGGATGTTGCAATGGCCATAATTGTGAAAAACAGTCATAAATGATTATTCTCAGTGCTGTAACTTTGCACGTTCACTAAATGAACTGTTGCAAGTTGAGAACTATCTGTAGATTTTCCTGCAAATATTTAATCTCTTGACAGTTATCTAACGGTTGAAAATACCATGTTTTCCCAAAAATAAGACCTGGCCATATATATATATATATATATATATATATATATATATATATATATATATGTATGTATGTATGTATGTATGTATGTATGTATGTATGTATGTATATATATATATTTGGTCCCCAAAATAAGCACCAGGGCTTATTTCCAGGGCAGTTTTTTTTTTTGCAGCTGCAATGGAGCAGGAGGCAAGGAAGGGGAGTGTGGGACAAAACGAGGTAGTGGAGGGTTGGAGGACGAAGCTTCTTCTTCCTTAGAAGAAGCTTAGAAGAGCAAGAAAGAGGATTAAGGGACTGGAGGCTAAAACATATGAAGAACAGTTGCAGGAACTGGGTATGGCTAGTTTGATGAAAAGTGGTGGAGCTTCCAGGAGCAGGAAGTCTCCATTCTCAGGTGAAGCTCCAAGCAGCTCCTGTCCTGCTGTCCTTCAGGTCATTGGCATGTAGGGACCAATGGGGGTCAGTCCGAGAAGCAGTTGTGTGAGCCCTGAGGGTCCCCTCACCTGAAGTGGCCATGTCCAGGTGTCTCCAAAGTCAGCCAAGAGCCGCTAGGGTCTCCTTTGGCCACTTTCCAGGGTTAATCTCATGACTGGAATCATCAGAGTACAGCAGATAGTTGATCTTCTGTTAGAGAGCCGCTTTTCACGATAGCATTGAGGGAGGAGCTGATGCTACAGACCCCACTAAGCCTGTCTTTCACTCTTTGACTGATTAACAGAGTTGGAAGGGACCTTATAGGTCATCTAGTCCAACCCCCGCTCAAGCAGGAAACCCTACACCATTTCTGAGAAATGGCAGTCCAATCTCTTCTTGAAAGTCTCCAGTGGTGAAGCCCCCACACTTCCAAAGCCATGCTGTTCCATTGGTTGATTATTTTCACTGTCAGGAAAATTTCTCCTTATTTCTACTGTATGTTGAATCTCTCCTTGTTCAGTTTCCATCCATTATTAGTTGTCTGGCCTTCAGACAAGCTGTTGGACCCCCTCCTCTCTGTGGCAGCCCCTCAAATATTGGAAGACTGCTATTATGTCACCCCCCTGGTCCTTCTCTTCACTAGTCTAGCCAGGCCCAGTTCCTGCAACCGTCCATCGTATGTCTTAGCCTCCAGTCCCCTAATCATCCTGGTTGCTATTCTCTGCACTTTTTCTAGAGTCTCAACATCTTTTTTATAGTGTGGTGACCAAAACTGGATGCAGGATTCTATTTTTTTCTTTAAAATTATTGAATAAACATTAAAACACTGGACATCGAGTGACTTTTCTGGCTTTGTCATTTCCATACGTATTTTAACATAACAACAAATACAGTTTCTACTTATTGTACATAGCTACATTGATCTTATTGACATCTCCCTTATCCTCGTTTATATATTTTATTTATGTATTATCCAGTTCCAATGTTACAATCCTCAAAATATTCTTTTCCAACTCATTTTCCTCATTTCCAACCATTGATACATTTTGTTCCAAATTTCATAATATTCTGTCTCATCTCTATTTTTGATTTCTAGTGGCAGTCTGTCCATTTCTGCACAGATCAAAGTTTTCTTTGTTACCTCTTCTTCGGTGGGGGCATCTCTGTTTTTCCAATTTTGTGCATATACCAATGTTGCTGCAGTTATTTCATGCAGCATTAAATATATCACTCCTTTACTATATTTTTTTAAATTATTCCTAATAGTAATAGTTCTGGTTTTAAATGTACCTTTTGTTCTAACATCTCTTCCAACCATGTCTTTATCTGACACCAAAATTCCTGGGCTTTTGTACATCACCACCACATATGATAAAAAGATACTGGATGCAGCATTCAAGGTGTGGTCTTATTAAGGCTTTGTAGAGTGGTATTAGTAGCTCACTTGATCTTGATTGTATCCCACTTCCCCTTCCAGGCTCCTCCAGGCACTCCCTGTCCTATTCCTACCTGGAGGTGTCAGAGTCCAGCCAGAGGCTGCCCCAGTTCAGCTCCATGGTCCTCCTGGATGACCAGCCCATCGCTCGATATAACTTTTCCACTGGGAAGTTGGTTCCTCTGGTGCCCTGGATGGAGGAGGAGGCGGCGCAGATGTTTGTGGTATCTGAGATGGTGTTCAGAGCTGAACAGGAGTCGTTATCAAAACTCAACCCCCAGATTGGAGGTAAGCAAAAGCAGATCTGCCTTCAAGTCCCAAATTCTCCCTCAAATCTCACCTTCCCACCTCTTGTCACTTTGGTTAATGGCAAAAGAGGCAAGCAGGCAAAGAACAGAAAATGGGGGGCTGGGATCTTAGGGGGTTGGCTACAGCATATTGGCACGAGGGAAAGCAAAACCAACTCTAATTGTTCCCCGCAGTTTCAGTATAATTAAAAGAACAAATGATTCCCTCCCCAAGTGTCACATGTCACATTGTCTAATTAGGTTAATTGGAGAGTTTCTTGGTCTCCTCCTCTCCCTCTCCACCTCCGGACATGAACTTGTGTCATGGTCTGGGTTGGAGTGACATTCCAAACCTCTCCCGCCCCCCGGCCATTCCTGTGTGGCAACTGAGAAATGGAAAAATGGCTACTGCCAGGTCCGTTTTGGTAATTGACACCCCTTCCCAAGAAGGAGCAATATTGTTTCCTCTCTTGACCACCAATGACTGGAAGGAGCATGAGGATGGGAGATCCTTTCCTGCAAAGGAAAGAAAACCGCCTCCCTTCCCCAAGATCTTCTCTCTCAGGGTCTTCATGATCTTCCAGCTCCACATCAAAAAGACCAAGTGTAGCCCCAGATCACTGAAAAGACCTCCCACCCTTGAAATAAAGAGGGGAGGCAAGCAATGTTCCCTCTAAGGTACGCGGCTGCGCAGCCGCGCACGGGGCAAGAAAAAACCACGCAGCAGTTTTCAACTGCCGCGCAGTGATTTCTACTGCCACAGGCTCTGGAAGCTGGGGAGGTCCTTTGCAGGCAGCTAGAACGGGCTGCCTGCAAAGGACTTCCCCAGACTTGCTTTGATGAGCACGGGGCAACTGAGGCTAGTTGTGAAGCCCCAAAGCCCCTGCCGCCACCGGAATAACTGCTACCACCTCCTCCTCCTTTGCCGCCCGGCGCTGCGGCTGAGGTGAAGCCGCCAAAGCTCCAGCCGGCATCCCCGCGCGTGGCAGCGGCGCCTCCCCTCCGCTCGGAGCACCTGAGCTCAGCGCCGCATTACCCCTCCCCCCTCCTCCGCCGCCATGCTTTTGAGGAGCCATGAGGCTGCAGGAGCCAGTAGGAAGGCGGGGGGGGGAGCAGGGGAAAAAAAGGCCTCATGGCTCCTCAAAAGCACGGCGGAGGAGGAGGAGGGGGCAGGAGTAACGCGGCGCTGAGCTCAGGTGCAAATGTGGTGGTGCTGTTGGAGGAGTAGGAGGAGGAGGAGGCAGCTGTTATTCTGGTGGCGGCAGGGGCTCGTCGGCATCTTCAGCGGCAGCCCTGCCCCCTGTGAAAAAAACTGAAGATGGAGCAGATCCACGCAGATGACATCGCTGCAACATGACTGGAGGAGGAATTCTGGGAGTTGAAGTGCACAGGTCTTAAAGCTGTCAGGTTTGAACACCCCTGGGGTTTATTTCCTAAAGGGTTAGGGGTGCAAGGCTCTTGTAACTTGACAGCTTTAAGACTTGCACACTTCAAATGCCAGAGTTTCTGAGCCAACATGACTGGAGGAGGAATTCTGAGAGTTGAAGTCCACAAATCTTAAAGCTGTCAGGTTTGAAGACCCCTGGGGTTTTTTTCCCTAAAGGGTTAGGGGTGCAAGGATCTTGTAACTTGACAGCTTTAAGACTTGCATGCTTCAATGCCAGAGTTTCTGAGTCCACATTTTGGTTGCTAAGCAGGAGCGTTATTAAGTGATATTGATATTATATAACACTTTTAATTAAGCAGGTACCTTGAAGGAACATAACTTTGAGTTTCAAATAATACTGATTTCGTTGTTGTCTTAGGTGACAACTGTGAAAAAAATTCAGGTGCTCAGGCATGAAAATGTGCCGCTCAAACACTATACTTTTCTGCTCACATCGAAAAAAAATTAGAGGGAACATTGGAGGCAAGATCTGTTTCCCCTCCCCTGGTGGGATAAGGGGGAAGGAAACAGTTCAATCATTTCAGAGGGGGTCTCTAGGGAGAGCAATTCTGGACTATTCTCACCCCTCTTTGTGTATTTCAGGGCTTCACACCTGGCAGGTGACTTTGGGCTGTGAGCTCAGGGAAGACGGGAGCAAAGGAGGGTTTTTGCACTATGGCTACAATGGGGAGGACTTCATCAGCTTCAATAAGGAGACCCTCGGATGGGTGGCAGCTCAGCCCCAGGCCCAGAAGGTCAAGGAGAAGTGGGAGAAGGATCCAGCGAGGTCTGAGAGAATCAAATTCTTCCTGGAGAATAATTGCCTTGAGTGGCTAGAGAAATGCCTGTCCTACCGGAAGAAGACAGGTGAGTGGCCAAATTCATTCAGGTTGTGTATTGTTTCTCGGCTCCTTCCTCTTCCTCTTCTCTTGTTTTTCTGCCCTGCACAGCCAAGCCATCCTTCATGTGTCTGGCAGAAAGCGATCTGGGCATTTACCAAAACAAACTAGGGGCATTTACCACAATAGGGAAATGAAGTTCCAAAACCTCTCCCCTCAAAAAATAAGTTCTTCAAAGAAAAAGAAAAGGAAACCAAAGGAGCCAAATAGCAAAGTTGAGATCCAGCTTCATTTTCATGAGGAAATCTAATTTTTGCTTCCTGCATTTGGGGCAGAACCAAAAGTTGATTCTCTTCCCAATTTCTATCTGGAATAACTTGAACAAATTCAATTTATGGTGTCCAAAACGGAATCAAAGCCCAAGCATTACGATTACTTTGGTCAGAGTGAGAAATTTACCCCTAACTCTATGTGTCCCTTTCAAAAATGAATCTAAAGAGTTCCATGTCCCAGAGGTTCAGGAGAGGAGAGGGAGCAGAGGGAGAGGAGGGCCAAAGGAGGTCTTACCACTTATTCAATCGCCTTCACATAAACTCCACAAATCCCAGGCATTCTGTTGTTGCTGTTTCTGCACAGCCCCAGTGGGGAAAGTGACTCGCAAAGTGGTGAATGACAGCCTGGAGGTCCTCAACTGCCAGGCCTTTGGCTTCTACCCCAAGGAGATCCAGGCCACCTGGACGAGGGATGGAGAGGTCTACAAGTCCGAGACCCTCCATAGGAATGTGACCCCCAACTCAGATGGGACCTATTACGTCCAGCTCAGCACTGAGATCAACCCCAAGGAGAGGGACCGTTTTCGGTGTCACCTGGAGCACGAGGGCTTGCAGAAGCCCTTGGTCTTGTCCTGGAAGGAGGAAACAGGTGAGAAGCATTTGCAATATGTCACCTCGTGGTAAGATGGGTGGCATATAAATATATTAAATAAAATACATCAATAAAAATAAATGTAGAAGTAGATTGTTCACCTTTGTAGGATGGTTCAATTAATGCCATTTTCAGCAGGGGAGGTTGGCCCTTTGTCAGCCCAACAAGGGAGACCAGAATAAGAAACCAATGTCAGGTATAATCTGGCAATCTGAAAATGCTTCTGCCTCCCTCATTTATCTTCAGATGAACTAAGGAAGGGCCTGCTTGACACGTGTCCTTAAGCTGATTTCTTGGCCCAGGCTGAAATCTCCTCCTTATCTATTTATTTATTATTATTTCTTAGATTTTTAGACCGCCCCTCTCCCAAAAAGGGACTCGGGGCGGTGTACAGTCAATACAATAAAACCACTCATAATAATTAAATACATTTAAGCTACATTTAAAATACATTTGGAGGGGGAGATAGGCTGTACTAAGAAATAAATACCTAAAAATATCACAATTAAAACCCCAAACCCTAAAATAAAATAAATCCCTGGGAGGTAAAACTAAGAAAGTGCCAGGCCAGCTGATTGAAATAGGTGAGTCTTTAACTTTTGCCGGAAGGAACGGAGGTCGGTGGTAGTTCGAATGTCTGGGGGGAGGTCATTCCAGAGGGTTGGGCCCATCACAGAGAAGGATCTACTCCTAGGTGTCGCCCGCTGGCATTGTCTAGCAGACGGCACCAGGAGGAGCCCCTCCCTGTGTGAGCGGATAGGTCGCAGGGACGTATGTGGTAGGATGCGATCCTGCAGATAGCTAGGTCCTCTGCCATGGAGCGCTTTAAAGATGGTGATCAATACCTTGAAACGCACCCGAAAGGCCACAGGTAGCCAGTGCAGCTCGCGCAGGAGAAGTGTTACTTGGGAGTAACGTGTACGTCCCATAATAACCCGCGCGGCTGCGTTCTGAACTAGCTGCAGTCTCCGGATGCGTCCCAAGGGAAGCCCCATGTAGAGGGCATTGCAGTAGTCCAGGCGAGACGTCACCAGCGCATGAGTGACCGTACGCAGGGCACTCCGGTCCAGTAGGGGGCGCAATTGGCGCACCAGGCGAACCTGGTGGAACGCCCCCCTTGCCACGGCTGCCACATGGTCCTCCATTGACAGCCGGGCATCAAGGAGGACGCCCAAATTGCGCGCCCGCTCCACAGGGGACAGTTGTTCGCCCCCTATGGCCAGCGATGGAGTCAGCTGGCTGAACCGAGGTGCCGGTAACCACAGCCACTCGGTCTTGGAGGGGTTGAGTTTGAGTCTGTTGTCCCCCATCCAGACCCCGACGGCTTCCAAACACCGGGACATCACTTCGACAGCCTCGTTGGGGTGGTTTGGGGTTGAAATATACAGCTGAGTATCATCAGCGTAGAGATGGTACTCAACCCCAAAACCACGGATGATCTCACCCAGCGGCTTCATATATGCGTTGAACAGAAGAGGCGAGAGGACCGACCCCTGTGGCACCCCACAAGTGAGTGGCCTCAGGGACGACCTCTGCCCCCCTGTCAACACACATTGCTTCCGGTCGGAGAGGTAGGAGCCGAACCACCGCAAAACGGTGCCTCCGACTCCCATCCCCTCCAACCGGCGCAATAGGATACCATGGTCGATGGTATCAAAAGCCGCCGAGAGGTCTAATAGGACCAGGATAGAGGAACAACCCCTATCTCTGGCCCTCCAGAGATCATCCACCAACGCGACCAAGGCTGTCTCAGTGCTGTGCCCGGGTCGGAAGCCGGACTGGCGTGGGTCTAGATAATCGGATTCGTCTAGGTGTTGTGGAAATTGCTGCGCCACCACATTCTCAACAACCTTCGCCAAGAAGGGGAGGTTGGAGACTGGACGATAGTTAGCTAGCTCCATTGGGTCGAGCGAAGGCCTCTTGAGCAAGGGTCTCACCACCGCCTCTTTCAAGGCGGTTGGTAAGTATCCCTCACCCAGTGAGGCACTCACCAGGCCCAGGAGCCAGCCTCGTGTCACCTCCCAGGCTGCCAGTACCAGCCAGGAGGGGCACGGGTCCGTTAAGCAAGTGGAGGGTCGCAGCCGTCCACGCAACCTGTCCAAATCCTCGGGGGCAACAGAGTCAAACTCCTCCCAGAATGGTCTCTCAAGACTCGCTGTTGGCGGCTCGTCTGGTCCACTGACGGAGGTCCACCCGCTCCGGATCTGATCGATTTTGTCCTGAAGATATTCCCCAGTCAGATATCTGACTGTTGCCTTGGTTGTGTCTCCTTCTTTGCCCCTCAAGGCCATTTGCTCTTCCCTCTTCAGCCTCAGGGGTATTGGGGGCTTCCTTCTGGTAGGTGAACTGCCTGGAGGCCAGTTCAGGTTGGGAAATGCTTCCATTGCTCAGCATCTCCATGTCAGGGAAGTCAGGATCTGTCTAACCAGAACCATGTTTCTCTTTCTTTAGATACGTTGTTATTTCCTTTGGTGGGACTGGGGATGATCATAATCTTGGCCTCTGCGACTCTCTCCATAATCTGTAAGTGAAATGCATCCATTGATCCTCCAATCCTGTGTCTTTCCGTGCTGACTGAGCTGATGTGTGTGGGAGAGGGTCTCCCTGAGAGTTGCAGCCAGGATCCCCACAAGACCCTTCCCCACATTTCGAATGAGAGTCGGAAAGGAAGAAGAAACAAGGCAGCCATTTTTCTGCTTTCCGTAAATCTCAGAATGTTCCACCTTCCTGTTGCCTGGAAGGAAGCCGCGGTGGGCAGCAGCAGCTAAAAGAGCCAATGCAATGAGCTAATTAACAGAGGGATACAAACAAGATCAAGCGAGGTACTAATACCACGCTATAAAGCTCTAGTAAGACCACACCTAGAGCATCCAGTTTTGGTCACCACACTATGAAAAAGATTGAGACACTAGAAAGAGTGCAGAGAAGAGCAATCAGGATGATTAGGGGATTGGAGGCTAAAATATTATCGCTGAGGCTTCTGTGGGGCAAGCCTGAGGGAGAGAAGGGGGGAGGACGCTCGTAACTACTCATTGATTTTCAAGCTGTAAGTGTCGTTTTGTGAAGCCCAACCACATAATTTTATAGCGGAGCGCAGGTTTTCAGCTAGTAATCCTATAAGAAATACTAATGATCTGATGGTCACTTCAAAAAAAATCCTTTCTTAGTGAGCACCTAGAAGCCAAGAGGAACATAGGTGCCAAATTTCAAGTTTATAGGCTTTGTGGTTGTGGAGATTTCATGATGATGCGTAAGTGGTATTTTGCTTTTATATTATATATATAGATAAGCAAATCAAGATGCTGAGTTATAATCCAGGCAGTTTTACCACCTGGGCCCCTTGTGGTCTTCGGCTTAAATTCATCGCAGGCAGGAGCTGCTGCCCTAGAAATAAATTAGCTTTCTTTACTTTTTGCCCTCTATTAGGCTACCAGCTGAACTACAGGGAGAAACTCCATCAGGCAATGACATCTTGCCTTGATCACCTTTTAGAAAAGTGTCGTTCTTCTCCTCCTTCTGGCACTGAAGATGAGATTCAATCACAGACGATGTTCCCACCCAAAAGGACATCAGAGGTGAGCCTCACTATAGCTGAAGTCTGTTTAGGAGACAAAACTTCTTCTTCTTCTTGTGTCATATCCGTCATCGGACGTTGGCGATCATTTTTTTATCAACAGTCGCACGTAAAAGTGCTGTTAAGTTTTGTCCAAACCGGTTCCTTAAATTTTGAAGCCATGATGTTCATCTTCTGCCTTCAATCTTTCCCTGGAGGATTAAGTGAAGGATGCCGTATTTTTCTGGCTGTCGCATCCCATGTCCGAAATATTCTAACTTTCGCTTTTTAATTGTTTTGATGATTTCCCTTGGCTTTCCCAGGCAGCTTATCACCTCCTCATTTCTGATTTTAGACAAAACCTGTTAAATACCTGAGAGCCAAGACCTTCAGGATTGTTGTGGTGGGGAATTCCTCCTTAAAGTCTTCCCAAGGCAGCCATGGAGGGGTGGTGGGTTGTCTGAGGCTCCTCTGGGGCTCAGCCCCTCCTCTTGGGGACCCTCTGATCAACTACTATACAAGGGAAGATCAGTCAAAGCTCATCTCCTCTGGCCCTCCAGCTCCAAGGAAGGAGAATGAGACAGGAAAGGGGCTGGGAGCAGGAAGTGGGGCACCCTGGGAAAATGGGGGATTTCTGTCCAGGAAGGAGAAAGAGAGGGTGAGCTAGAAAAACAGGGGGAGGCCCTCTAGGATAAAGGCTTCTTGGTGATCATGAGTTGGAGGTATAAGAGAGACAAGAGGAAGGAAACACTGGGGGAGGGAAGGGATGACCCCTTCCTAGAAGATCTCTCTCTCAGGGAGGACTTGTTTGTATGGAAGGGCAGTGCAAACTTTTCTTTGGTTGCTTCCTTCCACACAGGGTTGCTGTGGGCAGAAGACTGAGCTAAGAGAAGGAGAGAAAAGACATCTGATGGCTTCCCCAGATGCCTATTCAGACAAGGTGAAAGGAGCAGCTCTGGAGATTTCAGAGGAGGGATCAGAGGAACGTCTGGAAGATGCTGAGGCCCCGAAGCCAGGAATGGAGGGGCTGCAGGAAGAAGTGAGCCCGGAACTTCAGAAGGGCCCTCAGAGGAACAAGCGGATGAGAACCTGGCTGGAGAGGAAATGGGAGAGACTCAGCTCTAGCTGGAGGGCTCACAGACCCAGCCAGAAGCCCAGGATGGAGAAGGTTTGAAGCTGCTGCTGATCAGAAAGGATGAGAAGAACCTGTTTAGTAGGACTAAACAGAAGGAGGCGCAATTGAGGTCGGTCCATTGCCTCTTTCCTCCTAAGGAGTAATACCAGCACACCCCCTCCTTAGTCCAAGATTTGGACAATGCAGTGTTAGAAACAGCCGCACATTTTTCCCTGCCATGCAGGTACTATAACTTTGTGGCTGCTGTTTACATGACTTCCAGTCTGTGCCTCATGTCACTTCCGTTTGGACTTCAGACCTGCTTCTCAGACTTTGGACTTGCGCCTTGGCTTGGATTTGGGTGTGGATTCTGAATCATGCCTGGATTTTGCACAGTGTGTGACTGTGTCTCTATGTGTGTGTGTGTGTGTGTGTGTGTGTGTGTGTGTGTGTGTGGATTTGGGGAATTATCCCTTTCCCTGGGGTCTTTGCAACTCTCAGCCAAACTATGCAACCTCGAATTCAGTGGAATTTTGCAGGAGATGTGAGTGGGACCTGGGGAAGACTACAAGGGCCTTTGCCCTCACTTTTTGCACACGGTCAAACTCAGATCATTTCAGGACCAAATTGACCCTTTGAGAGTGGCCAGGGAGGGTGCAACCTCCTTTTGTTATTTTTATTTTCTCCACTAAAAGCAAACCCTCTTTTGCAGGGAAGGCAACCACTCTAAACCCCAATATGGTTTCCTTAACGGAAGGGCAGGATGTGAGTTGCACTTCTTTCCAGGTGCTGAAATAGTCCCGTTCTGATTGTTCCTGGTGGTCTCCCATCCCAACCATGCAGAGACAAAGCAGGGCAGCCCTCCTTACTTGAGGGGCCCATGATCCCTCCAGAGGAGATAAGGTGGGCACACTCAAGGTCTCTTCCCTTAAGCTTTGGCCCCTTGTGGGTCCTCGGAAGTGTGACTTTTCTGTTACAGCCCCTGCCCCATGGAAGACTTCCCCCTGAAGGTCCAGCCGCCCCTCCCCCCTTTTAACCTTCCAGGGAAAACATGTGACTTGCTTGTTTCCCAAAAACACTGAAGGTCCAAGTTGGAGGATGTGTGGTTACTTTTTCCCTTTTGGTTATAATTTTGAGATGTACTATTTATATACGTATTTTGTTAATATTTATATATCTGTGAAAATCCAGAAACATATCCCATTAATATATTAATTTAATAGGTCCTAGGGATGATAGCAGGCACCAGAAGAAAAAGATATGAACCAAAGTTTTCAGCTAAGATGATTTCAAAATTTACCAGAATCCTGCTGAGCCATTGATAACTCTGAAATGTTATTCTGTTATTCTACTATGTATTTTCTATTGTGGGAAAATGGGAGGGGGAATTGTACGAAGTTGGGTGATATGTAGCCATAACAAAATTCTTTCTAGAAAACCAAGGTCATCCTTTGTCTCTACACCTGGTCTGAACCGGATGGGTGGAAGCTGCCAATGTGGCAATGGGAGATTGGACCATGTGATGGACTGGTGGGTGTAGGGGCAGGATCTTGAACTTTCAACTGGGTGCAGAAAACCCGGAAGCTTTCAGATTTGGAGTTTCCCAGATGTGCCAACATGGTTCTCTTAATAAATTAGAACTTTGAGGAGTCCTTTGCCTCGGACTCTGATTTATTTTTGGATGCTATTTGGAACCCTGACATTACTGTTTATATACATTTTATTGTTAATGTTTGAACACTTGTGCATTACGAAAAAAGACAGGGTGGATAAAAATTGACTAAAAATAAAAATAAATAAATCAGATTTTTTAAAAATGTAAATTGGATTTTTTTATTTAAATCAGATTTTTTTATTAAATTTATTTTAATAAAATGCCTTTGGAGTAAAAATCTATCTAAAGATAGTTTTCTGTTTAGGATACATTCATAACTTGAGAATTTCCAACAAGGGGCCATGGACTAATCGGGGAAGCAGCTTACACTTTTTTCTCCATTGAAATCTGACAGGGCCACCTGACAGAAAAAGAAGAGAGGATGGGGAAGAGAGGAGGAGGACAAATAGAGGATGGGGGGAAGAGAGGAGGAGGAGAAGGGAGGAAGAAAAAGAAGAAAGAGAGGAGGGCGAAGAGAAGGAGGACAAAGAGAAATGATGGGGTAAGAGGAGGAGGAGGAGGAAGAGAGAAGAGGGGGTGAAAGAGAGGAGGAGGAGGAGGAGAGAAAGAGAGGAGGCCCATCTGCTCCCCCACCCTACTCCACAAGGTAAAGAGATCCTCTGTTGAGAATTTCCACCAAGGGGCCATGGACTAATCATGGCTTACACTCTCTTCTCCATTGAAATCTGCCCCCTCCCTATGTCAGGGCCACCCAGACCTTGAGAAATCCCCCTGGAGGACTGGTTGAAATCCTGGCCAGGGGTCTTTTTGCTACACCAGGTGCCCCCTCCCTTTGTGAGGGGGAAGCCCAGCTCCATGCTCCATACCCTCGAGATTCTCTTCCCACCCCACCCCCAATTAAGTTTCTGCTGTCTGCTCTCCTGTTAGGGGGTCTCAAAAGACTACAGAGAAACTGCAGCTGGTGCAAAAGACAGCATCTCGTACGTGGGCTGGCTTGAGACGGTGCAGCAACGTAACTCATCTTGGGGCAGGCAAGGGAGGGGTTTGCATGGCCTCTAATGGGGTCCTGAGTGCAATTCCAGCTGTTGCTTAGAAAGAGTTCCTTTAAACTCCGCTGAATATCTTACCTAGCCTGGTAATGAAACATTTGGAATCCAACTCAACAGCTCAGAGAATGAACCTTTGCCACCACTTTGAAAGAGAGCCAGGGCCAAGATGGCCCACAGGACTAACCCTCCAATGGGCTCTGGCTGGCTTTTCTGTCAAGAGTTTGTTGCAGAAATCACCCCCAGAAAGCACACAGAGATAACTGATTCAGCAGGATTCATTAACTTCTTTATACACATAGCAACACAGGAGTAAATGTACAATACCAATAGCCGATTCTTCCAACGTGGTAGAGTGTTACAGACAAAAAACACAGGCAGAGGAGAGAAGCAGTTTCAGTTCAGCAGTCTAGTTTCAGTTTCAATTCAGAGAGCAGACTAGATTAGTTCTCTTGCACAGACTCAGAGGTACATAGGTAAGCCACACCCAGGCTCTGAGCTGTCTGGCATGGATCTCAGTCACCAAACGGTTCCCATTGGCTGACCCAGTTGCCATGTCTATACATTGGCTGACCTTGTTACCATGTCCTATTCCAGCCAGTCCCCAATGGCTGACCTGTTGCTATGTCCTATTCCAGTTCATGAATATTCTCACATTTTCTTTTTTTGCTTATGTCGATGAATTCTACTCAACCATCCAGGCAAAGATGGCAAAGCAATGAATCCTGGCCACTGGACTAATATTTGATAGTTTGAGATGTTTTGAAGAAGAAACCCCTGAAGTTTTTATTTTATTTTCTCTTTCAAGTTCATTCGCAAATATACACTCTTGTAATTATTATTATTAACATTTATCTATTCATCATTAATGTTTATCATTATTTTCTTGCAAATATATAGAATACAGTTTGGGTCACTTTCTTGCCACCCCATGCCTACATCTTATTTTGCAACAACCTTACTCCTATCTTCTCAACCTCCCTTCTCTGCCTTCTTCTTTCCTCCTCTCCTTCCTCCTTTCTTCTTCACCTTTCTTTCCCCTCTCCTCCTCCATTCTCCTCTTTCTTACTCTCTTACTCTTAATTCCTCTCCCTTACTTCCTCTGCTTTACCCTTTCTTCTTTTCCCACCTCATCCCCCCTCCTTTCCGTTTTTGCCCTTACTTATTTATTTTCTCTGATGGGCTCCCGGGGTGGCATTTCAGCAAACCCAACTTTATATTTACATAAAAATAATTTTCTCTATAACATTTTACTTCCCAATAATAATTCCACTTGTATCATTTTTAACTTCCACGCTTGCATTTTAATACTTTCCTATTCCCCCCCCCCACCTAATTTAATAACGTGCCATCTGATTTATTTGTTTTATACTTTGTTTCTTTCTCTTTCTTTTTTTATCTCTTTTCAAACCAATCATAAAATCGCCCCCATTTCCTGCAGTACTCTGATTCCTCTTTATCCTTTATTCTCAATGTCAGCCTTTTCATTTCTGTACAATCTAACGTCTTCTTTATTATCTCTCCTTCCAATGGGGTTTTATCCATTTTCCAATTTTGTGCAAATACAATCCTAGCTGCTGTTATTATCTGTACAATCAAATATGAATCTTCTTTACTATATTTCTCTGGTAGAATACCAATAAGAATACCTCTGATCTAAACTCTATGGGCTGGTGTATCATTTTCTCTAACCATGTTTGTATTTTAACCCAATAGCTTTTTGCATCTCTGCATGTCCACCACATATGATAATGTGATCCTGGCAATTGATGTCACTTCCAACATTTGGCTGATTTATCCTTAAACATTTTTGCTAATCTTTCAGGTGTCACGTGCCATCTATAAAACATTTTATACAAATTCTCTTCATGTGCTGTCGCCATTGTTAATTTATAGTTCCTTTCCCATAATTGTTGCCATTTTTCTAGTTCTATTGTGTATCCAAAGTTTTTTGCCCATCTTATCATTGTTTCTTTAACCTCTTCTTCTAGGTTTATTCTGAGTAAGTAACTATACAGTTTTTATCCCTGAAGTTGATGTGGCAAGAGCTGGAACCTTCCAACAACTCTGGACCAGAGATGGCATTCAGCTAGTACTGACCAGTTCTGGAGAACCGGTAGCAGAAATTTTGAGTAGTTCGGAGAACTAACTAAAGAAATCCAGGGAAAAGAAGAATCAGAATTCTACCAGATATGGGATAAATGGTATAGGTGGTTGGAGGAAAGAAACAAGAATCAATGAAGGAATGTAACAAAACTCAAAAATAATAGTTATCAGTAAAATAAGAAAGCTAAGAATGGTGAAATCCAAATGAAATACAATAGAAGGGGAAATAATATAAGGTGAGTGGTATCGATTGATAATTGCTACTAGAAAGAACAGGAAGCTCCTGTTTGTATCGCATTGTGTAAATGTGTTGTACGTCTAAGTTTTGTGTGTGTGTATTTTACATGTTTGTTAATAAAATTGAAAAATTGGGGGAAAAATTGATTTCCACCACTGCCCTGTTCCAGAGTGGATCACCTTTTATACAAGTTTGAAAGCACACATTGCCATGAGCCAGTCATGAAAACACATGTCACAATATACCAATCACTAAGGGCAACGTCATACATTCTGTACATCTTCAGGAGTCATCCCAAAGGCAACCTTTTCAAAAGGCCACTGGATTCCTTTTTGGAAGAACAAAGTCCAGTTTTTCTTTTGAAAAAGCATCTTTGAGACAACCATAACCCGGATGGCTGAGAATCTCCATAGACTTCCGTAGTCATAGCAACAGCTAAACTTCAAATAAAGCTTCCAAGGTATGGGAGACGTTGACCAGATCAATAACATCCCCACACTAAAAGCATCCCAAAACCGCTTGGTTTCTAGCATCTCATCCACCACCTTAATAGACGCATTCTTTTTTTAAAAATAAATTTCATTTTATTCAGAAAGTTAGAATACAAACTTCAAAAGAAATTTCACAAAACCAAAACATTAAAAGAGAAAAAAGTGCATTAGAAATGACAAAAATGTATACATATATTTTGCCACATAGTTGAATCGTGCTAAATATATTGCAACAATGATCATTTCTCTATATATACTATCTCTCTCTGTGTGTAAACACATACATGTAGTATTAACAAGTAAATCGCAAAGTTGAACTTCAAACCTTCTGTTAACAATATATTTAAGTTGTATTTAAGTTGTTGAAAGTTATCTCTGATCTGTCTCCCTTCAATTCTCATTTGATTCTTTCCCACTTTGGTCTAAAGTCAAGGACTTCCTATACTTTAACAAAAGTAGAGATGGTGCTATACCTCTTTTTTTTTGTTTAAATGAAAGCATTATACAATTTAATTACAAAAAATTAATATTTATTTTTTTCAATAATTTTCCAAAATCAACTTGTATACCATATTTTTCGGAGTATGAGACACACTTTTTTCCCCTAAAAGAGGGTGAAAATTTGGGTGTGTCTTATACACCAAATGTAGTCCTGCCCACCTGCCAGCCTCCACCCTTTGGCCTCTGCCTCCCAGCAATTTGCCTCCTTGCAGTAAAGAGTAAACAGCCTGTTTCAGTTTCAGCTTCAGCACATTAGCACAAGCAGCTGATTGTCGGTTGGATCTGCATCCTGACCATCAGCTGTTTCAGGCTGCAGGGATTGCCATTGCCTATTGCCACCTCCATGTGCCCCGTTTTCGGCCTCTCCGTACCCCATTTTCTGCCCATTCCGATCCTTGCCACCTGGAACGGTCAGAAAATGTGGCATGTAGAGGCTAAAAATGGGACGTGTGGAGGCTGGAAATGAGGTGCGTGGAGGCGGCAATAGGCTATGACAATCCCTGCAGCCTGAAAAAGCTGATCCAATTGACAATCAGCTGCTTGTGCTAAACAGGCTGTGCTGAAATTGAAACACGCTGTTTGCTGCAAGGAGGTGAATTGCTGGGAGGCACATTTTTTTTCCTTGTGCTAACCAGGCTAAACTGAAACTAAAACAGGCATTTTGTTGTTTGCTGCAAGGAAGCAAATTGCTGGGAGGCAGAGGCAGATTTTTTTTCTTGTTTTCCTCCCCAAAAGCTAAGTGCATCTTATACTTTGGAGCATCTTATACTCCAAAAAATATGGTAGCTGGGAATAAACACCCGGAACCACAAAACCCTTTTGACATCTCTCTCCTCCCCCTCCCCTCTCTATCTCCCTGTCACTATCTCCCACTCTCTCCCACTGTCTGTATCTCTGTCTCTCTCTCCCCACTCTCTGTATCTCTCTGTGTGTGTATTTCTCCGCCCTCCTTATCTTCCCCCCTCTCTCTGTCTCTCTCCCCCTTCTCTCCATAGCTCTCTCTTTGTGTTTGTGTCTATGTCTCTCTCCCTCTGTGTGTGTGTGTGGGTGTGTCTACCCCTTCTATCTGCCCCCTCTCTGTAGCTCTATCTTTCCCCCCCCTCTCTCCATCTCTAGCTCCCCTCTCCCTCCCTCCATCTCTCTCTCTCTCTCTCTCTCTCTCATCTATCTATCTATCTATCTATCTATCTATCTATCTATCTATCTATCTATCTATCTATCTATCTATCTATCTATATATATATATATATATATATATATATATATATACCTCTCTCTGGGTCTATGTCTCTCTCTGGCCAGCTGTGGTTGTGAGAGGAGGAGGGTCCATTTCTGGGTGGCAAAAATTCCCCATGCAAGTTTTAAAGCCACAGCTGTGGGCCCATCCCCCTTTCCATCATCCCCTCCTCCTGGATCCCTTTCACGCTCTACCAGCCCTCGTGTTAATGAAGCCAGTGTCAGTCATGGCCAGGTTGGGCCACTATGTTGGGGCAGAGAGCAGGTTGCGTGTCTCCCCAAGCCATCAAGGCATGCCCAGCATCAACAACAAATGCCAGAAGAAGCTCCAGCAAGAGTGACGTGCCAGAGAATCAGCCCTGGCTTCTCCATCTCCTGCCGTAGCCCTTAAATCCCTGTGGTGGATTTTTAATTAATAATATCATAGTATTGACATAATATCTCATTGCATTAGATTATGGATGGATGTATCTTCCACATTTTTCCTGATTTATCTTTAAAATTAACTTTTACTATAAAGTATACAGCTTAATACCTCTTTGTGTGTAGTGTTATAACTAGAATTATAAATATGTGAAAGTTTGATCTTAATTGCTCTGCTTGAATTTCTTAGCAATATTATTATGTATAACACCTTCATTAGAACAAATTTTTTATACAATTTTTAAAATGTTAGTGTTATATTAATTTGGTTTGTTTCTTGGATTGTTTCTAATTTTCTTTTAAGTTTTGTAATATGTGTTTTTTAATGCTGTACGCCGCCCTGAGTCCTTTGGGAGAAGGGCGGCATATAAATCCAATAAAACAAATAAAAGAAACAAAACAAACAAATAAACCTTCTTCGACCAGGCAAAGAGTGACTGAGAGGGGAGGGTGAGGGGTGGGGTCAGCTAGTGGTGGGATCACCCGACAGGGAGCCACAGCAGAGGGCCAAAGACCCGCATGTGGCTCCGGAGCAGCAGCAGGTTGCAGACACCTGGGATAGGGTCTTCTGCTTGAGTAGGGGGGTTGGACTAGAAGAACTCCAAGGTCCCTTCCAGCTCTATTCTGATTTGTACATACCAACAACAAAGTAGTGTAATCATAATACTGATACCAATAATAGGAGGATAATAGCAATACAGTCTTACTACATTTTTAGTTTCAATGTTCTACAGATATCCAGATTTTAGATATCAAAATGGGGTCCCAGTTAGGGTTCCATGTATGGAAATCAACACAACCCCTTGAAGGAGGCCTCTTCTAAATCCTTGAGAGCTATCCAGGTTGCTGCTTGACCTGTTCTTCGGTGTCCTCTGAAAACAGGATCTTTACCTTTTGATGGGTATCGCAGTCTACAGCAGCCACCTGTTTAGGGGGAAAAATCCAACTAAATAATAGCAATAGCACTTAGACTTATATAACAGCTTCACAGGAGTGGTGAAATTCAAATTTTTTTACGACTGGTTCTGTGCACGTAGCTTGGTGGGTGTGGCATGGCTTGGTGGGCGGGGCAGGAAAAGGATACTGTAAAATCTCCATTCCTTCCCCGCTCCAGGGGAAGGATACTGTAAAATACCCATTTCCTCCTGATCAGCTGGGACTCGGAAGGCAGAGAATAGGTGGGGGCGGGGCCAGCCAGAGGTGGTATTTGCCAGTTCTCCGAACTACTCAAAATTTCCACTACCGGTTCTCCAGAACTTGTCAGAACCTGCTGAATTTCACCCCTGATCTACAGTGCTTTTACAGACCTCAATAAGTGGTTTACAGAGTCAGCATACGACCCCCAACAAACTGAGTCCTCATTTTACCCACCTCGGAAGGATGGAAGCAGTGGTGGGATTCAAATTTTTTTATGAATGGTTTTGTGGGCATGATTTGGTGGGCATGGCATGGCTTGGTGGGAGTGGCAGGGGAAGGATACTGCAAAATCCCCATTTCCTCCCAATCAGCTGGGACTCGGGAAGCAGAGAATAGATGGTGGCAGAGCCAGTCAGGGGTGGTATTGACAGGTTCTCCAAACTATTCAAAGTTTCTGCTACCAGTTCCCCAGAAGCAGTCAAAACCTGCTGAATTCCACCTCTGGATGGAGGGCTGAGTCAAAATAAGTATGATTGGGGGAATATTCATTATAATTCCAGCTGTTGTGAAAAGACTCCCTTCGTCCACAATATGCTGTTGCGCATTTAAAGTCACAAAGGATGCTGAAAATCATTATAATTATTCAAAAGGTAAAAGCTAAGAGTTCCAATCTCTGGGCTGAAGTTACCGGAGGACAAGGGGGTTAATTTTAACATTTGACATTCCCTGGGGAAAGGCCCCACATAAGCATTGATGAAAGGAAAAGTTTTCATTAACCTTTTTGAGCTCCCTTCCTCCTCTTCCTTTTTAGAATTGCTTGCAGCCATTGTCATGAATGGGCATTACTCTCTCTCCCCTGTAAAGGGGTGTGCATAAGCGCACCAGCGTGCCGACCGTCCCTGTCCTATTGTCCCCATTTATTCGTACTTATTTCCTGTGTTCATGTCCATGTTTATACTTATACCTGTTATCTCGTACATATCTGGCAAACTAAATAAATAATTAAAATAAACATGGCAGCCCAGCCCTGTGCATGGAGGGGGGGCACAGCGGCTGTGAGTGGCAGGTGTACATGCATGCACAGTCCCATCTGTGGGAGCATAGGGTGCTTGCCCTCACATGCAAAGCTCCACATGAGCGAATGGCGCATGTGCTTGCATGTGACACTCCGCTTGTGTGAGCAGAGGCCACTGGAGCGGGGGGGCCACTTGTGCCCATGCGTGAAGCTCCACTCGCATGAGAGTGCTCACACATGAACTTCCCTTGGTGCAAATTTGTGTAAGTGGAGCTTTGTGTGCAAGCACAAATACAGTGTTTCCCCGAAAATAAGTCAGGGTCTTATTTTCTTTTGACTCCCCAAATAAGCCTTATTTTCGGGGATGCTTTATTATTTTTGAGGTGCAGAAGGTGGCGAGCTTGGTCACTTCATGGCTGCTGCTGTTTTGCAATATTTTTTGGGAAGGGCTTATTTTCAGGGGAGGGCTTATTTTAGCACATGCGCTCAAAAGCCCAATTGGGCTTATTATCCGGGGAGGTTGTTACGGATTTAACCCTAGGCTTGGCTTGGCAATGTATATAAGCTATGATTACTTTACTGTTACTTTAAATGCTTAAGAGATGTAATTGGGTTGTTACCTCAAGTAGCCATAAGAGGGAGCCAGAATGGCTGTTCTCTCTCTGTTTTTGTTAGAAGCTGGTTGGTGTTTACTGAGGTATTGTGGTTTGTTACTGTTAGTTACTTTGTGGGTTAAACTGAGAATATTGATAACTAAATTATTGAACCATGTATGACTTGGACTATTAACCGGACTCTGAATACCTCTATATTTCTACATAGTAAACTACTATATTTTTATACTATTCAGTGTCTCTGTATGCTGGTTTGTGCGTGTTCTTCCATATCACTCTCATTACGCTTCTGTGCATACTCTAACGGGGAGCTTAATTACTTAACAGAGGTCTTATTTTCAGGGAAACAGGGTACCCTCCGCTCAAACACCCACCACTCACGCAATGGAGTTTTCAGTGGTGCGTGTGCCCATCCCTCACGTGGCCCAATTTCAAACAGGTCACGGCCCAGTAGTGAACTGTGGCCTGGGGGGAAGGTTGCCTTAAAGGGTGCATTCCTCACTTCAACAAGCCAGATGGTCTCAGCTCCCAGGTATTTATGAAGCCCAGAGTTTTGTCTCATAAATAGACTTCAGCAACCGTCAGCCTCACCTGTTGAATCTTCTACTTGTGGTAGAATTTCCGGGGGAAGATGAGCAGAGGAAGTGGTGTGTTCTTGATGGAGGTTTTTTCCTGCATCTCCACCACACGGCTGATAAATGGCAAAAAAAAAAAAGAAGAAGACGGCTCATTTATTCCTGCCTGGGCTGGATTTAAGATGAAGACTCTAGACCCAGACGGTACAATAACAATACCATAGCACTTAGACTTATATACCACTTTACAGCTCTTTCTAAGTAGTTTACAGCAACAACAATCTACGTTCTGTGATGTCTATGCGAGGCATGCACAGGGCAAGTGGGGGGGAATCATGCATGCATTAAATTATGGGGGGGCATTAAATTATGGGGTGGGCACGCGAGTGTGCACGATGGCACGAGCACACATGCTTTTGGCGTCGGAAGTGAAAAAGGTTCACCACCACACTGACGTAGGTCCTCGTTTTACCCGCCTCGGAGGGATGGACGGCTGAGTCAACTTTGATCCCCGTTCAGGATCGAACTGCGGGCAGTGGGCAGAGTTAGCCTGCAATACTGCATTCTAACCACTATACAATACAATACAATACTAGAGTTGGAAGGGACCTTGGAGGTCTTCTAGTCCAACCCCCTGCCTAGGCAGGAAACCCTCTTCTTAATGACTTCCAGTGTTGGGGCATTCACAACTTCTGGAGGCAAGCTGTTCCACTGATTAATTGTTCTAACTGTCAGGAAATTTCTCCTCAGTTCTAAGTTGCTTCTCTCCTTGATTAGTTTCCACCCATTGCTTCTTGTTCTACCCTCAGGTGCCTTGGAGAATAGTTTGACTCCCTCTTCTTTGTGGCAACCCCTGAGATATTAGAACATTGCTATCATGTCTCCCCTAGTCCTTCTTTCTCTTAAGCTAAACATACCCAGTTCCTGCAACCGTTCTTCATATGTTCTGGTCTCCAGTCCCCTAATCATCTTTGTTGCTCTTCTCTGCACTCTTTCTAGAGTCTCCACAACTTTTTTACAACGTGGCGACCAGAACTGAATGCAGTATTCCAAGTGTGGCCTTACCAAGGCATTATAAAGTGGTATTAACACTTCACGTGACCTTCATTCTATCCCTCTATTTATGCAGCCTAGAACTGTGTTGGCTTTTTTGGCAGCTGCTGCACACTGCTGGCTCATATTTAAATGGTTGTCCACTAGGACTCCAAGATCCCTTTCACAGTTACTACTGTTGAGCAAGGTACCACCTATACTGTACCTGTGCATTCCATTTTTGTTGCCTAAATGTAGAACCTTACTCTTTTCACCATTGAATTTCATTTTATTAGATAGTGCCCAATGTTCAAGTTTGTCAAGATCCTTCTGTATCTTAAGCCTATCTTCTGGAGTGTTGGCTGTTCCTGCCAGCTTGGTGTCATCTGCAAATTTGATGAGTTCCCCATTTATTCCCTCATCCAAATCATTGATGAAGATGTTGAAGAGTACTGGGCCTAAAACAGAGCCTTGGGGTACTCCACTGCATACTCCCCTCCATGTAGATGCAGTTCCATTGAGGACTACACGTTGAGTGCGGTTGGTCAGCCAGTTGCGAATCCATCTGGTGGTGATGCTGTCTAACCCACATTCTTCTACTTTATCTAGTAGTAGGTCTACCTTATCAAAAGCCTTACTGAAGTCCAAGTAAACTATATCAACGGCATTCCTCTGGTCCACTAATTTGGTCCACTACACCAACATGGATCCAGCTACAGGTACCTGGATTATTACTCAGCATCTTGAAGATCTATGTATGCCTGAATCGATTTGTTATCGACGAAGGGCAAAATTGTTGGCTGCCAAGAGCTGCTGACTAGGGAGAATATTGAGGAATAATCCAGTCAGAAATCTTCTTACTCCTAATAGGGTAAATAATATGATGTCCCAATGCTGTTTTTTTAACCACCCATAAAGCCATTCAAAGCTGGTCAACCAGGGCTGTTCCCAATAATACTAAATGGTACTTAAGGGTAAAGGTTCACCTTGCACATGTGTGCCAGCCGTTCCTGACTCTAAGGGGTGGTGCTTATCAAAGCCAAAGAGCCAGCGCTGTCCAAAGACGTCTCTGTAGTCATGTGGCCGGCATGACTAAATGCCGAAGGCGCACGGAACGCAGTTACCTTCCCGCCAAAGGTGGTCCCTATTTTTCTACTTGAATTTCTTACGTGCTTTCGAACTGCTAGGTTGGCAGAAGCTGCTACAAGTAACGGGAGCTCACTCTCTTATGCAGGGCTAGGGATTTGAACCGCCAAACTACCCACCTTTCTGATTGACAAGATCAGCATCTTAGCCACTGAGCCACTAAGCAATAGTGAAGAAGGTCCTTGCCTTTTTCATATCTTGCTTGTTTGCCAGCCACGGGTTGCAGTTGTGAGAGTCTATCCCCGTGATGGCGAACCTATGGCATGCGTGCCACGTGGACCCATTTTTAAGAGCACACGAGGCGTTGCCCTGTCAGCTGGCCAGCACTCATGCATGCACTGGCCAGCTGACTTCAGGCTTCTTTTGAAGCTGTTTTTCGCCTTCCAGAGGCTTCCTTGAAACCCCCAGAGTACGAAAAATAGGCCCTACGGGCAAACTGGAAGTTCAGAACAGCTCTGAAGGCTCCGGAGGTCGGAAATCGGCCCCAAGGATAAACCGGAAGTCACCATTCCCGAACTTCCAGGTTCCCTGTAGGTCAGGGTTTTTTGCCTTCCCTAGGCTGCAGAGGCTTTCTAGGAGCCTGAGGAGTGTGAAAATAGCTTCCCCCCCATCTCCTCCAGAGGCCTCAGGAGGTTTCCTGAAGGCTACAGAGGTCAAAAATCGGCCCTACGGACAAACCAGAAGTCACCATTCCCGAACTTCAGTTTCCCCGTAGGTCTGTTTTTCACCCTTTGGAGGCTTCAGGGAAGCTCCTGAGGCCTCCGGAGGGCATCTGCGGGGGGCGGGGCGGGGGAGGCTGTTTTCACCCTCCCCAGGCTCCTAGGGAGCCTCTGGAGCCTGGGGAGGGTGAAAAAACGGTACCAAAAGCATGTGTGTGTGTGTGTGTGTGTGTGTGTGCTATGCACATAGCATTATGGGTGTGGTATTGCTGCACACAACCCCCCTGTGCTCCCCTCACTTTTGGCACGGGAGCCAAAAAAGGTTCGCCATCACTGGTCTCTCCCATTTGGTTTTATTTCGACTCCAAAGTTCAATTCCAACCTAGCTAGATCTAAGAAGAAGCAACCCTGGGTGATTGTGGAAAGCTAAGCAGGTCTGACTGTTTTGGCATTTGCCCTCAAGGAAGACAAATCACTGTTGCTAAGAACATTATGTGGATTTGAGTGGAGAAGAAACAATGGATGGAATCTAACCAAGGAGAGAAGCAACGCAGAACCAAGGAGAAACTTCCTAAGAGTGGAAATTATTGTAAGTGCAAGGAGTTGCCTTCAGAAGTTGCGGATGCGACATCTCTGGAGGCTTTTAAGAAAACTGGACAGCCACTTGTCTCGAATGGTATAGGACGTCAGGGTTCCAAGTAATACATCCATAACAAACAGAACTTAAACGCAGCAGAAGTTCCTCAAGGAATTGGTTTATTGGACATATATTGGCATAAGTGGGTGAAAACCAACTCTGAATATTCTCACGGTTTTCACCTAATTAAAAGTAAAAGTTTCTCTCTTTTCCAATCAAGGTCCCATCCAGTTGTTAGGTGACATGGCCTCCTCTCCTCCTCTCTCTGGTCACCTGTTGGAATGTCCTTGGTTCCCAGGAGAAAGTATTTTGCTTTGGCTACAAATCCCAGCTATCCCTATTCCCCCTTCCCTGACCCCCAGCTCCAGGGTGGCAACACTGAAGCCTCCAAGTGGCCTCGGTCTGGTCAGCTTAGGGTTGACATAGGGCAGTGATGGCTAACCTGTTTGTTGTCGCATGCCGAAAGCATGTGTGTGTGTGTGTGTGTGTGTAACAGCGTGTGTATGTGTGTGCTCACACCCTTAATGCAATGCGCAAGGGCCACCCCCACAAGTGCCATAGGTTAGCCATCAGAGACATAGGGTCTCCTGCTTGAGGTTGGACTAGAAGTCCTCCGAGGTCCCTTCCACGTCTGCTTTTCCATTTCGTTCTGTGTGGTGCTGCACTTGGTGAAGCTCAATTGAGGAGACCCTTCCCACATCCACCCTCCTTCTCTCATCTCTTGCTCTGAGTAGGATCAGAGGAAGCAGTGGCTCACTTTTCACCTTTGACCTTGTTGTTGTCTGTCCCCAAGTGTGATTGCAAGTGAGAGGGGGGGGGTCACAGAGAACACTCCATTGCCTCCGTTGTCCCCATCTTTCACCTGATCTTCCCTGATTTACTTCAGGGGCAGGATTAGGGTTTTTCTAGCACTTCCCAGATCATTTATGTGAGTTTCCTTTGACTCCCGAGTCCCTGATACTTGCTCCTCTGAAGTAAATCTATTCCAGCTAAAGAGATTTCTTCCCAAAGAAGAAGAAAGTGGAATCTTCTGAGGTTTACAGGACATAGAAAAAAATGCTGCATAGTTTTTTCTTCCTTTCTGACTCCTCTTCCAAATGCTGTTAATGGGGGAAGGGTCTTATGGGGGACATGGGGGAAGCTCTCAGGGAGGCTCTGCCAGCCACAAAAGCTCAGTCAACACAGAAAGACCCAAGGGTGTGGGTGTCAATGGATGTGTTTGTTTCACTTACGTATCAGGAAGAGAACCACAAGTCCCAAAATTGAGGCAGCCATAATCACCCAAAGAATCCGCCACTCTGTGGTTGAAAGAGGAGAAACATGGTTCTGATTAGAGAGATGCAGAAATCCCTCAAGTAGAGATGCTGAGCAGTGAAAGCCTTTCCCAACTTGCAACACCCCTGAAAGAAATCACTTCTCACATATTGCTAAATATGGGACTACAGTTTCTTCTCTTCACCGGAAAAGATGAAATGATGCAGCAGAACTATTGATGTAACACTTATTTCTACGCAAAGTTTTCTTCTGCACAACGCAACCCCCTCAGCCTCTCACCTGCTTCATCCTTGAGAGCCAAGTCCAGGGGCTCCTGCAAGCCCTCGTGCTCCAGGCGACACCGAAAACGGTGCCTCTCCTTTGGGTCGATCTCAATGCTGAGCCAGAGATAATAGGTCCCGTCCGAGTTGGGAGCCACGTTCCTAGGGAGGGTCTCGTATTCGCAGACCTCTCCATCCCTGGTCCAGGTGGCCTGGATCTCCTTGGGGTAGAAGCCAAAGGCCTGGCAGATGAGGACCTCCAGTCTGTCATTCACCATCTTGTGGGTCACCTTCCCCACTGGAGGATCTGAAGAAGAAGCAAAACCGGAGCTCCTGGGTTTTCTAGAGTTTCTGTCAAGAGGATTTAGTTCACAGGGAAGGCCTCATTTGGCTATCCTCTCCATCTCTTCCCTCTCCTCCTTTGAACCTCTGGGAGCAGTGGTGGGCTTCCATTTTTTTTACTATCGGTTTGCTCATGCAAATTTGGGGTAAAGGTCTCCAATTGACCACCATCATTGCAATGCTTGGAGTTTGATTTAATCTACCCCTCCCCCCAATTGAATTTGGTCAAGTTGTTCCAGATAAAAATCAGGAACAGACGGAGGTTTTCCTTCGGACTGAAACATAGGACATTCATATTTTTCTGCTTTGCAAGATTATTTTTTTCAGGAAAATAGAATGAGACTTTCAGCATGAATTTCTTGCTCAGTTACTTTATCTTTGAAGCAGGGGTGAAATGCTATCGGTTCGGACTGGTTTGCCCAAACCGGTAGTAAAAAAAATGCTACCAGTTTGGGTGAACCAGTCGTTCCGACGACCAGCTGTGCTACAATCAGCTGTGCCGCGTGATTTATATTCGCTAGAAAGCAGAAAATCCTGCTTTCTAGCACATCTAAACCACAGGGAACAGCTGATCTTCCCCCCTCGCTCTTCTACTTACCTTTGCAGACACAGAAAAGGCTTCTTAATCCTCCTTTTTCAGTGCTGCATGGTAGCACTTGTGGTGTGCATGCATGCAAAGCATGTGCAAAGCGAACCAGTAGTGAAGTGAACTGGTAGCAGATTTCAGAGCATTTCACCCCTCCTTTGAAGTAGTTTTTTCCATTGGAGGTTATTTTCCTTCTGAAATGTGAGGTGGCATACTGCCTGACTCTATTCTGCAAAGTGTGGCTTGGTGTTGTAGCACAGAAATACTGTGGGCAGGGGCATCCTACAGCAACTGGCTCAATGGAGACCCCCCTTTTGCCACTCACTGATCCTCTGCAGAGCCCCCTTCTTGTATGACTGGTATCTCTGCAGCCACTCAATGTCTTCTCCAGGTATAATTTTTTTCTCCGGGACATTCCTGGGTGTACCTCCCACTTCTCCTTGACCTTCTCGGCCTGGGGTTGAGCTGTCACCCATCTGAGGGTCTCCTTGTCGAAGCTGATGAAGTCCCTCCCATTGTAGCCATAGTGCAAAAACCCTCCTTTGCTCCCGTCTTCTTTGAGCTCACAGCCCACAACAGCCTGCCAGGTGTGAAGCCCTGAAAGAGACCCAGAGGGAATGGATGTAAATGAAGAGGGTCCAGGATTCCTCTCCTTAGACCAAGGGTGTCAAACTCAAGGCCTGGATTTGGCCCACGGTGTGCTTAGATCTGACCCACGGGCTACCCAGGAAACAGTGAAGGACTGGCCCACGGTGCTTCTGGCAGTGAAAATGGAGCTTGGGAAGGCCGTGTGCAGCCCTCCTGGGCTCCGTTTTTGGCCGCGACGTCCTCCTGCAGCCCTCTGCCAGGGAAAATGGAGTTTGAAGAGGCCACACGTGGCTTGCCTTAGCTCCGTTTTTACCAGCAGATGGTTTCAGGAGGCCGTTGTGGCGTAAAATGGAGCCAGGAAGGGCAGCACCACGGCCTCCCCGAACTCCATTTTCGCTGACAGAGGGCTGCAGGTCACCGCAGCTGAAAATGGAGCCTCGGCGACTGATGTTGAGCTGGCCCTGCCCATTCCAGCCATGTCCACTGGCCACGCCCACCCACCAGCTTCCTAGGTCAAACACAACCCTGTTGTGGCCCTCGATGAAATCGAGTTTGACACCCCTGCCTTAGTCAGCATTATACCATAGCCCCCTTCTGTTGTGACCCGCCAGCAGCCAGTAGAGCTGGCAGCTGATTTGGACAGTGAGGAGGTTGGGGAGGAACATGGGCCAGAGGAAATAAAAGAGGAGCGAAAGGGGAGTGGAGTTTGCAGGAGATAGTTAGTTCACTTAATTGGTTTGTGACTCTCCGAGACTCCTTTCCAAGTTTTGCAGATATCAGCTTGGCAGCTCTCCAAGCTAGATAAGGTCTGTGATTGTAAATCCTGGATGTGAATGGGCAGAATTCAGAGTAAATTAATAAAAGGGATTTTTTGTCAGGACCAGGAGTTTGCTTCATGCTCTTGGGAAGCCTCGGTCAGAACACCTTCCCACCTGGGGAGAGAAACACAATTTCTCCCTCCCCTCTTTATCACACAAGAGGAGATATCTTCTACTTCAGTTAACCTTGTTTGGCTACCCTCAGGCTGTGTAGAATGCGTAGGTGAGGGAGAAAACCAGGACTGGAGGTGGAGAATGGGGTCTCTTTTCTTTCAGGAAAAAAACCCTCCCCATTACGCCCCCTGCAGGAATTTGGAGGCCAGAGAAGTCACTGCCCCTGTTCACCTCCAGCATGGCCGTCCAGTTTTGATAACTGCTGCAGGTCAATTCCAATCACCCACTCAAGGACCTGAAATGTGTCCTCCTCCTTCTCCGCCTCCTCTACCCAGGACACCAGAGGCTCCATCTTCCTGGTGAGGCTGTCAAAGCTGGTCATCCAAGTAGCCCCTCATGAAGGACTGGAACAGACCCTGGCTGGACTCTGGCCGATACAGGTAGGAATACCACAGGGAGTGCGAGGGAGAGCCTGGAGAGGGAGGAGGGAGAATTAGAGAGTCTGCACTGCAGCTGCATCAGCATTTAATTGTTACACAGCAGCCCCCCCCCCCCACACACACAAGTGGGTCACTCTCTTTGGGCTCTCCTTGGGAAGGTTCATGCCTATAATACTCCAGGAAGAAAGTTGAAACCCCTGAATGACCTTGGTATTCACCTGGCCAGGCCCTACATCTGTTAGGTTGATGGGCACTCCTACGACATGCGCCTCTGGGACCGGGGGTGGGGCGGGGCTGACGTGACGCAACTGAGCCCTCGCGAATATAACATGTGTAGGACATGGAATGGTTTGGTGACGCGCGAGTGCACACACTAGGAAAAATAAACCGAGAGAGCGAGCTGTCTATATAATCTGGCATGTGAGCAGACGAGCAGATATAATCTTATATATAGCAGGCTATAGATCGAGCTTTACGACAGGGCGACGATGAGACGCGAGCGCTTCTATCTCTACTTAGTCAGAGGGGGAGCAGATGAGTGAGATGTTATAGATATATTTACTGTATAGTATAGCGAGCATACTATATATATGAGCAGACGATATATCTGGAGAGAGATACGAGCATTTATCGTCGTATATGGAGAGAGCAGACCTTCACGACGCTTGCGCGCTCACTCTCACACACACACTCATCTCTTTTTTCTCTCCTCTATCTCAGACACTCACACACATACACACACTCTCTCACACACACACATCTCTCTCACACACATTCTGTCTCCCTCTCACACATATATACATTCTCCCTCTCTCATCTCTCTCTCATTCTCTCTCACACACACTCACACTCTCTCTCTCTCTCACACACACACTCATCTCTCTCACACATTCTGTCTCTCTCACACATATACACACCTTCTCATCTCTCACTCTCACTCTCACTCACACACTCTCTTTCACATGCACTCTCATCTCTCTCTCTCACACACACACACAATCATCTCTCTCTTCTCTCATCTCTCTCACACACACACTCACACACACTCTCTCTCACACACACACTCATCTCTCTCACACACATTCTGTCGCTCTCTCACACATACACACATTCTCTCTCTCTCTCTCTCTCTCTCTCTCTCTCTCTCTCACACACACACACACACACAGACACACACACACACAAAACTGATCCCCAGGCAGGCAACCTTCCGAAGCGAGGAAGCACTCAAATGTAAGACCTCTGTTTTTACTTTCACTTTCGCATGCAAATGACTCCAAATCAAGCATTAAACGAAGTTGGGCGAAGCGCCGGGGACGGAAAAACAACAAAAACATTTGGGAAAAGAGCTTGGGACGGAGGGAAAGTGGGGAGGGGGGAGAAAGACCCAGCTAAGGCCATGCGCCCCCCTCCCGATTCTGCTTCTCCCCCCCTCTTCCCCCCCTCGCAAAGCCTTCCATTAACCCACCGCAAAAGCCTCCCCGACCGAAGAACGCCAGCACAAAAGGCAAGAGGAGGGCCCGGAGCAGAGCCATTGTCTTCCGATCACTCGTCCCAGGGCAGCTCCGACCGAAGATATTTGGGTTTCCCCGAGGAGACGCTTCTGTCCATTTCCTTCCTACATTCTCCGCCCGTCTCTGGATTCCCGCCGGTTTGGATCTCCCCCAGCCCACCCCCAGCAACTTGAAATGTCACATCCTGGAGGAGGAGAAACTCTCCGGGTAGAAACCGATAGAGAAAGGGGAGAAACGATCCCTTTTCTTTGCCTCTGGCCGCAAAGGATGTTGAGCCCCGTTGGGAGGGGGGCAATGAAACATTTGTTGACTTCCTTCCTAAGTCCTTGTCTTACGACCACAATTGAGCCCACAAAGACAAAACAGGGCAGTCCTCTTTATTTGAGAGGCCCTTCCCACCAGAGTGGATGGAAGGGGGGAGACTCCAGGTCACTTCCATTAAGCCTTGGCCCCTACTTCTCAGGAATTTTTCTGTTACCTATGGAAGATTTCCCCCTGAAGGTCCCCCCCTTGATCTTCCAGAAGGAACATATGACCCACTCCCCCCCCCCCCCCAATAGAGTGAGGTCAGAGAGGGAGACTGTAAGGTCACTTTTTAATTTTAATTTTTTAGAGACATTTTGGGCTTGGGCAACCTAGAACTACGCTGTCTTCGGTCTGATCTAAGCGTAGTACACAGAATTATCTGCTACAACATCCTACCTGTCAATGTCTACTTCAGCTTCAACCGCAACTACAATACTGAGCACACAATAGATACAAACTCAAGGTAAACCTCTCCAAATTCTGTTGCAGAAAATACAACTTGAGCGGCAGAGTGGTCAATGCCTGGAATCACCACCTGACTCTGTTGTTACATCCCCAAACACCCCATAATTTTAACCTTACACCGGCTACTGTTGACCTCACCCCATTCCTAAGAGGTCTGTAAGGGGCCTGCATAAGTGCCCCAGCATGCCTAAGGTCCCTGTCCAATGGTCCCCATTTATTTGTCCCCATTTACTGTGTTCTTATTCATGTTTGTTCTTATTCCTGTTATCTTGTACATTAGGGACAAACTAAATAAAATAAATTAATAAATGAATAAAATAGATAAAATAGATAAAAAGGATAAAATAAACAAAATAAATAAAATAAACAAGACAAACAAGATAAATAAAATAAAATAAATAAGATAAACAAAATAAATAAAATAAAATAAATACCATAAATAAATAAAATAAACAAAATAAGCAAAGTAAATAAAACAAACAAAATAAATACCACAAATAAATAAAATACACAATCAGTGATGCAGCCTGCCTTCAAACGTTTTTAAGAAGAGATTTCAAACAACCCTTTGTGCTGACAGAGCGGTGGGTTGGCCTAGAAGACTTCCAAGTCCCTTCCAACTCTGTAATTCTGTTTCTCTGCCCTGCTTTCCCTGCCCTGCCCAGTACAGAGGGAGGGGGCAGAGGCCCTGAACTGGGGGTTTTCTTCAACCCTCTGACACAGCCCCTCCCTCAAAGATCTGGCTAGCCCCTCCACAGCCCCCTCCCAAGCAGCTGTTCAAATCTACAGTTGCTATTCTCAGAAGCTCTGGAGATGAAATCCTGTGGCTTCTCCCCACCTGTTGGCTCTTTGATGGATGCTTAGAAGCCTCACTTGAGGATTCACCCTCTGAGGTGGCTGAACACCCAACAGCTGCTGGGGGAAAGAAAGGAGGCAGCCCAAGTCATCAAGTGCTTGAAGCAAAGGACACAAGGACACCTTCTTTTGCGTTTGTTCTGCACAAGATAAAGGTAAAAGGTTCCCCTCGCACATATGTGCTAGTCCAGCGATGGTGAACCTTTTTTGGCTTGCGTGTTGTTGCAATCTTTAATCAGCCTGGTGTCTTGTGAAGGCTGATACTTCGGTTTCAATATACAAAAGACTGACACATAGACTTCAAAGAAACACATTTCTCTCTGACCTTCCAAGAACGGAAGGGAGTTTTTTTTACAGATAACATTCAATTCCTGGGTATTCATCTCTAAGTTGCGATATTTCTGGCTTGTAACTACTTTTTATAATCACGTGTAAAGTGTTGCTATGTATGAAATTATAATCTTCCCTATGATATCTTTGTTTGCCTTCTGTAACCACACACTTTTGTAACCAATAAAAGAGACATGTAGGCATAGATTTACGCGCTCCCATCACGACAACACTGTGTGTCTTCTCTTATTCGGCTGGCTTCATGGGAGGCCCTCCAGTGATCCTTTCATGTGTCATAAGGGGGGGGAGCACAGGGGAGTCGTGTGTGGGTGTGCTGCACCCATAATGCAATGTGCGACCCCCTCCCAGTGCGCATGCATGCATGAGAGGCACTCCCCCCTTTTTTGCATGCTTTTTTCACCCTCCCCAGGCTCCAGAGGCTTTGTAGAAGCCTGAGGAGGGTGAAAACAGCCTCCCCCATCCCCCCTGGAGACCCTCTGGAGGCTTTGGGGACCTTCAAAAGGCTTCCCTGAAGCCTCTGGAGGACTAAAAATGGCCCTATGAGTAGGGCCAGTTTAATCCCCCCAGAGGCTTCAGGGAGGTCCCAACTGTACAAGCAAACTGGAAGTCTGTTCCCAAACTTCTGGTTTGCCCATAGAGGCAATTTTTTGCACTCCGGAGACTGGCCAGCTGACAGGGCAGCACCTCGCATGCCCTGACAAATGGCTCCAAGTGCCACCTGTGGCACGCGTGCCATAGGTTCGCCATCCAGGTGCTAGTCATTCCTTAATCTAGGGGGCAGTGCTCATCTCCGTTTCAAAGCTGAAGAGCCAGCGCTGTCCAAAGACGTCTCTGTGGTCATGTGGCCAGCATGAGTAAACGCCAAAGGCACATGGAACGCTGTTACCTTCCCACTATTTTTTCTACTTGCATTTTTTACGTGCTTTCGAACTGCTAGGTTGGCAGAAGCTGGGACAGGTAACGGGAGCTCACTCCATTACGTGGTGCTAGGGTTTCGAACCGCCAAACTGCCAACCTTTCTGATCGACAAGCTCAGTGTCTTAGCCACTGAGCGACTCTGTCTCTACTTGTTCTGCATAGGAAATACATTTAAACAATTTTTCTCCTCCCATGCCAATTTTAGTACATGCTGTGTTTGCTGATAGCCTTCGCTGGCCTTGATTGGGGAGACCTCCTGGTTATGGAGGGCCTCTCAGCTCATCAACTGGGCTGCCCCGAAGATTGATACAGTCTCTGGTTGATAAAGTCACTTAGTTCCGATAAAGAAGAATATATCTAGTTCAGGCTTGACATGAGATCTTTGCTGCTCTCTGAGCTTTCTTGTTTTCTTGCAGATGTTTCGTCACCCAAACTAGGTAACATCATCAGGTTACAGCATCATCAACATAGCATCCCATGAAGTTATCTAGTTTGGGTGACGAAGATCAGACAAAGTTGCTGGTGCTTAGATCTTGCTGGGTTGGGACTGGAGTATAAATCAAAACAAACGTCCTGAGAATTGGATTAAGAACTACTGTGTTTATATGGGGAATACATTCTGTCTTGTACCAATTCCCAAAAGTTTAACATCCTTGCTTAAAAGTAATTGATGGTGGCCAAGGTCCTATCTGGAAAGGTTGGGGTTTTGGAGGATAAATCAACACACACATGGGGAGCATCGTCTATCTTGGACCAATAACAGAATTCCCAGAGGTGCAACATCATTGAATAAAGGTCACTGATGAGTTAGTACAGGGGTTGGCAGCCTTAAACACTCAGAGAGCCATTTGGACCCATTTCCCACAAAAAAAAAAAAAAACACTGGGACCCACAAAACCCTTCCCATGTCTCACTATTTCCTGAGCAGCCCCAAAACTAGCATTAAATGTTCTGTTTTCTTCTGAGACTTTTCTCTTCCTGGATTTATCCATGGTTGGCCTCCTGGGAGTCGAAAAGCTCAATAGATCGCATGCCAGCAAGTATCTGGCATTGGTGGTTGTGATGCATATTTTTAGTGACTGGGAGCCACAGTAGAGGGATGAAAGAGCCACATGCACATTATAGGATTAATTCATCATATGCCAGAACACATAATGTTCCAAGGGAAGTACATGTTAAATTTCTTAAGAAGACCATGAGGAATAAGATTGTAGGGGCTCAAAGGGGGGGACCACTAAAATATAACAACAAAGAAATTACCATTCTTAAGCAAATTCCGAAAAAAAAAGAGATAGGAGGAGGAAGTATTCCTCCTTGTCAAAGAAATTATATAATAAGGGAATTTGGTTTAGATCGTTATTGCCAGAAGGAATGCTGATCTTCTGGGAGGGAAACAGAATTAGAATTAATACAGTTGTGGAGGCAGAGGCCTTCATTAAAGAACATAGTGCCCTCCTAGAGGACGGAAATATAAGAGGTAGTGAAAAAGGTGACAATACACAAGACATGAAGGAGGGAGGGGCTGCGGCTGCACCTGGGGACGGGGGTGTGAATGCATGACAGTAGTTTGGTTCAGGCCTTGTTGAAGCTGAAACGAAAGTAGGCCATGAGAATGTGACCTTTAACATACATAATGCTTGCATAGGTTGATGGTTAACTGCAAATATCTAACTGTGTATAGGATGTTTGCTGACCACAATATTTAACTAACCGTTTATCTAGCTTAGCATAGCGTTTGTATAGGTTGTTGGTTAACTGCAAATATCTAACTGTGTATACGATGCATTATTAGGGATGTTTTTGAAAACCCCTTAACTGCTACATACCTATTAATTGTCTTCTTGTGGAAAATTACTGAAAGTACTTCCTTGTATGTGTTCACTCCCCCGCCTTAAAGAAACTGCTTAATAAAAGGGTCTGTACAGAACATGTCAGGAGGAATGTAGCCATACATCCTCCAAGCACTGTGCTTGCCTACCTCGAACTAACTCTTTGTGTGGTGTCTTAATTTGCGGCCTTCGTCCACGTGTGGACCCTCCAAATTCCTGGTGAGGACCGGGGCTCGTTCTCCCACCCAAGGGAGAACCCTGAAGGCCCAGACAGGCGAATCCGGGCTCAAGTATGTCGCGAACCTTGCAGCGACATCTGGGGGCTCGTCCAGTCCTGTATTGGCGTCTTCGTGGGCATGATCGTTGTCTAGCGGTGTGCTCTCCTTCACTCCTGTGAACTTACCCGGCCGGACGCGCCACTACACGTAAGTCATGGGCTCCTCGGGCTAAAAGGTTTCTGCTCATCACCGAGAGGAACTTTTCGCTCTCGTGAAGCGTACTAATTCTCTCCAAAAGATTAATAGCATCACTGTCTATCCGCTTTCTCGAAAATCTATCGCTTACTCTCTATTCTAATTCTCCTTCAGACGATACTTCCGTTTCTTTTGTTCCTAATCCTTCTCCTTCGGACGAAACCCCGAAGGTTTCACCACCTCCTTATGAGGCCCCCAAAGTCTCAGTCGCTTCCTCCGCTCCCCTGCGGAGACTTCTGCTTCTTTTCCTACTGAAACTCCTACTGACTTTCCTGACGTAGATCCACGGGCTGGCTCCTTTTCTGCCTTTGTTGCCTTGTATGTATGTATGAAATGAAGGAAGTTCCTACTAAAGGTTTGCCTTCAACCTGAGTAAAAACCCTCTGCACATTTTTTCTGACCAACCTACTCTATTAGTCCTAAAGTAAAAACCTGGCCTCCAGAAGGCAGTTTTGATTTAGATTTTGTCAACAAATTTGCTGATTTTCTGGCCACCATCAGATGAATCAAGGGCCCCACCCAGATGCAAATGATGTGTTAATGAAAGTCTCCATACATCTTGGATCTTTAAAAATATGCCAGCATGAGCCAACCTAGAACCCTGGCTGAATGCAAACAATGTGTGGACAAACATCTCTGTACATTGTTTTTATACATCTTGATATTTAAAAATGCCAGCGCGTGCTGGGATATCAAGATAGAATTTGGATCTTTAAAAATTAGCCAACGTCCGTTGGCAGATCCAAATTAGAAACGAACACCCCAGGGCAGAGACAGGCATTAACTATCTAGTGCTTAAGGAGATAGAACAGCCGGGTCACTTCAAGCAAAAGTAAGAAATTTAGCAGGTAACAAAAAGGTAAAGCCTGTCTGAATGGAAGACCTAGGTAATTGGACTGATTTTATTAACATTATTTTTTCTATTCCAAAATTTGATTTTTTTATTTTATTTTCAAAATAATTTTTTTTCAGTGTCTTTTAATTGACTATGTGGTCTGTATGATTTTTCTGCTTGCCTATTGTTCTCAATTCTTTGCTTTCATAAGACTGTTTTTTTTTTGGATGGAAGATGAAATTGTTTATAAGGACTCTTATGAAAGTTTCCTACCTTGCAATATTGTTGTTTTTGTAACACTAAAAATTGTTTTTTGCTATTTTATTTTTTCACATCTTTTTTTAATAAGCTTTTTAACTATATTTCTGACTTTTATTATGTGTGTCAATTTATTTTTAATTTTTTAGAAACTATGTTTTTTTTTTCTCTTTAGATTTATTTTTGATTATTTTTTTTCTCATCAAAATGCCTGGGGACTGGCACAATTTTGCCATATGCCACTCAACCAGGCCAAGCAAATTGTTTTATTTTGTTCCCAGTGTTTTGGGGCATCCCCCTCTGGGGACAAAGAAGTTAATTTTTATGATTTGGCCTCTAATCACTATGGCAAATGGATGTCACCTATGTTTTCTTTTTTTTGGCTCCTTAGAAATAAATTCATTTATTTAGTTAGGGGGTTGGACTAGAAGACCTCCAAGGTTTTTTCCAACTCTACTATTGTATTATTATTGTATTATCTATTTTTAATTTTTGGCCACATTTTTTTTTTCCAGCCTTTATTGCCTTGGGCAAAAACTTTTTTAAAAAAAAACTGACAATGGCCTGGCCTATTTTTCATTGGCCTTTTTGTAATTTTGTACTAATTGCACCAGTTTTAATTTTTGGGGTTTTTCCTTATAATTCCACAGGTTAAGCCATTGTGGAACGTGTTAATTGGTCCTTCAGGGACTGTTTTTTCAAACATATAAAAAAAGGAGGGATTTTGGGTACCTAGTAATTTGGTGTACCCCAATTTGGCTAATTTGGCATAGGTAACACAATAGATTTAAAAAGTTTGTTTGCCTCCCCCGCAAGGGGGACGAGGATATGCTGTGCTTGTTTTTACAGATTTTTATGGATTCTAGTACGTGATGTTTGTCTAGACAAGAATATTGTCGTACCAGTTCCCAAATCCAGTTCCAGAGATGACCAAGATGACTTTACAGACAGCACAGTGGCCAATACGATCTTGCTAAAACAGCTGTCCAGTGATATGAAAAACCAAAAAAACACCAAAGCAGTGCTGAAACAACGACACGACAACTTATGTGCTGCCATTTTTGCCAAGTTTTTAGTCATCATTAGTCATCATTTGTTTATGTTTACTTGTTTTGTCATCTCACCAAAAAACTCATTTGAACAGTGACTGCAATAAAAATCTATGTGTGCAACTAACATTACACACACTGACTTGAACTGTACATGAAACATTTGCTTTTTATATGCTTGGATCCTGTTTGAATTTTGCCTGCAGTAATTCAACACTTCATTGGTTCGAATTATAAGACTATCTTTCATTGAGGATTAATTGCTTATGATCCTCCCTCTGATGCAATTGCTTTGTATATATTGATAGTAGCAGTTCCTAAAAATGTAACATGTGTTAAAGTAGTTAACTGTATATTTTTAAGTAATAAGCCTTATTGTCTCTTATTTCTTCCTCCTATTTTGCTCTTAATAACAGTCATGCCTTTCCTAATGCTGATCCGGAGTGTTGGATGTGCCTTTTTTTTCCAACCACCATTTTATGAGGCCATAGGTTCTGCAGTACCTTTTCAATCTATGGTTGCTCTCCAGAATTCTCTTACTTCACTATCTGAAGTTGTTTTACAGAATAGAAGAGGATTGGATTTGTTATTTTTGAAACAGGGCGGCTTATGTGTAGCTTTAAAAGAAGAATGCTGTTTTTATACTGATAGTTCAGGCATTGTGCTTGATTCTATGGCAGAATTAAATACCCGATTGAAAGATAGAGAGTCAGAACGCTCCAAGTCTCACACATGGTATCAAGGAATGTTTAACTTTTCTCCATGGCTTACAACTTTGCTTTCAGCCCTTATAGGTCCTTTGATTTTGATTTTGATTGCTTGTATCATTGGTCCTTGTGTTATGGGAAAACTGCTCAGGTTTTTACGTAATTGCCTGGGTGACATAGATAAAGAAGTTGATGCTACTCGCAAAGATTTAAACCTACTGCAAAATTTGTTACCCTCCTCGCATGACACCTTCAAACAACCGTTGTTAACATTTTCGGATTCAGACTCCGATACAGAAAGTGAGCTTCAATTCCCGGATAAGGTGAATGGTTCTTCTCACTGCCTGCCGGAGGGTGGGCTGTTAGAGGAACGCATAGCCTTGGAGGGATATTGACCTCCTTTTAAAACAAAACAGAGGAGATGTGAATGCATGACAGTAGTTTGGTTCAGGCCTTGTTGAAGCTGAAACGAAAGTAGGCCATGAGAATGTGACCTTTAACATACATAATGCTTGCATAGGTTGATGGTTAACTGTAAATATCTAACTGTGTATAGGATGTTTGCTGACCACAATATTTAACTAACCGTTTATCTAGCTTAGCATAGCGTTTGTATAGGTTGTTGGTTAACTGCAAATATCTAACTGTGTATACAATGCATTATTAGGGATGTTTTTGAAAACCCCTTAACTGCTACATACCTATTAATTATTTTCTTGTGGAAAATTGCTGAATGTACTTCTTTGTATCTGTCCACTCCCCCGCCCTAAAAAAACTGCTTAATAAAAAGGGTCTGTACAGAACATGTCAGGGGGAATGTAGCCATACATCCTCCAAGCTCTGTGCTTGCCTACCTCGAACTAACTCTTTGTGTGGTGTCTTAATTTGCGGCCTTCGTCCACGTGTGGACCCTCCAAATTCCCGGTGAGGACCGGGGTTCGTTCTCCCACCCAAGGGAGAACCCTGAAGGCCCAGACAGGCGAATCCGGGCTCAAGTATGTCGCGAACCTTGCAGCGACAGGGGCCAATTGTCCACCTTTGAGCGGTCCTAAGGGATGGAAAAGGACTCTGGATGCCCTGCTTGTGGAAGGATGCTACAAGGGAGAAGAAAGGAGGAGGTAGAGGCCCAGGGTGGGACTTCCCTAACCCCCTGGAAGAAGCCCCCATCTGGTACTCCTTCCCACTGAAGTTAATTTCCACGAAATTGCTAAACACAGCTCTTCTCAGAAGCTCTGTAGCTGAACATCTGCACCACCTCTCCATCCGTTGCCCTTTCATCCTTCTTTAGGAGCCCCTCTTGGTGGTTCAGAGGTTGGTGCAGCACCAACAGATGTGAAATATACTATGTCCACAACGTAATACCCTAATTTAGTCACTTTGTCAAAGAATGAAGTAAGATTGGTTTGGCATGATCTGTTTTGAACAAATTTATGCTGGCTTCCAGTTATAACTTTATTTGTTTCTAGATGTTCGCAAGTTATAACCAGAAGCCAACATGGCTTTGTCAAGAACTGATCATGGCAAACAAATTTTATTTCATTGTTTGCCCAAGGGATTAGTGAATCAGTAAAATTCAGTAAGGCATTTGACAAAGTAGATCACAACCTACTTCTTAGGAAGCTAGAAGAATGTGGGATAGACAGCATCACCACCAGATGGATTTGTAACTATATTCAATGTGTATTCATTAATGAAACTACATCCACATGGAGAGAAGTACATAGCGGGGTACCCCCCCCCCTCCAAAAAGATATATTTTAGGCCCAGTACTTTTAATATCTTCGTAAGTGATTTAGATGATGGAATAGAAGGAAAACTGATCAGATTTGCAGATGACTCCAAACTGGCAAGAATAGCCAACACCCCAGGGGAAAAAAGCTGATCCAATCATAAACTATGTAAAGGGATAGAACCAAATCACATGAAATATTAGTAGACCTTTTCAAAGCCTTAGTAAGACCACACTTGGAATACTGAGTCCAATTTTGGTCACCGGAATATAAAAAAAGATGTAGAGACACTGGAAAAACTATAGAGAAGAGCCACAAGGATGATTAGGGGGCTGGAAACTAAAACTTATGAAAAGTGGTTGCAGGAATTGGATATGGATAGTCTAATGAATGTGATAATATTGTCCCAATATTTGAGGGGCTACAAAGATGAGCGGGTGAGTTTATTTTCCAAAGCACCTGAAGGCAAGAAAGAAGCAATGGATGGAAACCAATCAAGGATAGAAGCAATCTAGAACTAAGGAGAAACTTCCTAACAGTGAAGATAATTAATGAGTGGAACAGCTTTCCCTTCAGACATTGTGGGTGCTTCATTACTGGAGACTTTAAAGAAGAGACTGGATTGCCACTTGTCTGGAATAGTATTGTTGCAGAAAATAACAAGACTTAGACGTCTCAGGATCAAGGAGAAGTTTATTGGCAGCCAGGTTCAGAAAAGGTAGTCAAAGACTAGCATGCAACTTCTGAACAACCCTTCTCATGGAAACACACATTCCTATACGTTCTCAAAAGCAGTGCAACACGGAAACACTTAACCCATTTCTTATTGGTTATCTTGAGAAAAGAAGCCTTATAAGTAGATACCGTCTTACTTCTCCTTTTGTCTTGGGCCACAGGTACTGGCTACGTGGCTTTGTAAGAACTTTAGCTGAATTCTGTGGTTTTGGGCTTTTGACATTTCCTGTTTTTGTACATGTCTTAAAAGCAGGTCTTCATATCTTCCTTCTGCCACGCCTCACTTTTATATTTTAATTACATTTTATCCTGCTTTATCCCGCCCCTTCTAGACTCTATTTTAGCTACAATTGAGCCTAGCCCATTACAGAGTTTTTGATTAGCAATGCAAGCATACAGAATAATAATATATAACAGCGAGAAAGAAAAGAGACAAGTAATACATATAGAATAACTCTTAGAACTTATCCTCTGAAGACACTCTCTCCAATCCCCAAGGTGCAAGTTGAACATAAGTGCCAGTATCTGAAATCTCATTTTCGGGAAGTGGGGCAATCCTACGGTCAATAAGGCTTTCCATCCAAACTAATTCCTTTTCAACCTGTATTTCCTTTACTGACCTCATGACTAGTTGTCTGAGTTGGGGTATTATGCAAGGGATAAAGGCCAGGCCAGCCACACTCCATAATAGTAGAAATAACATCTGTTTTGGCTATTTCCCTGACCACACCTGACTTGTTCATGTAGAAACAGCAATCTTCTCCCAGGAATAGACACAAACCACCTTTCTCAGCTGTCAGGAGGTCTATGGCACACCAGCTTTGCAAAACCACTGCTGCCAAGGAATCTATTCAGTCCTGGTCAACCAAGGTTCCAGCAATTTGATTCGGGCTTTGTTGAAATTCCTCAGATAATTGCTTAAACTGTATTGTAGAGTGTCTCTCTAGGGCTAAGGTATAATTCTGATGTACATTGCTCTTCAGCCAGTATCCCTACAGGAATGCCAGGTTCCTGATAATGTTTGATGCACAAGGAGGGTGACCCTATGATTTCCACACCCACAGCTATGGGGCCAACAATGGGGATGTCAAGGAATATAATTTAAACCTTTGTAATTAATGATGATGGATCATGGCTTTTCCTGGCAGTATACTTCTGAATAAGCAAAAAATAAAACCGAAGCATGATCTAATGAAAACATTTTAATATAAAAGAAAGTAAAAATACAAACTTGCCAACTGAATTAATTAGATCTTGGCAAGAGCTATGTGCCTACCTCCTGGCAGACGAACCAAAGATCAGAAGAGAAAGTTAAGAAGGAATGTGAAAGTGCATGCGCAGCAAATCATTGCCAGATAAGAACTGTGACCTGCGCAATAAATCTTCAACACAGCTAGCAAATCAATTAACGCAGTGACAGAGGAGATGGCTCATCCCCAGCCTTTTGAGTGCATTGTACAAGTCACCTTGCAGCTGGACTTCTGCCACTTTGGTTCCCCATCTACCACCTTTTTCAAGGACTATTGTGGCCTTGGTCTTTTCCCAAAGATCTGGCTCAACTGGGACAGCATGGTAAGATGAAGGTCCAGCAGATCAACACAACCAGCATTTTTGACCTAGGGCAGGGTCAGACTGATTAATTAGGCTTTGACCCAATTCCGGTCTTCTTAATATATAGTTTCCTTTTCTCAATTGTTGCAGGAGCCTGTTCTCCCTATGTTCTGCCCGCTTTCTTACAGGGATGGTCAGATGTGGGAGTGGACCTGTTCCACATCCTGTGACCTGATTCTGCCCTGTTCTTTGGGATTCTCAACATCCTCTGATCTTCCCTCAAGGGCAAGGGGGGTTACTCGGGTATTCTCACAACATTGGGAACTACTATTCAGGATGTTATCACTTAGCAGGCCCTTTGCCAATAACAGCCAAAGCCACAAAAAGCTCATAAATTGTCCCTTACGCAGAACCTCTCCAAACACAATACTTTTAACCTACAGAATCACCACATCAGGGAGAAGGCGGGGGTTATATATAATTTGAGGAAGGGCAATATCAGTTTTGGGCAATCCACAAAGCCAAATCTTATTTGCTAAATATATTTCCCACAGTACCAAAACTCCTACAAACATGTCATCAGAGGATTTGCACTCCCCTTTGTCCCAGTCAATGATTTTAGCCTCAGCACCTGTCTTTCTCGGGAGGGGGCAATTCCCGAAGAATGAATACCCAATAAAACAAATCAAAATAAGGGTAAGCACACGCACTAAAGCAATAGATAGTGCAGTTATGGCTATGAATACTTGACTTTCCATACCCTGACAGGTACTCAGACTTTCTAATACATCTTATATCTAATAAATGGAACATTGACTTCTCCTCCAAATCTTCAGCCATACATAGAGGAGTCAGCTTCCAGGGGTGACTCCCAGTAAGGCCTCTTCTCCCCCGTTTGTAGCATGTCCGTTGCCGGTAGGACAGTTATAGGGGTCGCTTCTTCAAGCGTATCACTAGAGGTCGGGTCTCGTCCTGGTCTGCCTCCCAATACTCATCAGTAGCTGGCTTAACTCGAGTCCAGTGAATCCAAAACTTGGATTCCAATACTCTTACTGCAGGTGGAGAATACATGACCACAGTGTATGGGATCTTCCACCTGGGTTTCAAGTTCTTTCCTTTCCAGTGTTTTACCCAAACTCTTCAGCTTGGAGAGATAAGCCACAGGCTGCTGCCAACTTCCCTTTTCTGCTGGATCTGAGCATCCAGGTTGGAGATTGTGCAGATCTCCCATATGAGATCTTTAATTCCCCAAGGCAAGCACACTAGTTGCTCTTTGTTTCCAATACTCCACGAATTGCATGACTAGTAAATATAGTAATTGGCTGCCCACAAGTCAATTTATTAGTTTCCTTGATCAGAAGAGCAGTTGCAGCCAGGATTTTAAGGCAGCGATGGCGAACCTTTTTTGGCTTGCGTGCCATAAGTGGGGGGGGGAGTGCAGGGGGGTCATGTGCAGGCATGCCACACCCATAATGCAATGTGTGACACACCCCCAATGTGCATGTGCACACTACAGGTGCGACCCCCCATTTTTTGCATGCTTTTTTCGTCCTCCCCAGGCTCCAGAGGCTTTATAGGATCCTGGGGAGGGCGAAAACAACCTCCCCGCCCCCCCCCCGGAGGCTTCAGGGACCTTCAGGATGCTTCCCTGAAGCCTCTGGAGCACTCAAAATGACCCTCCGAGCAAACCAGAAGTGATTTCCAGTTTGCTCAGAAGGTCATTTTGAACGCTCCGGAGGCTTCAGGGACCTTCAGGACGCTTCCCTGAAGCCTCCGGAGCAGTCAAAATGAACCTCCGAGCAAACCGGAAGTCCGTTCTCGAACTTCCGGTTTGCCTGTAGGGCTGGTTTTTTGTGCTCCGGAGGCTTCAGGGAAGCTCATGAAGCCTCCAGAGGGCCTCCGGGGAGGCAGGAGAGGCTCTTTTTGCCCTCCCCAGGCTCCTATAAAGCCTCTGGAGCCTGGGGAGGGCGAAAAATGGCTTTAAAAAAGGGTGAACTCAGCTGGCCAGCGCATGCATGCGTGCTGGCCAGCTGACAGGGCAGCACCTCGTGTGTCCTGACAAATGGCTCCGCATGCCACCTGTGGCACGCGTGACATAGGTTTGTCATCACTGTTTTAAGGCAATGTGCACTTCCCCTCTTTTGCTAAGCAGTGGGGTGTTGCCACTTCCCTTTTCTTGAGTCAAGAAAGATTTCTCATGGTTGGGAAGTCCCTTAACATAAGTTTGAGGCAATGCTTAATTTAAAATCTCAAATGCCGGTTTTGGGCATAACAGAGACAGGCTGGAGCAACCTGATTAACAGTGGCATATGTGCCTTTTGCCAGCATGTATCGAGGGACAAAATCAGTGAGTGTTTTCTTTCCAAATAGCCCCATGAGCATGTAAAAGTCTAAATGCATATTTTGTGTCTGTGTAGACATTAACCATCTTCCTTTTTGCTAACTGGAGAGCTCTTCCTCCGACTGGGCATGGGATTCTAACTACTGACTCCTCCTCATACATTCTTCCAGCAAGTTCCCCTGCCTCCCGCTTTTCCTGCCTAAGGGCCTTGGCGAGAAAAATTACATTTCTTCTTGACCTTTAAAGTTCCTTCTTCTCTGAAATTTGAGCCCAATTAATATAACCTTTGTATGCTCATTCCACAAGTTCAGAAATGCCTTTCCTGGCCCCGCTTTTTGTCTTCTGTAATTTTTACCCTAATGTCATCTGCAGAGTGACCAATGAAGATCATATTGACCATTCTCTTATTTTCTTCAACCTCAGGATCTAATGTGGTATATTGCCTAAAGGTTTGATAAATGCATTCTAAGAATTCCCATGGATTTTCATCCTTTTTCTGTTGAATTTCATAGACCTTCCCTAAGTTCTTAACTTTTTGTTTGAGTCCTAACAAAACTAAGGTCCAATAGATTTGCAGCTGAATGGACTAAGGTTCCCAATCTGGTTCCTCCAGTAACCATGTCCAGTCTAGATCTTTTGCATGATCCTTCTGAAAAGGCTTCACCAGCCTTCTTTCCTCTGGGGTTAATAAAATTTCCATCAGACTTTGTATGTCTGCCCAAGTAGACTGGTGAGTTCAGAAAAATGGATGCAAAAGGGACATGCATCTCATCTGGATTTTCCTCTTTTCCCACGACTGACACATCAACACAGTTTCATAACTGTTGGTGCCCCAGTGATCTCACAGCCTGAAACCACCAAGAGAGGCTCCTGAAGAACGAAGAAAGAGCAACTGATGGAGAGAGAGCCCAGGTGTTCATCTCCAGAGCTTCTGAGAACAGCTGCCTTGAACAACTCCCTGGAAGTTGGCTACAGTGGGAGGAGCAAAAAATTGGGCAGGTGGTTCTTCCGAGAGTTGGGAGCCCTTGAGGGGGTCTATTGAGGGGTCCCTATGGACCGTCTTGTAGGAGATGGAAAGGCTGTGCTGGAAGGCGGGCTGAAACATGTCATCAGTCTGACCCAAAGGGGCTTTTCCAAAAGGCAACTGGACTGACTTGGGTTTTTCCTTTGAAAATGTTTCACTTCTCATCCAAGAAGCTTCTCCAGCACTGGCAAGAAATGAAGACGAGACTCCAAATGGGAGAAGGGAGTGATTTGGGAGGCTGGGCTGCCCCGGGCTTCTCCTGTCCCTTGCGGCCGTGCTTATGTCTCTCGTGCGGGGCGGGGGTGGAGGGTTGCGGTGAGTTTCTGGTCCAGTTGCCTCCTGCAAAATGGACCTTTGAGAAGTTAGAGTGAGAACTTTTACCCCAAAGGGTTTTTGTTGTTGTTGTTTCCCTTTCAAAAATAAACTTTCCAGAACAATGCCAGAACAACAAGGAGGAGAAAACGGCGACCTCACTTAGCTATAGGGACGCTCATTTTCTTGGAAGGCAGAGGCGTTTCGTACCGCCCAGGAAAAAACCGGAGGGCGCCGATGCTCCCAGGGGCACAAACGGGGTCTCGGGACTTTCCCTGCGGAGGAAGCATCTGCGAGGAGACGGAGCTGAAGAAGAACGCGAAAGCGCAGCGCCGGGCAAGGAGCGCGGGGAGAGAATCGCCGGGCTGGGCGTCGGAGTTTCGGGGAGACCCCAAGTAGAAACGGAGGAGCCCAGAGGCAGCGAGCGAGGGCGGCCAGAGAGCCTGCGGGGAGTCCGGGTCCCTCTCGGGCCTTCAGGCTTTGACCGCGGCCGGCCGGAGAAAGTGGGGTGGGATATATATACAGGGGAGAGTTGGCAGGTCAGATTGGTTGGGTAAATAGAATTGCACGTCCATACATTGTGAATTCTTTTTTTAAAAGACAAGTTTTATTGCAATTTTTTCCCAGCATACATACTTTATGGACAAGTGTCGTCTAAGTCACATCTTGGCCATCATATTTATAATCGTAGTTTCAATATATTCTCATCTTCCCACTTTGATCGAGATTCATCATCTCTTGTGGATAATCCTTTATCTTTTTCCATTAATTTATTTAAACTTACATATCATTACTAAACACCCTTTTATCTTGTTCTTCATCTCACTACTATTAATTGATCTTTACAAATTAACCATTGTTGACCAGAGCTTTGCTATTCCAACCTCCACAGTATTATTCTCTTTACATAATTCTTTACCATTCTTATTCAATTTTTTATGCGTAGTTAACATCACTGTAAGCCCGTTTTTCACTTTTTTTACAATTTTTCCAGTTATTTACCCTATTTTTTCTTCTCAGAAAATATCTCACAAATTCCCCTTCCCCCAATGATTAACAGTTTACATTCCCAACATTGTTTACATCACATTCAAAATTAACAGTATTCATTTAATTATCTACTTCCACATTCTTGTTGAAGCTATTCTTGTTGAAATCTATTTACCAGTATTAAAGTGGGGGAGGGAGGCAATCCTTGGGATGTCTGCTCTTTTCTTTTAATGCACATTTTGTTTTGTTCCCTTTTTGGATTTTAACTTTATAAATAAAAGGAAAATAACATTGGGACCAAAAGAGAAAAAAACCCCGAATGCCTCAATTAATCTTTTACGAGCACAATATTTTTTGCTGCCTGTAGCAAAGGACTCACAGGGGAAGAGCCTAAAATGCTGGGAAAGACTGAGGGCAAAAGAAGAAATGGACAACAGAGAATGAGGTGGCTGGATGGAGTCACCGAAGCTGTTGGCGGAAGCTGTTGGCGTGAGCTTAAATGGGCTCCAGAGAATGGTAGAGGACAGGAAGACCTGGTCCATGGTGTCACGATGGGTCAGACACAACTTTGCAACTAACAACAAGCAAAGGAAAAGGGACATGCACCAATGTTCCCTCTAATTTTTTTTCAGTGTGTGCAGAAAAGTATAGTGTTTGAGAGGCACATTTTCATGCCTGAGCACCTGGGGTTTTTTTTAGCCATAATTGCCATCAGAGCAGATGTTGGGGAGGGGGGCAAGGAAGGAAAGGGCCCCCTCCCTCTCCCTCAGACCCCCAGGAAGGAGGGAAGGGAAGGGAGGGAGAGGGAAAGGAAAGGAATTGGGAAAGAAGAAAAAGAAAGGAAAAGAGAAGAAAGGAAAAAGGAAAGGAAGAAGGAAAGGAAAAGAGAAAGGAAAGGAAAAAGTGAAATTAGTGAATTAGTTAATTACATAGTGAAATTAACACCAACAGTAGCACCTCTGTCTAGTTGCATTTATCTTTAAGAAACAAAAAAAAATCAAGCAGGGTGATAGATTGCAGAACGGCTTTCAGAAGTGAGTGTCTTATCTGAGCAATATGAAGATGTGTTCTTGAGCTTTACTTCAGGAAATCAGAAGAAAGAATAATCACTATGTAGTGAGCAGACTAACCCGATTAGTTCACTTCCAAAAACTACAGGAAAAACATGACATTATAGAAAAACACAAAAAAGTTCTGCTTTTTTTCGCAGCTATCTGCTGTGCAAGTCACTAAGTACTGATTCATTAGCACTTCCTCAGTTCTCCTGCATTAAAAAAAAAGCTAGCAGAAAGCCCTAACATTAGCTGACTTAGACTAGTAACATCAAAAGGGCTCTGAAAAAAAAGTCCAGAGAGATGAGGATTCTGCTTCCATCATTAAAGAGAGCTGTCAATTTACAATTATCAAAAACAAGATACCATTTATTTGGCCTCTGCACCAATCCACCCTCAAACCTTTGCCCCATATTCATGTGAAGTAGAAATCGCAGGATGAAACGGAGGCAGAAGGGGCGGGGCTTGATGTGACTGATCCTTTGTCGCGGATGCTTGAAACGTGGCTGGGGGGCGATGCTGCTGCCTCGTGCGCCCTTCTTGTTCATGGGAGCCTTGCTGGGGTCCTTCGTGCCCAGGAGCTGCTGCCGTGAGTGCCGGGAGAGGGACGCGTCCTGGAGGGGAGGAAGCAGAAGGGGAGTCCTGGGCTGGGTTCTCTCCCCCTCCCCTCTTAAGCTCCTTTCCATGAAGGGAAAGTCTGCCTTCCCCCGGGACGCTTCGCCTGACCCTCCTTTGGTGTTTTCGTTTGTAATCAATTCATTCATTTATTTTCTTTTATTTCTTTTATCAAGCATGTATAAGATAACAGATATAAGTGTAATCCCATGATTATGAATACAGAAACTAGATACGAATAAGTGGGGCAGTGGGACAGGGACGGTAGGCACGCTGGTGGGCTTATGCGTTCCCATTTGTATCTCTGAGAAAATAGAGAAATAGAGAGCGAAAAGCTATTTTTGGTAGCCAAAACGTGGCCAATTTCGAGTCTTGCATTATCCTGGGACTGGACTATAATGTATCTATGCAAGGGAAAGGGAGTTGGGACAGCAGAAAGTGGGAAGGGACGTGGCAGCAGGAGACGTTGGTGGGGGAAAGGAGGGGCTATTTGTAGAAGACTTTGCAGCTTTATTTTATTATATTTTTAGTCTTCCAGCTGTCCAGCCCAGAGGGACCTTCAAGAGCTCAAACCTCTGGATGGGGGCTACCCGCTACTCATCAGAAAACAGAATCCCCTGGGAAGGGCCAGAAGGTGGGGGATGGGCTGGGTTACGCCTTTTCCCTCTAAACAAGGAAATGACAGGTCAATCCTCCCATCCAAGTGACACTCCCCGTGGTTGGCAAGGGGATTTGTAATCAGGGGTCAGGCACACAAGGATGCATCACGAGCAAGCAAATAGCATCACTCCCTGATGTGAAGTATTTGTACCACTTTATAAAGCTTTAGGAAGATCACATCTGGAATACTGCATCCAGTTTTGGTCCCCACATTACACAAAATATGTTGAGTCTTTGGAAAAATTGTAAAGAGGATCAACTAGAATGATTAAAGGTCTGGAGACAAAAATATATGAAGAACAGTTGCAGGAACTAGATTTGGCTAGTGTAGAAAAAAGGACTAGGGGTGACATGATAGGAATATTCCAGTATTGTTATGGCCCACCAGCAGCCAGCAGAGCTGGCAGCAGATTCTGACAGTGAGGAGGTTGGGAAGGAACCTGGGCCAGTCCTGGAGTCTGGGGAAGGCTCTGATGGGGGCTCTGTGTCGGAGGCAGAGACGTGGCCAGGGCCGTCTGACAGTTTTCAGCTGCCTTCAGACATCAGTGAGGCAGGTGAGCAGCTGGAGCCTGTTCCCAGTGTGCGCATGTGCAGAGTTGCCAGATTCAGGGAACAGCTAAAGAACAGGGGTCGACTTGGAAGGTGAATGTCCCCTCCCAGAGGAAATAAAAGAGGAGCGAAAGGGGAGTGGAGTTTGCAGGAGGCAATTAGTTCACTTAATTGGTTTGTGACTCTCCGAGACTCCTTACCAAGTTTTGCAGATATAGACCTGTCAGCTCTCCAAGGCAGATAAAGTCTGTGACTGTAAATCCTCCCTTGAAAGACTTTGCTGGATGTGAACGAGCAGAATTCAGAGTAAATCAATAAAAGGGTTTTTTGTCAGATCAAGGAGTTTGCTTCATGCTCTTGGGAAGCCTCGGTCAGAACAAATATTTGAGGGGCTGCCACAAAGAGGAGGGGGTCAGCCTATTTTCCAAAGCACCAGGTCAGACAAGAAACAATGGATGGAAACCAATCAAGGAGAGAAGCAACCTGGAAGGCATTAAGGAGACCCTTCCTAGCAGGGAGGACAATTAACCAGTGGGACAACTTTCCTTCGGAAGATCATTCCGTCCCTCTCAGATTCTCACCAATTGCCAACCAACCACCTTCTCAACTTCCTTCCCCAAGAGGGAAAAGTTAGAGATTGGTTGATAGTTATTGAAAACTGTTTAGTCCGAGGTGTGTGTGTGTGTGTGTGTGTGTGTGTGTGTGCCACTGCCTCTTTGAAGACTGGGGGCATCCTCCCCTCTGCCAGAGAGGCCAACCCTTTGACATGGACCCATCCACAGGTTCACCTCCAAGGCTGTTTTTACAACCTAGGAGAGGTCGGGATCCAATAAACAGGTGATTAAGGTGACAGCACTGAGGGCCCTATCCACTTCCTCAAGAGGCCCCAGCTCACATGTGTCTAGACCAGTGGTTCTCAACCTTCCCAATGCCGTGATCCTTTAATCCAGTTCCTCACGTTGTGGTGACCCCCAACCATAAAGACCATCGAAAATATGTGTTTTCCGATGGTCTTAGGCGACCCCTATGAAAGGGTCATTTGACCCCAAAAGGGGTCCTGACCCACAGGCTGAGAACCACTGGTCTAGACCCTTCCAACAGACACTGCCACAGGCACCCCGGCCTCTGCTATTCAGTCCCAGTCAAGGTCAGAGCGTGTCTGAGCTACTTTATTAACCAGGGAGACTCAGTCATTCTCAGTGGCTCAGTCATTCTCAGTGGCCCAATAGATGTTCTGAGGGCTCCTCCATAACCAGGAGGGACTGGGTCTCTCTCTATAGGGTTATAGGATGGCTGTCCAAAGACACAACTGATACCAAGATTGGAGCAGGAGGAGATCGATTCTTTCAATGCTGGAGAGCGAGTGGAAAATGTCCTTGTGTCCTTTGCTTCAAGCACTCGGTGTCTTCAGCCGCCTTCTCCCTGCAGCGCTTGGGGGGGGGGGGCTGTTAAGCAACGGCAGAGGGTGAAACTACCAGGTGGGACTCCTGAACAGCCATGAAAGTCACAACAGATGGAGAGAAACTGCGGGTGTTTATTTCTGGAGATTCTGAGAATTGCAATTGTTTGTTTGAACAACAGTTTGGAAGGTGGCTGGAGGGGCCTACCAGATCTTTGAGGGAGGGGCTTGGTCAGAGGGTTGAGGAAAACCACCGTTTCTGGCCCTTCCCCTCCTGGACTCATAAGCAGGACTGAAAAACCAGCTGGAGCCCATTGAAGGGGGGGCCCTGTGGACCCTCTTGGCCAGGCTCTCTTTCTACTTTCCAATCGCACTCAGGACCCCACTAGAGGCCATGAAACCCCCTCCCTCCCCAATGCAGGAAGCCATGTGGCTGCACCCTCTCATGGCAGCCCACGTGTGAAATGCTTTTTCCTGTACAGGTGAAATTTCTGCACAGTCTTCCAGGGGAGCCCAAGGGAGAGCCCACCACAGTAATCTAACCTGAGGGGAATCACAAGAGTGTGGAACATGGAACTTGTGCTCTCCCTAAAAAAGGGGAGGCATGTGGTGTAGCAGCCAAATCTGGCCAAAAGGATCCCTGGCCAGGAGTTCAACCAGGAGAAAGTCTCAAAGTCTGAGTGGAGCTGACAGTGGGAGGGGGCAGATTTCAATGCAGAGAAGAGTCTAAGCCCCTTCCCCAATTGGCCCCCTTCCCTGGGGAGAGCAGATGACCAGCCTCGGTCTCCTCCTCCTCCTTTCTTCCCCTCCTCCTCTCTCCTTCCTTTCCTCCCCCTTGTCTCCCCTCATCCTCCTCCTTTCATCCCCTCCTCCTCTCTCCTTTCCTTCCTCCTCTTTCATCTCCCCTCCTCCTCCTCTCTCCTCCTCTCGCCTCCTTTTTGCTGTCCAGCAATTCTTCAGCCACCAACTTCAGCGCTTTAATGGAGAGGAACTGGGGCTGCCCCTGGCTGGGCTCCGACTGCTTCAGGTAGAAATAGCACCGGGAGCGCCTGGGGGGAGCCTGGAAGGGGAAGGGGGTGAAGGCAGAATTAGGGGGGTCTGGATTGCACCTCTCTACCCTCCCACCGAATATTATCCTTCACTGTGACAACAGCTTACTGAGCGTCCTTTTATGGCGCAGGTGTCTCTGCTGGGATGCTCTACCAAAAAGAAGCCCCGGGGTGGGGAGGGGGAAGGGGTCCCTCCTGGCTGTTGATGCTCTTATGAGGATCGCTGCGTGTTGTGGACCAAGTGAGGGTGGGAGATTCCCTCCTAGTCTTGGGAGAAAAATTAGGAGGGCTTCGCTTTGGCTGCTGTCACACAATAGGCGCAACCAGGCTAAAGCTGGCTGTTCGGGCTCTTAAGACAACCGCTGGTGGGCTTCCACTTCCGCTCTTTTTTGTCTTCTGGCGGGGATTTTGGGAGGGGGCGGAAATCACAGCTGAGTACCGAGCGTAGGAGGCTTGCTTTCAATCTCTGGGCTCTTCGGTCGCAGGCGCCAAAGGGCACGTGGTCGGAGGGCGATGGAGCTGCAGCGGGCGCCCTTCTTGCTCCTGCAGGCTGGGCTGGGGTCCTTCGTGCCGGGCAGCCGCTGCGGTGAGTTTCTGGAAGGCTTTGCGACCTGGTGGGAGGAAATTGAAAGGGAGAGGGGCTTGCTTTCAATCTCTGGGCTCTTCGGTCGCAGGCGCCAAAGGGCACGTGGTCGGAGGGCGATGGAGCTGCAGCGGGCGCCCTTCTTGCTCCTGCAGGCTGGGCTGGGGTCCTTCGTTCCGGGCAGCCGCTGCGGTGAGTTTCTGGAAGGCTTTGCGACCTGGTGGGAGGAAATTGAAAGGGAGAGGGGGGGGACGCCTGTCCTGCCTGGGTCTCTCTCTTCTCTCCTTCTCCTCTCTCTTCTCCTCTCCTCCTCCTTTCTTCCCCTTCTCCTCTCTCCTTCCCCCTTCCTTCTCTCTCCTTTCCTACCTCCTACTCTCCTCTTTCTGCCTTCCTCCTCTACTCTCGTTCCCTTCCTCCTCTTCTCTCTTCTCCCCTCCTTCTCTCTCCTTCCCTTCCTCCTCTTCGTCTTCCCTTCTCCTCTCTCCTCCTCTTTGCTGTCCAGCAATTCTTCAGCCACCAACTTCAACCCTTTAACAACCCCTGGAGCTGACAGCTGTGCTCCAAGCGGAGGACACACGCTTTCACTCTCTGGGTGCGAAGCGGAGTCTTCGGTCGCAGGCGCGAAGGGGCGCGTGGTCGGAGGGCAATGGAGCTGCAGGGGGCTCCCGCTGGCTCCTGTGGGCTGGGCTGGGGTCCTTCGTGCCGGGGAGCCGCTGCGATGAGTTTCTGGAAGGGTTTGCGACCTGGTGGGAGGGAATTGAAAGCGAGAGGAGGGGGACGCCTGTCCTGCCTGGGTCTCTTTCTCCACATTCACCCTCCCTGGCAAGTTCCTTTCCCAGCGGCAAACGTCTCCCTTCCCTCGTCCGTCGCTCAGCCTCGTTTAAGACATTTTTGTATTTTAATTTGCAACCCATTCTTTTTTGTATTTGAGCAAAGAAATGAAAATGAACGGGGAGTGTTAAGTCCTCGGGCTTACGACCTGGGCAGAGTTGAACTCGCTCGGGCTGCGTTGATTGGTTCCAACGCGCCTGGACACAGGGCCGTTGAGCGTAGCCCTGATGGCTTGGTGGCGGTTCTACAAATGGCTGCCAGACAGCCCCTGTTGCTTGTTCGTAGTTTTACGTAGCTTGTTAATAAAGGTTTGACTGCAACTTGGCGTCTGGCGTTATCTTGGCTTACGAAGGTGGGATTTTCGACCACACGTTTGTTCGCTGAGCATAGCCCCGACCGTGAGTCATGGGGCGTCTTTTTGGAGCCTTTTGAATGTTTCCTGCAGGCGCAAGATTTGACCCAACTCTCCCCTGACGGGGAAACGGGGAAGTTTTTGGAATTCCTGTGGGCCTGAAATGTTTGCAACCGCCCGCGCATTGGCCCCGCCAACCCCAGTTCATACTGTTGCCTGGTATGTTTTATTGGACATGTTGAAAGGGCATTACGCCCCCCTCCCTCCCTCCCGCTTTGCCCGCCGTCATGCTTTCCGATATTGCCTGCAGCGGGAGAACCAATCCATAAACCATGGTGAATTGTGAGTTCGCAAACTTGGAGGCGGCCCTATTGAAGCAATTTATTTACGGCGTTAGGGATGTGCGGTTACAGAGGCGTTTGCTTTCCCGATCGGAACTGACTCTTTTCCTAGCCGTGGAGGAAGCGCGGGCCTCTTCTGCAGGATTGTGTGCCGTCTATCCCGCCTCCCTCGGTTCACCACCAGACCGGGTGGGGGCGGGGGACGATCTCGGCTCTGAGACTACCTCCGGGGTCAGCCGCCTCAAGGCAGCGGCCCAACCTCCTCAATCTCAAAGGGGGGGGGGGAGGAGGGAGAAATTGCGACGGCAAACACCTCCGCTCACAGTGTAAGTTTAAGGCTGCCACTTGCTGCACTTAGTACTTGGCCGCTGAATGTAGAGCTCCTTTGCCCTGCTCCACCCCGCCCATCAACCAGCTCACGGGCCGCCACCGCAACAGCATTTGCTCGGCCCGCGAAGACAGTGACTGTCTTTCTGACAACACGAGCGGGTTTTTTTAAAAAAGTTTTTTATTGTTTCAATTAAACAAAAACACAAAAAAAGAATCATCCTTCCTTGCATCTTATAGAAAGCGTATCGATTGGTTACAGTTTTCGTGCGTTTCTGCCACAATCATACATATACTTCCTTCATATTGAATAGTGCATTTTACATCTGAAATCTTTATGTGTTTTACTATCAATGTACCACTATTCTCATTTAACTAAAATGATTTAAACGTGCTTTTATCTGGATTCATTTGTATTTAAAAACACAACCACCTACTGGCATTCATTGGTAATTTCAATAAACCCCCTTTAACATTTACACCTTGTGACATATTCTAAAAAAAAAGAAATCAATTGATAAAATATCTAAGCATTTCCCCCCCCTTCTCCCCCCCCCCAATTCACTATTTAGAGCTTTGGTCTAATTGCTTTTACCAATGCCAACACATGTAGATATCATTAAACATTATCCGTTAACGTTTCCTTATTATTATTGTAGTTAATTCAAAATTATTTACTATATATATCACATCTCCTCTCATCTGACCCAAGAAAAATTCCATTTTTATACATAGTCTAAACAAAAATTTGTTAATAAAATTTATAAGTCTTTTTCCCAGGTCTCAATTTGCCATTTATATCCAGATAGCTTTTGCTAGTCAAGATTATTATTTCATTATTATTATCATTATTATTATAAGTAACTAAAAAACCATTTCCTTTTAAGCAGTTTGGTGCTTTTAACTGCAGGTAAAGCATCCGGCCGCAGACCAGAAGTTTGACAGCTAAAAGTTTCCATAAATGTTTGAGCAAGGAGTGAAAGTGAAAACAAAATGTCCAGAGTCCTGCTTTCCTCCTCTGGCTCCTCCCCAGTCCTACCAGGCGAAAGGCTGAGCCTCCCTCCAGTCCACCTCCCCCCTGATCAGGAAAGTCTCCCCTGGAGGACTGTGATCAAGAGTGGCTTCTTCTGGGTGTGGGGCAGCTTCCAAGGATCAGGAAGTCTCCATACTCAGGTGAAACTTCAAGCAGCTCTTGTCCTGCTGTCCTTCAGGCCATGGACATGAGGGTTGGACCATGATGAGGAACTGAGGCAGCCCCTGACTAGTTTCGGACACTTGCAGGTAGGAATAACACAGGGAGTGCTCAGAGGAGACTGCGAAGGGAAAAGAATTGGGGGGACTGAACGTCCACTCTCCTCCTTATGTTATTGTCCCCCGGTAGCAACGAAGCAGATCTGCATGGCGCTGTTTATCTGCCTCGATAGGCATATGAACGGAAATAAAATAAATAGAAGTTTCTGAAACGAAGCTCCTCGAAGCACGAGGGAAGCAAGTGGGAGGGAGGGGAGAGATCCCTTTTCGCTCCCTCCTCCCCCAGGTCGCAGATCCCACCAGAAACTCACCGCTGCAGCCTCCAGGCACCAAGGACGCCAACGCCGCGCCTAGGACCAAGAGGGGCGCCCGGGGAAGCGGCATCGCCGTTCAAAAACGGGCGCCTTGGCACCTGAGAACGGAGACCCCTGCGCTCCTCCAATGGCAGCGCCGCTCTCCGCCCACACCCCCGCCCCGCCCCTTCTGAGCTCCGCTGAAGTCCTTGCTCGAGTCAAAGTCGCCGAGGGAAGATTCAAATCAGCGCTGCCCCTTTCCTGCCTTCCGGAGCCCTGGAAGAAGCGGCGAGGGGGGGGGGGGGTCCTACCATACGCCGCGCACAACACGCAGCGACCCCCTTCAAATTCTCCCAGCCAAGTTCAGCACTCAAACGACCTGGACATCCCGGTTGTGTGAACGCAGCCTCCGCGACTCCCCCTCCCCGCCACAAGTGGCTGTTTCTTCTTGCGAAGCCCCTCCGAGAGACCCCCCCGCCCCTCCCACAGAGGCCGCTGGGGACCTTTCGGCAGGATCTGGCTATGCTTTCCTGGTGCTGTTTTCCTTCTCGGTTTCTCTGAGGCTTCCGGAGACGCCACCCGTCCTTCTAGGAGAGGAAAACAGGGATTTTTCATTGGGTCTATAAACATGTCCCTGTTGCTCTGCGATATAATTACTATTTGGCTGTATTGTCATCTTTTCTTCTCCTTCTGACCTGGTCTTTTCCTTCGTCTGTTCTTTCCTTTCTCTTTTCCTATGCTGCCCCCTCTCGGTTGAGTTCTTTTATTGCTCTAAAGTAGGAGTCCTCAAACTACGCCCCCCCCCCCAAGCCATTAATCCAGCCCGCACAGGGCCACGAGGCTGCCCCGCCCGCCCTTCGGCCGAGCCCAGGTGAGCCCCGCAGGTCTAGATGCAGGGGGGTGAAAATGGGGTGCACAGACGCCCCAGGAAGCACAAAAATGGGTGAAAATGGCAGGTTTTGGCCAAAAAACTTTTGCCCATTTGTTGCCAGTAGAATGCTTCTGGGGGTGGGGAAGGTGAAAAATAGGTTGTATAGATGCCCTGGGAAGCCAAAAATTGGCCCCTTTTCCCCCACCTCCAGAAGATAGTTAGAGAAAGAAAGAGCTAGTGAGAGGGAGGGAGGGAGAATGAGACAGAAAGAGATAGACAGATAGAGACAGAAAAAGAAAGAGGGACAGAAAGAGAGAGAAGAGAGAGACAGAGAAAGAGAGAGAGAGACAGAGAAAGACAGAGAGAGAGAAGAGAGAGACAGAAAGAGACAGAAAGAGACAGAGAGAGGGAGGAGACAAAGAGAGAAGAGAAACAGAAAGAGAGAGACAGAAAGAGACAGAGGGGGAGAGAGAGAAAGAGAAAGGCAGAGAGAGGGGGGAGAGAGAGAGAGACAGAGGGAGAGAGAGAGAGAGAGAGGGAGAGAGAGAGAGAGAGAGAGAGAGAGACAGACATTGTTTGTAAGCTCCTTGGGGCTGAGAAGGATTCCTGCAAAACTGGGCAGGGCTTCATTTGGTGCATAAGACGCACCCAAATTTTCACCCCCTTTTAGGGGAGAAAAAGTGTGTCTTATACTCCCCAAAATACGGTATTTAACATTCACAGCAGACAAGATAGTCAGGAACATCCATGAGGTAAAACAGAGCACAGAAGAAAAAGGGAGGAAAAAGGGAAACGCCCCCTTCTCACCCAGCAACCAATCACCGCGCAGATTCCCTCATGTGGGAGCCCACACTCTCTAACCCATCGACTACAACTGGGTATTCCTGCCCATCGTACCCCGGACTGTTCCATCTGCTAAATTTAATATTTTAACGTTTAAAGTGTTCAGAAGGAAGAGACCTAATAAAAGAGGGGGTGGAGTTGCACTATGTATAAGAAATAACCACACCACTCTAGAAACCCAAGAGAAAAAAGGCAAAAACCTCCTTCGATGCATTTGGGTTAATATAAAAGGGGGAAAAGACGGAGGGAGCCATGGGGGTGTATTAGAAGCCACCCAACCCAGCAGAGGAAATAGGGGAAGGTTTTGCTAATTACTTAGGTAGGACTGTGGCCCACCAAAGCCATTAATCTGCCCCACAGAGGACCACAAAGCTGCCCCGCCCACCCTTCAGCCCAGTGCAGGAGTTACCTTCGCCAGCTCCACGGACTGGAACTGAAAGGTAAGACCAGTGGTGGACTCCAGGCGGTTCAGTCCACTACAGGCATACCGGTGGCAGATGGGAGAAGCAGCCACTATACTGGAACGGTGGCTCGTTGGGTCCACCCGCCCGCATTCCTTACCGCTCTTTGACAGAAACGGGCCACTTGCGCACTCATGCACAGCCTATGATGCCTGCGCAACCTCCACCAAGCAGCTGGAGCGTTGCAGGGTAGTGGCCTACCGGTTGCAAAGGGATCTGGAACCCACCACTGAGTAAGACCAACAATTTTGGCCTGCTGAGATGTTCTGGAGGTGGGGGATGTGAAAAATGGGGCACACAGATGCCCCAGGAGGCCAAAAAACAGGCAAAAATAGCCCATTTTCACCTCCCCCGCCTCTGGAGGATAGATAAAGAGAGATAGACAGACAGAGAGATGGAGGGAGGGAGGGAGGGAAAGAAAGAGATTGAGAGAGAGAGAGAAAAAACAGGAGTTTGGACCTGGAGAACCCCCACAGCTTTGGCTGATGGTGGTGCCTGGGGCTGCCCCTGGAGACTGTCTAGAGTGGTGCTTCTCAACCTTGGCAACCTTAAGCCACGTGGACCACAACTCCCAGAATTCCCCACCGAGAAAGACTTGTCCCCTGTCCCTCCTGGAAACTCTCTGGTGAAATGGCAGCTCTGCAAACGAACAAGGGTGGAAAGAGAGGAATTCTTACAAGGGAGCCAGCTAGTCCTGGGGACAAGGGCCATGAGGGCCCCCAAGTCTGGTTCAGAGCCAGGGAGGGGGGATTCCCTCCCAAAATCCTTTATGGCCCAGCCCCCCTCCCGACTTTCCCCAAATGTCCAGGCTCTGAGTGGGGCATCAGAGGAAGCAACTTTTCTTAGGGGGCTGCCCCCCTCCAAACACTCGGTTGCATCCCCAAATCACCCCCCCTGCAATCAGATCCCCCCCAGGCACTTCAGATTGTAACAAGCATTTCTTTTGATTCTCCTCCAACAATCCTGTGGGGAAGGCAGAGGAGAGAGATGCCCTTCCCGGGCTGAGGGAGGGCTTCCTACCCTCCAGGTGAGTCTTCCGGAGATCAAACTGTCGCAGGGCCGCCTTGGAGAGGCTGCTACCCAGAACTGAAGAAGGAGCTGATGGACGGTGTGTGTGTGAGAGAGAGGGAGGCACATACCGACCTCTCTGCAGAGGGAGCCCTGAAGGGAGGTGTTAGATATTAGCATATATCACAGTAAGTCTCCTCTCTGGTCCACCGCTACGGCGGGAAACAGGTATCGTTCTGATTGGTCGAGAGGCGTACCCGATTCCTATAAAAGGGGAACCCTCCGACCACAGAGCAAGCTGGATCACTACTACTACTAATAAAGAGCTGATAAGTCACTACGTGTCCGGAGTCTGTTCTCTTGTTGCCCAAATCTAACACTGGCGACGAGGATGGGATCGAGAGACAGATAGGACGAAGAAAGCTACTTCAGGATCCCAGGATTCGATCCAGCCCAGGAATTCGGCAGAAATTCCGGCAGCCATCTCAGGACACCGCAGCGCGGCAAATTCGAACGAAGAGAAGATGGCGATGCACACTCCCCCCGCTCCATTCGACCCGATGAACGACGAATGGGAGGCATACATGATTCGTTTTGAGTGTTTTCTCGAAGCGAACGAATACACGGGGATAACCGATGCCCGAAAGAAGAATATCTTCCTCAGCTACTGTGGGCGAGACGTTTTTAACACGGCCAGAGACCTCTCCGAGCCTACTCCGATACAAGCGGTATCATGGACGGCGTTACAACAGACTCTACAAACTCATTACAGGCCAAAACCTTCCCACCACGTTTGCCGCCAGGAATTCAACACGCGGAACCAGAAGGCGGGAGAATCAATCAACCAATATGTTGCAGTTCTACGTAAAGCAGCGACTCATTGCGAGTTCAGGGATCTGGACGAGCAAATCCTGGCAAGACTTGTGTGTGGGTTAAAGGACATTTCGCTACAAAAAAGACTATTGGCCAATCCGAATTTAACCCTCCAAATAGCACTCAACGAAGCAAGAGCATCCGAGTCAGCAGAAAAATCGTCGGAAACAATACAACGAGGGTTCAACGTAAGCCAGCCAGCACCCAGACACACCAGAGTCCACTACGAGGACACCGATCCAGACTACGAGGGTTCCGAGTTCGAGGACAGTCACCTGATGCGGAGCAGTCACATGAGGCCTGGGGGGAGACCCGGATTCCGTTTGCCGCCCTGCGCAAGCTGCGGAGGGAATCACCCCCGGTCTACCTGTCGGTTCAGGAACGTTGTTTGTTCACACTGCAACAAACTTGGGCACATCGCACGAGTGTGCCGGAGCGAAGTCCCTGCCTTCCCACGGCAACCTCCAATGTACCGCCAACAGAAGCCCAACCCAGGGGCTTGGCGAAATCAAAAAGGGCGCCCAGAGAGAAATCCACAAGTGTTTACCCAGAGAGAAAATTCCCATAGAGCTGAAAGGGCGTATTCCCAGAGAGATTACACACAAAGAGCTGAGAGAGCGTTCTACCAAGACGCTCAACGAGAGTTTTGTCAGGATACTGATGCTGAGATAGAGTTGACCCAGAGAGAAGAATTGCGAACCTATCTCACCACAATAAGTCAGGTCCGCACCAAGCGGCCTAAAAAGCTGAAAGTCACAGTCCTCTTGGAGGGCTCTCCTTGCGAGCTGGAAGTTGACACAGGATCATCCTTGACGATCATTTCATGGGCCTCCATGAAAAAGGCTATCCCTAGCCTCAAAAAGAGCCAACTACGCGCACCAGACATCCTGCTACGAGACTACCAGGGGAACCGAGTCCCCATCGTGGGCCAAGGCACGTTCCAAATTCGCTTCAAGGACATCATAGCCCAGCTGCCCGTGACCATCGCCAGTGCGCCGTTACAGAACCTTCTAGGACTAGATTGGTTTGAAGCCCTGGGGTTAGAAGTAACTGGGATCAACGCCGTGGAGAACAGCAGCGCTGATCAGATTTTTAAGGAGTTCGAGGATGTGTTCAGCCCCGGTCTTGGTAAGTATGTGGGTAAACCAATCTCATTCAATTTAGATCCTAAAGTGGCGCCAATCCGACTTAAACCGAGACGAGTGCCTTTTGCACTCCGCCCTAAAATAGATAAAGAGATCGATAAGTTAGTTGAGCAAGGAATCCTTGAGCCGGTGGATCACGCGGGTTGGGCAACTCCCATTGTGACCCCAGTTAAACCAGACGGTTCAGTCCGCATCTGCGCAGACTATAAATGCACAATTAATGTCGCGCTACAACAAAGTGCATATCCTGTGCCAGTAGTACAACACTTATTGCATTCGTTGGGGCCAGGAAAGATATTTGCTAAATTAGACATGGCACAAGCTTACCAGCAGTTGCCCGTGGATAGCGCCACAGCGGAGGCCCAAACTATAGTGACGCATAGAGGAGCATTCAAATGCAACAGGCTACAATTCGGTGTGAATATTGCTCCAGGTCTGTTCCAGAGCGTCATGGAACGGCTTTTGCAAGGGATACCGGGAGTCGTCCCCTATTTCGACGACATCTTGGTGTCCGCTGCAAACGAGGAGCAACTATTAAAAAGAGTCAGAACTGTTTTGGCCAGAATCAGAGAAAAGGGCCTCCGCCTCAAAAAGGAGAAATGCCAAATTAACGTGCCTAGCATAGAATTCCTGGGATATAGAATCGATGGTCAGGGAATACTCTCCACTTCAAAGAAAATTAAGGCGATCCAGGACGCCCCCACACCACGAAATCAGACCGAGTTGCAGGCCTTCCTCGGAGTACTTAACTTCTACAGCGTTTTTCTGAGACAGAAGGCGACCGTTGCTGAGCCATTACATCGACTACTCCAGAGGAATTCAACATGGAGATGGGGACGATCTGAAGCAGCAGCTTTTGCCGGGGTAAAGCGCCTACTCACCACCGACTCGCTGCTCGTGCAATACAGCCAGACGCTACCGCTGGTATTGACCTGCGACGCATCCCCATTCGGAGTCGGCGCAGTCCTTAGCCACAGGATGCCAAACGGGAACGAAGCACCCATCGCTTTCTACTCCAGGACTCTTTCATCGGCCGAGAGGAATTACAGCCAGATGGACAGAGAAGCGTTAGCTGCTGTAGCTGGAGTAAAACGTTTCCACGAATACCTCTACGGCCACGATTTTGAACTGATTACAGATCATAAACTGTGGAAAACCGGGGCTCAATCTTCCCGGTTGGGCCAGAGGCCTTCTCCGGGGGGCGATTTCATGAGATGGAGAGTGAAGACACCACACAAGGTTCCTCGGGATGAGATCGCACCCAGAGTTGCCTCTGGGGACCTCTTTTATTGGTAAACAATGAAGGGCGGAGTAAAGGGTACATACATAGGTTTATTACTACCATATTAGGTCATGATTACATTTGGCTGCTCATCCTGGCATTGTATTGATGAGATCCTTTTGTCTCCTTTGTTTTCCTCCTAAAGTGGTTCAGCCTCCTTCCAGAGGCCTGCACGTAGTGGAAAATTACCAGAGATAGTTCTTCTGAGCACATGTTCTTTTGTTTAGTCCTTAATGGTGGATCAGATACTACTGCAACATCTCCTCTGTTTTTTGTTTTAAAAGGCAGAATATTTAGACTTGTTGCTAGAAGGTGGAACATGTTGAAATGGTCTCCTCATCACTACTGAAGGTGATGGGAGGTTTTTTATCATAGTTAATGATGATGATATCATTGTCTATTTCTTCCTCGCTGCCTTTGAAAGCATCCGGGAGCTCGCTTTGGACAGATTCTTCCTGAGGTATCAAAGAATATCCCTTGTTGTGCCATAATGCCTTTACCTGAGCGACAGCACGCTTTTCAGCAATCAGTGATAGACTATTGGAAATAGTTTTTACAAAAATTGGCAAGACACAAGGCAATACAATACATCCTAAAGCAATCATACCAATGAGTGCAACAATGGCCTGAACGCCAGGCAATTTGGGGAACCATGAACCAAACATATCTCTGAAATCTAACCCAGACCATGTCTGGATGGGAACATGGGCAATTCTTACCATATCCGATGTTATTTGTTCAATTATTTTTCCACTGTTGTCTATCTGGATGCAACAATTGGATAGATTAAACTTTCCACATACTCCCCCTTCTTTGGCTAATAAATAGTCTAAGGCAAGACGATTCTGCATAATGTATGTGCGGGAAAGAGCACTTTCTTTGGCGAGTTGTTTTAAGGCAAGAGCTGTTTTGTTGGTAATGATTTCTACCACTGCTTGGAGTCTTATGATGCGATTAAGCATATAAATGGGTGTGCGATAGCCCCAAGTGCCATCTTGGGCCCATGCAGCAGGGTCATAATAATTGATAATGAGCTCGGGGGGCCAATCATTATCTTTTCAGTGACATCAATACCAAGACCAAATCCATAATAATGGGTTGAAGGGGAGTGCGTGGTAGGGGCTGATAAACAAACAGTGTTACAGTGGCCGGTGGAACACGTGGTGGCAGCCGGGCCTAAGGTAAAGTTAAAACCCTCAGGGCCAGATTGGATGGTTCCAATCGGGCCTGTGTACCAATAGTTATAAGCCTCTTGAAGACTAGTGTGCCCAGTGGATTGGACCTTGCGAAGAGTAAAAAGATATTTTTGTACAGTTAAGTATGATTGCTCCCATGAAAAGGAGCCACAGGTGACCCCCATAGCCCCATCACCCTGCCCCTTAGTTATGGCTGTGCAAGCGTCAAAACAAACAGAAACTGAGCCCTTTTGGTTATTTGAGGGGCGATTCCGGGAGGTATTGTGAGCAACATATCCTGATCGTTGTTGGGCAAGCGAAAAGAGAGTTGAGGGTACTTGAAATTTGGCATTTGGATGCCAACTACCCCCTTTATACCCGTATATGTGAATAGAAGCATAAACAGGGCCCAGGGCGTGCGGGTGATAACACTGAGTTCCTGATGAAGTGGTGCAGCGGGCATACACAGTGTTGTTTCGGGTGCAAGAGTCTAGGTCTTTTGTACAGTCTGGCTTCAGTGTGTGGTAGATTAATGTCTGACGAGTGCGAGTGCCTGATTTTGTGGTCTGGATGCATTCCGCACAATCCTGAGAGAGGGTGGTTGCTCGCTTTCGTCTTGGCAGGTGAGAAACTTTAAGAAAAGCGTCAAGTGAAGAAATGACTTGGCGAGTGGGAAGGCAGGTACGAAGAAGCTGGCACCGATAAACACCAGAGTCTGAGAGTTGGGCGTGATGAAAGGTCAGCGTGGATGAGGTAGGGTTGACACGAGAGGTAATTGTGATGGTAGAAGAGTTGGACAGCTGATGTTCCTCCTTGCCTTTCCGGGCCCACGTTAAAATCATTGGTCCAGGGTCTTTCATGGTAAGGATGCAGGTGAGAGACGTGGTCCCATTAACTGGGGCGGTGGCAATCTGCGGCATCAACATCAGTGGAGGTGGTGGCTGGTTGATCACGGCGGCCGTCACATGTTGATTGTGTTCTGCAGTCCAGATTGCCATCAGGGCGAGGATCATAAGCAATTAATCCCCAATAAAAGATAGTCTTATAGTTTGAACCAATGAAGTGTTGAATTACTGCAGGCAAGATTCAAACAGGATCCAAACATGTAGAAAGTAAATGTTTCATGTACAGTTCAAATCAGTGTGTGTGATGTTAGCTGCACCCATAGATTTTTACTTCAGTCACTGTTCAAATGAGTTTTTGGGTGAGATGACAGAACAAGTAAACATAAACAAATGATGACTAGGGAATTGGCAAAAATGGCAGCGCATTAGTTCCACGTGTCGTTGTTTCAGCACTGCTTTGGTGGTTTTTGGTTTTTCACATCACTGGACAGCTGTTTTGGCAAGATCGTATTGGCCACTGTGCTGTCTGTAAAGTCATCTTGGTCATCTCTGGAACTGGATTTGGGAACTGGTAGGACAATATTTTTGGCTGGACAAGCATCACATGCTAGAATCCACAAAGATATGTAGAAGCAAGCACAGCATGTCCTCGTCCCCCTTGCGGGGGAGGCAAACAAACCTTTTAAATCTATGATGTTACCTATGCCAAATTAGCCAAATTGGGGTACACCAAATTGTTAGGTACCCAAAATCCCTCCTTTTTTATTTGTTTGAGAAAACAGTCCTTAAAGGACCAATTAACACGTTCCACAATGGCTTAACCTGTGGAATTGTAAGGGAAAAAAACCCCCAAAAATTAAAACAATGTTCCAATTAGTACAAGATTACAAAAAGGCCAATGAAAAATAGGCCAGGCCATTATCAGTCTTTAAAAAGAAAAGTTTGCCCAAGGCAGTAAAGGCTGAAAAAAGGTGAGAAAAAAAAACATGAGTAGCTGTTTCTTCTCAATAAATGTGGCCAAAAAAAAATAGATAAATGAATTTACTTCTAAGAAGCCAAAAAAAGGAAACATAGGTGACATCCATTTACCATAGTGATTAGAGGCCAAATCATGGGGATTAACTTCCGTGTCCCCAAAGGGGGATGCCCCAAAACACTGGGGGCAAGATGAAACAATTTGCTTGACCTGGTTGAGTGGCATATGGCAAAATTGTGCCAGTCCCTCAGCATTTTTATGAAAAAATTATCAAGAAAAATTAATCTGAAGAAAAAACATAGTTAAAAAAAATACCTAGAAAATTAAAAATAAGTTGACAAACATAATGAAAGTCAGAAATGCAGTTAAAAAAGCTTGTTATAAGCCAACGTCAGTATCAAGTACCCCAAGGTATCGCAACAGACACTTATTTAAGATAATCCCTCCCCCCTACAAGCTCTGTAGACGTCCCCGCTGACCAACCCCCCCCCGGCCTCCGCCCACCGACCCCAATCCTTCCCCATCCGCCAGTGCCCACCCCCACCCCCTACCTAACCACCCCTCCCGCATCCGCCCCTCCGGACTCATGCCCCCCCCAAAACCACCGACGTGGGGAAAATTGTGCCAACGTAGCCCCACCACAAACAAATCCCACTTCACCCCTAAACACACCCCCCCCCCGCCCTTACCAACCACCCCCCGCCCCCCCCCATCCACCCCCCACCACCCATTCCCCCCCAAGTGAACCCCCCCTTCGACAAAAAGAAAATGTACAACCCCCCCCCGACCCCCCTCGCTAAAACTCATCCCGAACCTGCCCCCCTCCCCCCCCCGCCATTCCAGCACCCCCACCACCAACCAACCAGAACCCCCCATTAGTCCCTTCTCCCCCCTCCCCCCCACCACCCACCCCCACCCCCCCCATAAACCTCTGTACCTATTCCTCCCCCTCATTCCTCCCCCCCCACCCCGGTGAACCCCCACTCATCCCACCCAACCAACCCCCCCCACCCACCTAGTACCCAAACCCCCCCTCCCCCAATGTTCCCCCCCCTCAATACCCCAGAACCATCCGAACAAAACAAAATTCCCCCACTCCCACCCCACCCCACCCCACGTAGGCTCACACTCCTCTCTATAATTCCATTTGCCCCCATTCTTGACCACACGACCACCCCCCCCGCGAATCCACGTCCTTCCCCCCCCACACCCCAAAACCTCCCCCACCCCCAACCTCCGCCCACCAAACCCCCCCCCCCTCCCACCCCTATAATTTACCCAACCCCCCCCCAATTCTTTCCCTCCATAACCCAATCCCCCCATCACAACTGCGGCAATCACCGGAAACCCATGGGGGGAATACCTACACACACACTCACCAGGTAAACCAGCTCCTACCCACATACTCCCCCCACCCCCCCCCCGCTATAACACCCCATCATCCCCACCCCCACACTGACCCCTAAGGCCAGCGTAGGTTGGCCGGTTTACACAAACACACCCTATACAAGGCAATCGCACCGTGGGAACACCTGGATTCCATTCACTTATCACTCCCTGGGCATGGGGGAGGACACATACATTCATACTGCAATCAGACCTTCATGCTTGCTCATGCCAAACAATCATAGGTTTTTCAGGAAGCTTTTTTTTTCACAAGCCACCAAGCTTCATTTTCTTTTATTAGAGGATCTCACCCTCCCTTCAGGTTTGGAAATGATAACACACATGCATACATGTTCTATTTCCTTAAGAACTAGATTGTTAATACCTGTCTCTGCCCTGGGGTGTTCGTTTCTAATTTGGACCTGCCAGCTGTGCTGGCTAATTTTTAAAGATCCAAATTCTATCTGGGTTTGGAGGGGGTGGCCGAAAGGGAACGGGGGCCCGGAATTCAAGCTATTTTGGGGAAAACAAGATGAGCTTTCAGTGTTGCAAGGTTGTTTATTGTGGGGGGATCGAGTTGTTATTCCTTATGCGTTACGTAGAAATGTATTAGAAGCGTTACATGTGGGGCATCCGGGGATCGTTAGAATGAAGGCGTTAGCAAGAAGTTACGTTTGGTGGCCCAACATGGACAAAGAAATAGAGAAATGGGTGGCCACTTGCGATCCATGCCAGGAATCGAGACCCGCACCCCCGGAAGCGCCCGCCACTGAATGGGAGAAGCCTAAAGCACCCTGGTCGCGAATACACATCGATTTCGCAGGGCCAGTCCAAGGTCAGACTTTCCTTATAGTTGTGGACGCATACTCCAAATGGCTAGAAGTAGTCCTAATGACTTCAACCACGGCAGAGGCAGTCATTAAGGTTCTACGACGACTTTTCGCCACTCATGGCCTGCCCGACCTTCTGGTCTCCGATAATGGGCCCCAATTCACGGCCATGCAATTTGAAACGTACTTAGCAGGTCAGGGAATTCGGCATGCCCTCGTTGCGCCATTCCATCCGGCATAGAATGGACAGGCGGAGAGAATGGTGCGATCCGCAAAAGAGGCCCTCGCTAGGATGGGTCCAGGTGATTGGCAAACACGCATTGACCATTACCTCCTAATTCAGCATATTACCCCCAGCGCAACGACGGGTAGGAGCCCCGCTGAACTACTCATGGGCTGCCATCTACGGTCTCACCTGGACCGTCTTCACCCAAATTACTCTGCCACATCACCCCCAGACTCAACAAGCAAAATTCGGAATTTTTGCATAGGGGATTCAGTATACGCCCACAACTATGCAGGGGGAACATTGTGGATGCCGGCAAGAGTCATTGGCATCACGGGTCCACGATCATATTTGCTAGAGCTTGAAGATGGATGGAATTGGAAAAGGCACATCGATCAACTACGAGGTCGCCTGACACACTCAGACCTACGGGCTGCAGACGAAAATTATCTGCCAGCACAAAGTCAGCCATCGGAGAACCCCAACACAGAGAATCAGGACACCTGCGAGCCCAGGGTAGAACAAGAGGTCGAAGGCGGAACCGAACAACGCCAAAGCAACGAAAACCAACAGACCCCCGAACGCGAAACAGAAAAAGCAACCGATCCTGAAACCACTCCTGATCAACCAGAACTGCGGCGTTCCACCCGTGTAAGGCAAACACCCACTTATCTTAAGGACTATGTAACAAACCGGAATGCTCCGTCGAAGAGGGGAGGGGTGTTAGATATTAGCATATATCGCAGTAAGTCTCCTCTCTGGTCCACCGCTACGGTGGGAAACAGGTAATGTTCTGATTGGTCGAGAGGCGTACCCGATTCCTATAAAAGGGGAACCCTCCGACCACAGAGCAAGCTGGATCACTACTACTACTAATAAAGAGCTGATAAGTCACTACGTGTCCGGAGTCTGTTCTCTCGTTGCCCAAATCCAACAGGAGGCCCACAGCTGGGCACTGTTCCCTCTAAGCTGCGCGCCTGTGCGCCTGTGCGCCCGCGCATATAACAAGAAAACACCGCGCACAAGTTTCAAACTGCGCGCAGTGTTTTTTAACGTCTTAAAACATTATTGAAAATATCTCCCCTCCCCTCTCTCTGCACCGAACTCTCTCCTCCATCTGGTGATTGGTCAAATCAAGGAAGACTCTACCCGGAGACCGATGACGTTACAGAAGGGAGAATTCTCATTGGTCTTCTGGGGCTTCATTGGTTCCTGGGAAAATGCAATTTGCTGGCTGTAGCCTGCGTTTCCCTGCACATCCGGGGCTTCTCAGGCATTGCGTCTGAAGCCCTGTTCTGGTCTAGGCAGCCGTTCTGAGATCCCTTCGCTTTGCAGAGGGGGAAGCAGCGGGGAACTGGACTGCCTGAGCCAAAGGAGTCCACAGGATCTTGAGACTTGGTTTTTGAGCAGAGACCATTCCACTCTTTCCTTTTCCCTTTCTGTCCTTCTTCTATCTTCCTTTGCTTTTCCTTTTCCTTTCCTTTATCTTCTCCTTTCCTTTCTCTTTTGCTTTCCTTTCTCCTTTCCTTTGCTTTTTCCTTTCTTTCTTTTCCATTTCCCTTCCTTTCTCCATACCCAAGTATTGTGTATGTTCACTTTCTTGAGTTACCTATGAAGTAATAAAGGTGGGATAAAAATCTAATAAATAAAATCAAGTCCCATACCTTTCATCCTGTGATTTCTACTTCTCATGAATATGGGGCAAAAGTTTGAGGATGGATTGGTGCAGAGGCCAAATAAATGGTATCTTGTTTTTGATAATTGTAAATTGACAACTCTCTTTAATGATGGAAGCAGAATCCTCATCTCTCTGGATTTTTTTTTTCAGAGCCCTTTTGATGTTGCTAGCCTAAGTCAGCTGATGTTAGGGCTTTCTGCTAGCTTTTTTTTAAATGCAGGATAACTGAGGGAGTGCTAATGAATCAGTACTGAGTGACTTGCACAGCAGATTGCTGCCAAAAAAACAGAACTTTTTTTGTTTTTCTATAATGTCATGTTTTTCCTGTAGTTTTTGGAAGTGAACTAATCGGGTTAGTCTGCTCACTACATAGTGATTATTCTTTCTTCTGATTTCCTGAAGTAAAGCTCAAAAACACATCTTCATATTGCTCAGATAAGACACTCACTTCTGAAAGCCGTTCTGCAATCTATCACCCTGCTTGATTTTTTTTGTTTCTTAACGATAAATGCAACTAGACAGAGATGCTACTGTTGGTGTTAATTTCACTATGTAATTAGCTAATTCATTAATTTCACTTTTTCCTTTCCTTTCTTTTTTCCTTTCCTTTCTCTTTTCCTTTCCTTTCTTCTTTCCAATTTCCTTTCCTTTTTCCTTTCTTCTTTCCAATTTCCTTTCCTTTTTCCTTTCCTTCTTTTCCATTTCCTTTCCTTTTTCCTTTCTTCTCTTTTCCTTTCTTTTTCTTCTTTCTCAATTCCTTTCCTTTCCCTCTCCCTCCCTTCCCTTCCCTCCTTCCTGGGGGTCTGAGGGAGAGGGAGGGGACCCTTTACCTCGTTGCCCCCCCTCCCCAACATCTGCTCTGATGGCAATTATGGCTAAAAAAATTCAGGTGCTCAGGCATGAAAATGTGCCGCTCAAACACTATACTTTTCCGCACACACTGAAAAAAAATTAGAGGGAACATTGCAGCTGGGAGGGTGGGGGGGAGGGGAAGGGTGGCAACCAGGCAGACTCTCTGCAGCTCCCAGTTCTTCCCCTGCGACAGCAGCATCTACATGGAAATGGAGGCTGCAGAGGGATGGAGAAACTGCCCCCATGTCCACCACATATGAGAGTAAAATCCAGGTGTCTGGTGGCCCTTCTACCATTTAGCTGACTTGTCTTTAAACCTCTTCGCCAGTCTCGCCGGTGCCACCTGTGAAACATCTTATACAGATTCTCTTTGATATGCAGTTGACATCGTTATTTTATAATTCCTTTCCCAAAGTTTCTGCCATTTGTCTAATTCTAGTGTATTGCCAAAATGTTTCCCCCGTTCTATCATTGTCCCTTTTCCTTGTTCCTCTTTCAACTTTATACCCAATAAGTAACAATACAATTTCTTTATCGGTCATTCTTTTCCTGTTAGTATTTTATCTAATTCTGTTAATTCTGTTATAAAAGCCATGTAGTTTAGCATTTTCCTCATATCTAGACTGTATCTTGTGAGTGCCATGTTATATTGATCCCTTGCTCACACATTTCTTCTTTTAAGTTCTTCCTTTTCATTCCAAATCTTTTCATATCTATCATATTTCCCATATTAATGACATTTGGGGGAATCAAGGCTTCCAAAAACATGGGGAGCCCTGTAGAAAAGGGATAGGAAAGAAATCCCCGCTCCAGGCTCATAATCCCCTTTGGAGGACTCCCGTGGCTTCTTCCCAAGGGCCAGCGAGTGCCTGCCTTAAGATCTCCTCCCTTCCAAGCGTATTGGTTTGCACACCTGCCGTTTCCCCTGTGTGCTCCCAGGTAGGGAGGAGACGAGTTTTTCTGAGCACCTGAGAGGGTCTCTAGACAGTCTCCAAGGGCTACCCCGGGAACAACCCTGACTGGCAGTCTAGGGGATTTGGGGGATCTTCCAGCCCAAGACCCTCTTTTCCTGCTTCTCTCTCTCAAAAGTCTTGCCTCTGCACAATAAACAACAATGTGGGATGACACTATTGGCCCCTTTTGTTGTACACAAAGTTCCAAGTATTGTTGTTGTTGCTAGTTGTGAAGTCATGTCTGACCCATCACGACCCCATGGACAACATTCCTCCAGGCCTCCCTGTCCTCTACCATCCTCTGGAGTCCATTTAAGATCACACCGACTGCTTCGGTGACTCCATCCAGCCACCTCATTCTCTGTTGTCCCCTTCTTCTTTTGCCCTCAATCTTTCCCAGCATTCTAGGCTCTTCTCCAGTGAGTCCTTCCTTCTCATTAGGTGGCCAAAGTACTTGAGTTTCATCTTCAAAAGCCTTCTAAAGAGCAGTCAGGGTTGATGTCCTCTAGGACTGACCGGTTTGATAGCTTTGCAGCCCAAGGGACTCGCAGGAGTCTTCTCCAGCACCAGAGTTCAAAGGCCTCCATTCTTTGGCGCTCAGCCTTTCTTATGCTCCAACTTTCACAGCCATATGTTGCAACTGGGAAAACCGTAGCATTGACTATAAGCACTTTTGTTGGCAGGGTGACATCTCTGCTTTTTAGTATGCTGTCTAGACTTCCCATAGCTTTCCTCCCCAGAGCGTCTTTTAATTTCTTGGCTGCAATCTCCATCTGTGGTGGTCTTGGGCCCCAGGAAAATAAAATTGACCACTCCCTCCATTTCTTCCCTATCTATTTGGCAGGAATTGAGAGGGGGGCAGAGGAGGGGGTGAGGGAGAAGGGGAAGGAGGGTGAGGGAGAGGGGACAGGGAGTGGAGGGGAAGAGGAGGGTGGGGGAGGGGGAAGGGAGATTTATTTGGGACACTTGCCTAAAGTCTTACCCAATAAACAAACGCGGAGTTCTCATGCCCATTATCCACTCCTGGAATCCCTAACTGTCCAACTCTACCAAGAAGCCACAGCCGCCCAAAAGGTGCGCAGGAGAAGCGACGGGTTGATGGGTGGGGGTCTCTCGGAGGGGGCGCGCAAGAAGAATTAAGCAACATCGCTATGCAACACGCGTCTGTGCGGCTAAATTTGGCAAGTCGGCATCCTCTAGAGTGGATCGCCGCGTCTTGTGGGCTGGGACCCCGCGGCCCCTCCCCTTGGAAGGAAATGGGCGGCTTCGTTTCGCGGACACGCTGACTTTGGAGCGGGAGAAAAGTTCAGCCCCTGAGGGTCACCGCCGGGGAGCGCGAGCCAAAAGGGGCGGGGACAAAAGGGGCGGGGCTTTAGGCATACCTCGGCATACCTCTCTGGTTGAAGGTGAAAAGCGCGCCTGGCTGGAGGGCGATGCGGCAGTCCCGGACGCCTCTCCTGCTCCTGGGAGCGGTGCTGGGGGCCTCCTTGCGGCTGGGCTGCTGCGGTGAGTTCATGGGGAGGGGAGGCAGCAGAAAGAGGAGGGGGCGCCGTGTGTTTAGCAGGGTCCCCCCCCCCCCCAGTTCCTTTCCTGGCCTGCCTTCCCTTTCGTGTTCCGTTGGGTCTGGTATAAAACCTTTGGGTGTTTCATTGGCAATCCGTTCCCACGTGTCTTTAGGAGAAAGGAGCGGAATAGAGAGTGAAAGGCTATTTGGGCAGCCAAGACCCAGCCAGGTTTGAGCGATACGTTATCCGGGGACCGATCTAATTGATGGGGGGCGGGGAAGCAGGGAGAGCGGAGGGTCATAAGAAAGAGGTTGCATCAGGAGAGACGGGGAACGGACAGGAGGGGCGAAGGAAAGGAGGGAAAAGCCACCAGGACTTTCCTTGGAGGGAGAAAAGGGGCGGGGCTTGACTTGGCATACCTGGTTGCAGGTGAAGAGGGTCGGGTGGCTGGAGTGTGAAGGGAAAAGGAGAGGTTGCATCAGGAGAGGTGGGGGACAGGCAGGAGGGGAGAAGGAAAGGAGGGGCTCTTTGTAGAAGAGTTTGCAGCTTTGTTTGATTATACTTTTCCCACCTGCCTCAGCCCATGTACAGCTAAGTTTCCTCCTGCACTGGCCCTTTCATGGCCAATGAATGGCCCCCTGACGCTCTGCCCCTGCCCCTTCACCCAGACCCCCAGCCTTTGGCTGCCAGGGGAAAATGGCCTCCAGCCCAGAGGTGGTATTCAGCAGGTTCTGACCAGTTCTGGAGAACCAGCAGTGGAAATTTTAAATAGTTCAGAGAACCGATAAATACCCCCTCTGACAGCCCTACCCCTATCTATTCTCTGCCTCCTGAGTCCCAGCTGTTCAGGAGGGAATGGAGATTTTGCAGTATCCTTCCCCTGCCATGCCCACCAAACCACGCCCACAGAACCCACAGAAAAAACTTGAATCCCACCACTGCCCCAGCCAATCAGGTGGCAGGCAGAAGCAATGGTACTGGCAGGGGGGCAATATGTCACAGTCTATCACAGAGACTGGGGGGGGAGTCACTGGGGGAGGGAGTCACTGGGGGAGGGAGCCACTGGGTGGGCAGACAGGTGAGACTGTGTTGGCTTGGCTCGCAACACAGTCAGATCTAATGAAAGGGGAGGGGGATGAGCAAATGTAGGTGAACAGATGTAGGTGAACAGAGGTGGCATCCCATTTCTGCCATTGGAGGGTTGTGGGGTGGGACCTGGGGGGACGTCAGGAGAGCAGAGGTGGTGTGGCGTGCGATGGGGTGGAGGGTGGGGCTACCAAACTGCCTTTTAGGCATCAGGCTAGAGTGACAATGGTGGCTCCCAACCTCCTCAACCCACTCCCCCCCCACCTTTTTCCTCTCCTGGGCTGGCAAAGGGGTGGGGCTCCCTGCCATGGGATCCACCCTGATCACAAAGTAGAACCATCTGGGAAGGACCAGGTCAGTCTTCCCGTGTGCCAGTGTCACTCCCAGTGTGGTTGGTGAGGGAGATTCTGATCTGAGTCAGGTGCAAAAGCAGCTGGCTGGGAATCTGGGGGGGGGGCAGAGAAGCTACGGGGGTACCGTAACCAGAGGTGGGTCTGCCCAAATGTTTCTAAAGTCAGCCAAGGGATGTTGGGGCTTCTACCTTAGCTTGGAAGGCAGGTACATTCCCAAACAGAGCAGAAAGAAGGCAGCTGGGTGACAATAAAATGTTGGAGGGGATGGAGCTGCAGGGCAGACCCCCTCATTCTCCCCTTCTCTTCTTTTCCCTCTCCAGGCTCCCTCTTACACTCCCTGTGCTACTTCTACCTGCAACCCTCAGAGCCCAGCCAGGGGCTTCCTCCATCCTTCATTAGGGTCTACTTGGATGAGCAGCCCATCACTCGCTTTGACAGCCTCACTAGGAAGATGAAGCCTCTGGTGTCCTGGGTGGAGGAGGCGGAGAATGAGATGTTTCTGGCCCCTGAATGGATCTTCAGGACTGACCTGGAGAAGTTATCAAAACTGGATCGCCATGCTGGAGGTGAGCAGAGCCAGTGACATCTTTGCCCAGCAGTGCCTACAGGGAGCATAACAGTGATATTTTCTTTCCTGAAAAGGAGAGACACCCCACTCCCCACCCCCTGACCCCCAATGATCTCCCTCCCCTAGAAATACTTCATGGCCTCACCCCAGGTGAAAAGGGTTAACTGAAGCAGAAGATATTTCTCCTTGTGTGATAAAGGGGGGTAGGAGAAATTGTGTTTCTCTCCCCAAGTGGGGAGGGGGGATAGAGTATAATACTGTCTAGGCTCTAGACTAGAGAGAGGAATTGACCCTTTCCATTTGCACCCACCCCTTCTGGGTCTCTTTCAGGGCTCCACACCTGGCAGGTGACTTGGGGCTGTGAGCTCAGGGAAGACAGGAGCCAAAGAGGATTTCTGCACTATGGCTACAATGGGAGGGACTTCATCAGCTTTGATAAGGAGACCCTCCGATGGGTGGCATATCAGCCTCAGGCCCAGAAGGTCAAGGAGATGTGGGATGACGATCCAAAGTGGTCTGAGAGTAATAAAACCTTCCTGGAGAAGACCTGCATTGAGTGGCTGGAGATATTCCTGTCCTACAAGAAAAAGACCCTGCAGAGGATCGGTGAGTGGCAAAAGGGGGTCTCCATTGAGCATGTTTCTTTTGAGTCCCCCCTCCCCCTATTATCCTAAACCACCTTTTAAACTATTGACAGAAAAGAGTTAGGAAAAACCCCACATCCCTCATTAGAGAAGGAAAATAATCTTCAAAGCTCCCCAAAATAAGGACTTCTAAGAAACAGAATCTAACTGAGCAAGAAGTTAGCTCCATTAATTAAATTCAATTTGAATTAATCCCCAAATTGGGATTTATGTTGGTCAGAGTGAGAGCTTTAGCCCAGGTTCTGTGTATTCCTTTCAAAAAAAAACCTAAACAGCTTCAATGCCCCATCTTGGAGGTTCCCACAGGTTCAGGTGAGGAGAGGAGGCAGAGGGAGAGGTTGGCCAGATGAGATCCTGCTATTTCAATCCTGGGATTTGGAGAGCCAGAAACTCTCCAAATCTCAGGAACTCCCATTTTGCTGTTTCTGCAGAGCCCCCAGTGGGGAAAGTGACTCTCAAGGCGGTGGATGGCAGCCTGGAGGTCCTCATCTGCCAGGCCTTTGGCTTCTACCCCGAGGAGATCCAGGCTACCTGGACCAAGGATGGAGAGGTCTGCCAGTCTGAGATCCTTCATAGGAACGTGGCCCCCAACTCAGATGGGACCTATTATCTCCGGCTCTGCATTGAGATCGACCCAAAGGAGAGGAACCGTTTTTGGTGTCAGGTGGAGCACGAGGGCTTGCAGGAGCCCCTGGTCTTGGCCTTGAAGGAGGAAACAGGTGAGAGACGGAGAGGTTATAACATGTCACATCTTGGTGAGATGGGTGGCATGTATATTTATTAAATAAATAAATAAAATGTGTAGGTTATTCATCAATGTTGGCTTGTTTTCTGCTAAGTCATCTAAAATTTTTTGAAGGAAAGGAGGAAATTTAGGACTGTGTCCAGCGATGGTAAAGAAGTGATTATTGAGAGTGGAGTTGGAAGTGGAGACTTAAAAATAAAGACATGAGAATATGATATGGAGATAGAAGATATGAGAAATACGAAACACGGTTTTGTTTTCTGGCAGAATTATCTGATGGGACAAGTTGCACCAGGTCATTCAATGCCCCTTTCAGCAGGGGAGACTGGTTTTTAAAAAAATTAATAACGTTTTTTTATTTGTTATTTTTATACATCTTATTGCATGAATGGTTTGATTCCTGGGTGTCCTTCAGTTCAATACAAATAAACGTAACAGTATTATTCCTAATACTCACATTACATTTTCATTTTTAGTTTCACTAAAACTTAACTTCTACTATCATCCTTCAATTTTAAACCTTCTCATAATTCTGCCATATATTGTATCTTCTGTTTTTAGTATTTATTACTTATTTCTACCTCTATTTTAGTCTCCCCCCCTTCCCTTATCAGTCTAATATTCAAAGACATGATATTTCATTTTTTCATTATTTAATATTTCAATATATACTAACATCAATCATGATCTTTCAAGCATTTAATGTATATTCATTGTTAATCACATTTTTACATATTTAATATTTTCCCAACCCCCCAATCCTTATGTTTCTGATATTAATACTCTTGTTTTCATTTAAATATGTTCTTTCTTTGTCTAATCTCAAATTACTTAATCCTAGCTTTTCACTGTTAATCACCTTTTAATACATATTTAATAATACCCTTATACAAATTCTGTTTAACTAATTTACAAACTACTTTTCAACCTATATAATTATAATAATAATAATATACATTACATTATTACCTTACTGATGCATATTCAAAAATGATTTTTATCTCTTACACCACATACAAAGCAGTTCTCCAACTTATATAATTCTAATATTCATACACATTGTTGAAATACTTTCATAGCATATTTTGCTTTACGTTCCTTTTCTTTCCTTTTATCCCACATCTTTCACCCTCATCCAAATTTTTAATCTTCTCTTTTTTGGGGTTGTCTCCCATACATCTCTTTTAATTCTTTTATTTCACCTACTTTTGAATCTGTGTTATAACTATTCCCTCTAGTTTTCTCTCCCTTCTTCCTTTTCCCCCACTGTCTAGTTCTATGGCTACCTGTTCTAACCCCCCTTTCCTCTCTCCAGCTGTCTTCCTGTTTCTCTCGTTTCCTTTTCACATCCTTCAGGATATTTCCCTTCTGTTCTAATCCCTTATTCACCATCAATTATACTAATATCTTCTTCTTGTCGTCTTCCAGTCCTTTGCTCATTCTAGTGATTTCATTCTTTCCTCCTTCTCCTGTTCTTTATTTGTTGTTCCTTGTATTATATTTTCCAATTCTTTATCTATATGTTCTATATAACCATTTTTTCCATCTCCTTGTGTTGTTATTTCATAAAATCCTTAATTTCTTGGTAGATCAGCTCCATTTCTTTGTCTCCAGTTGCTTTCATTTTACAGTCAATCCATTTGTTTAAAAAAAGAAACCAGGAGTTTAATCTGTTCCAATCACTTTAATTTGCTCAGCAATATTCAGAATCACTTGGTTAAAAGTCTTGTTTATTGTATAAGCCTCCAGTAATTTTCAGGTAGATACTTATAATCCAGCAATTTAAACAGTCCCAAAGTTGCACAGCTCTCCTTTTAGCAGCAGATGGCGCTCAGACTTCCACTTGGTTCTGCCTCTCTGCATAATGCTAATAGTCCAGTTTTAATTGGTTTAAGTTATAAATCCAGTAGTGGGGCAACATTTATAATTGTAAAAAAAACAAGCTGCGCATCAAATTCCAGTATTATTTTAAATACCTTTTCAATACCCACATCTTCACTTTGAGAGTTCAATTCTCCTTTCCTTAATTTTCTTTTAAAAAATTCTCTTCTTAAATATTCTGATTTTTTTAATGTGCTTGTTCCGCCGCTAGCCAATAGTTCCCATATGTTCCCCCTCAAATTTCTTGGGGTTGTTTTTCAATAAAAATACTCTCTTACCCAATTCACAAGCAACTCACTTTCTCTCCTCCTGCACAATCTTAGGTTTCCAGGCTGTCTCCCGCTTCGTGGCAGCCATGTTTGCTGCCGCTGCTCTCTGTCGGCTGAGGGGGCTTTCCTAATCAGGGAGGGGAGATGTGGCTCCCCTCTACCTGCTAGGCGGTCCACCACTCCTACAGAGTTGCTATGGTCCGAATTTGGACCCTCCGATAAGGAGAGATTGTAGCTGGCTGCAAAGTTCACAGATCAGGCTTCCAATGGTGCCGGACGTACAATCAAAGGTCCAGGGAGGCTGGACTTTTGACAGCCCAGCAGGATAAAAACCAATGTTGGCTACTTCAGAACTATTCTTTTTGCAAAACTATAATACTCTTAACTATTGCAATCTGCACATGCTTTCTCCTCCCTCCGTTTAGCTCCATGTAAAGAAGGGAGGGATCAGTGAGACACATTTATTTAATTTCTTGGCCCAGGCTGAAGCACCATTTATCTTCCTGCTGCCTTGGTTGTAGTTCTTCCTTCTGTCCTTCAAGGCCATTTGCTCTTCCCTCTTCAGCCTCTGAGGGGAGGGGAGGGAGGCTTCCTGGAGGCCAGTTCAGGTTAGGAAATGCTTTCATTGCTCAGCATCTCCATGTCAGGGAAATCAGCATCTGTCTAATTAGAACCATTTTTTTTCTTTCTTTAGATAGGCCATTATTTCCTTTGGTGGGAAAGGTGATGATCATAATCTTGGCATCTGCGCCTCTCTTCATAATCTGTAAGTGAAATACATTTATTGATTCCAAATCCTGTTTCTTTCTGTGTTGATGGATCTGGTGTGATGGGAGAGAACCTCCCTGACATTTGCAGCCAGGAACCCCACAAGGCCCTTTCCCACAATTCTTATTTTGATAAGAATTAAGAAGGAAGAAGAAACTGGGAGTAGAGGGATGAAAAAGCCACATGCACATTATAGGATTAATTCAGCATATGCCAGAACACATAATGTTCCAAGGGAAGTACATGTTAAATTTCTTAGGAAGACCACGAGGGATGAGATTCTAGGGGCTCAAAGGGGGGAACCACTAAAATATAAAGACAAAGAAATTGCCATTCTTAAGCAAATTCCGAAAAAAATAACAGGAGGAAGTATTCCTCCTTGTCAAAGAAATTATATAATAAGGGAATTTGGTTTAGATGGTTATTGCCAGAAGGAATGCTGATCTTCTGGGAGGGAAACAGAATTAGAATTAACACAGTCGTGGAGGCAAAGGCCTTCATTAAAAAACATAGTGCCCCCCTGGAGGACAGAAATATAAGAGATAGTGAAAAAGGCGACAATACACAAGACATGAAGGAGGGAGGGGCTACGGCTCCTCCTGGGGACAGGGGGAGGGAACAATAATGGAAAGACTCAGGTCACAAAAATAAATATATCTGGAATATCATTGTAATTGTTGATATATTAGAAAATGGCAAAAGAGGTGATTGAACACATGGTTGACACACTGTATAATAAGATGCTGTTTCTGCTTATCTTTTATCTTTTGTTTTTTTTCCCTTTCTGTAAAAAGTTGTGAGAATTGGGGAGATTCCTACCTCTAGCACAATGGAGCTGCCAAAAAATTTTTTGTATATCCACCTCCCCTTTTCCCATAAATTTTAAAAACCAATTTAAATTTTAAAACGAAAAAGCCACATGCAGCTCCAGAGCTTCAGGTTGCTGACCCCTGATTTAGTAGAAACCCCTACTGGGAAGAGCCCTGCTGGGCAGCTTTGAATGGTTTCACTGGTGGTGGAGAAACAGGGCTGTGATGCCCTATTGGAGCTCTAGCAGGAACATGGACAGTTTCAACTTGATTATTCCTTAATATCCCCAGGAACGTCCTTTCCACTTCCCCACGGTCAGCACCTCTAGAGAGCCAATAATTTTGTCTTTCATCCTTAATGAGCAAGTCAAGAGGCTAAGTTATAATCCAGGCAGTTTTACCACCTGGGTCCCTTGGGGTCTTCATCTTAAATCCATCTCAGGCAGGAGCTGCTGCCCTAGAAATAAACTAACTATCTTCTCTCTTTGCCGTCTATTAGGCTACTGGCTGAACTACAGGGGAAGACTCCATCAGGCAATGACATCTTGCACTGATCATCTTCCTTTAGAAAATCTTAGTTCTTCTCCTCCTTCTGGCACTGAAGATGAGATTCAATCACAGACGATGTTCCCACCCAAAATGACATCAGAGGTGAGCCTCACTATTGCTGAAGTCTATTTAAGAGACAAAACTTCTTCTTCTTCTTGAACCATATCCGTCATTGGACGTTGGCGATTCTACTATTATCAACAGCCGCACAAAAAAGTGCTTCAATGGTTTTTTTCCAAACAAAGTTTTATTCATTTATTTTTTGTTACATATTTTAACTTCTTTTGTGAACAAAGTGTTGTCCTGGTTCCCCACCCCCACCCCCTATACCTCTTCTGTTATGTCTATTACATTTTACATCGTATTTCCATTTTACATTTCAGTCATCTTATCTTTATTCCATATTCTCCCGCTTAATTTAATTTTTTTCTTAATCTATAAACAAAATCCTTTTGCCTCTCAAAGCTAATCCAATTTAACATATCACTTCCATCTATTCTTCTCTTTTACTATTAATAATGCATATCCTCAAGTTTAATTTTATATAGTAAGCATTTCATTTAATTAGTTGTCTACAAATAGTAATTTTAATCTATATCCCACACATTTTATTGAATATATACCGTTGGCTATATTTACTAAGTTTCATTCTATTCTACTAGTAAATCCTTTTCTTTCTTTCTTTCTTTCTTTCTTTCTTTCTTTCTTTCTTTCTTTCTTTCTTTCCTGCTTTCAGCCATTTTCTCTTATCTCTCAAGAACTTCATTTCTCTCATATTCTCTTCTCTCCACCCATTTGCCTAGGGTTTTTTTTTCCTTTTCTTGATCTTAAAATTCCTGTATTTTCCCTTTCCAATCTTTTTTCTCCTTTTTAATTTTGTTGTTTCAGTATCTCTCCCCAATTTCCCCCTCTTCTTTCCCAGTTGGTTCCACCTTTGCTATTTCCCTTCTTTGGGGCCACTTCTCCCTTGTCTCCTTTGGGTACATAACTGTAAATCCCAGTATAATCATCTAAATTCTTTTCTTTTTCAATCTCTTTTCCTTCTATAATATCTTCCTGATCTTCATACAATCCCTTTTCTTTCTCCTTTTCTCCTTCTTGTTCTAAGTGTTCCCTCTGTTTCCACTGTTTTTCCCCCATTTAGCATTTTATGTGCATTTTTATCATATCAAGTATTTCATTATACACCCAAACTTCCATATTATCTGTTTAATTAGTTTAACAATTTTTAAAAGCTTTCTATTATATCACAAGGATTAGAGTTCTTTTTTCCCTTTTCTTATTTCCAACTTCCAAGTCCACTTCCACTTTTTATTTGCTTTTTATCTTCCACCAAAACAATAAGTCCAGTCCAAAACACTGTTGGAAAAACAAATCCTCTTTGTTGATTCTCACAGCTTCAAAGTATCTTTTCTTGTTACATTCAAGGTCAAATAGCAGATGTGGTTTCTCCTGACAAATTGTTAGTTCTTGCAGTATCTTTTTTTCACCACTAGATGTCTCCCTCTCGGCTTGAACTTAAAGCAATGTGTTCTAGCTGTCAAAAGCTGTCAAAGTCTATTCCAAAAAATATGAAAAGGTAGCAAAAGAAAGAAAGGAAAATTCCCTCTGAGTGCTTTTATTGTTTTTAATGTTTCCAGGTCCAAATTTTGGGGATAAAAGTCTTCTAGGGCTTTCCGTTTTTGTCACTGTCCCTTTCGCCCCCCCCCCCCGTTTAAATCCCCCGTCTGTCAAATAGCTGCTAAATTCCACTCTGGGGTCTCTTTTTAATCCAAATGTAAAGTTTCTTTACCTTGGGTTGATCACTCTTTTACCTAGGTCTGCTGTGTTTTGTCCAAACCAGACCCTTAGATTTTGAAGCCACGATGTTCTTCTTCTGCCTGGACCTCATTTGCCTTCAATCTTTCCCTGGAGGATTAAGTGAAGGATGCTGTATTTTTCTGGGTGTCGCATCACATGTCCAAAATATTCTAACTTTCATTTTTTAATTGTTTTGATGATTTCCCTTGGCTTTCCCAGGCAGCTTATCACCTCCTCATTTCTGATTTTAGACAAAACCTGTTAAATACCTGAGAGCCAACACCTTCAGGATAGGGAATCCATCCTCAAAGTCTTCCCAAGGCAGCCATGGAGGGGCGGTGGTTTGTCTGGGGCTCCTCTGGGGCTCAGCCTCTCCTCTTGGGGACCCTCTGATCTGGTTGCTCTGCAAGGAAAAATCAGTCAAAGCTCATCTCCTCTGGCCCTCCAGCTCCAAGAGAGGAGAGTGAGACAGGAAATGGGCTAGTAGCAGGAATTAGGGCACCCTGGGAAAATGGGGGGTTTCTGTTCAGGAAGGACTGGAGGGGGAGAAAGAGAGGATGAGCTAGAAAAAGATGGGGGGAGGCCCTCAAGGATAAAGGCTTCTTGGTGATCATGAGCTGGAGGTATAAGAGAGAAAAGAGGAAGGAAGCACTGGTGGGAGAAGGGATAACCCCTTCTCTCAGGGAGGACCTGTTTATATGGAGCGGCAATGCAAAACTTTCTCCTCTTCCGTTGCTTCCTTCCCTACAGGGTTGCTGTGGGGAGAAAACAGAGCTAAGAAAAGGAGAGAAAACATCTCTGAAGGCTTCCCCAGATGCCTATTCAGACAACAAGGAAAGGCCAGCTCTGGAGATTTCACTGTTAGGACTGGAGGAACGTTTGAAAGATGCTGATGCCCTGAAGCCAGGAATGGTGGGGCTGCAGGAAGAAGTGAGCCCAGGAACTTCAAAAAGGCCCTCAGAGGAACAAGCGGATGAGCATCTGGCTGGAGAGGAAAAGGGAGAGACTCAGCTCTAGCTGGAGGGCTCACAGACTCAGACAAAAGCCCAGGATGGAGAAGGATTGCAGCTGCAGTGGATGAAGAAGGATGAGGAGAAACTGCCTCCTCCACCATGGAATGGAAGTTGGTGAGGATACTCTATTACAAGGAGCCTCTTTCCTCCTAGTGAGTAATACCAGCACATACTTAGTCCAACATTTCAAAAATTCAGTGTTAGAAATAATCACACATTTCCCTTTAACTCCATGACTAATGTACATTTCACTTCCAATCTGTACTTCATGGGACATCCATTTGGATTTCAGACCTATTTCTCAGACTTGTACCTTAGCTTGGATTTGGGTGTGGATTCTGAATCATACCTGGATTTTGCTGTGTGTGTGTGTGTTTGGGTCTGTGTGTGTGTCTGTGTATTTGGGGATTTATCCCTTTCCCTGGTAACTTTGCAACTCTCAGCCAAGCTGAGCAACCTTGGATTCAGTGGGATTTTGCCATAGGTGTGATCGAATGGGGAATATTATAAGGGCCTTCACCCTCATTTTTTTGGACATGACGAAGGTCAAATTCAGGTCATCTTTTTGCCTAATCCCATCAGACCCAAATGAACCCTTTGAGAGTGCCAGGGAGGGGGAAATCTCCTTTTGTTACTTTTCTTTTCTCCACTAAAAGCAAAGCCTCTTTTTTGGGGGGGGAAAGGCAATCACTCTCAACCCCAACAATATTTCCTTAACAGAAGGGCAGGATGTGAGTTGCACTTCTTTCTAAGTGCTGGAACTGCTTCCCAGGTCAGCCTCCCATTCTGATTGTTCCTGGTGGTCTCCCATCCCATCCATGCAGAGACAAAGTAGGGCAGCCCTCCTTACTTGAGGGGCCCATGATCCCTCCAGTGGAGATAAGGTGGGCACAGTCCAGGTGTCTTCCCTTAAGCTTTGGCCCCTTGTAGGTCCTCGGAAGTGTGACTTTTCTGTTACAGCCCCTGCCCCATGGAAGACTTACCCCTGAAGGTCCAGCAGCCCCTCCCCTTTTAACCTTCCAGGGGAAACATGTGACCTGCTTGTTTTCCAAAAACACTGAAGGTCCAAGTGGGAGGATGTGTGGTTATTTTTTCTTTTTTGGTTATAATTTTGAGATGTACTATTTATATACATATTTTGTTAATATTTATATATCTGTGAAAATCCATGTCACTGTGTTAATTGGTTTGCTAGCCGAACTGAACTGAATAATTACTGATGAATTACTGTGCAGGTCATAAGCCTTTATCAGCAATGATTTATTGTGCATACTCATCGCACATTCCAGAGACTTCTTTCCTTTTGATCTTTGTTCGTCTGCCAGGAAGCTGGGAGACAAACTGCTTCTTGCCAAAATGTAACAATTAGATAGATTTGTTTTATTTTCTATTTTATTATTTTTGTATTAAAGTTTGCTTTTTAATTAGAACATGTTTCCGGGATTTTATTTTATTTTTCGCTTATCGAAGATATGCCTGTTTGGAAAAGCCGCGGTCTAAGCCTCATTTAGTTCAGGGTGAAATATCTTCCCCTGACAATCCAGAAATATAGCCCATTAATCTATTAATTTAATAGGTCCTAGGGATGATAGCAGGCACCAGAAGAAAAAGATATGAACCAAAGTTTTCAGCTAGGATAATTTCAAAATTTACCAGAAATATTTGTAATCCTGCTGAGCCATTGATAACTCTGAAATGTGTGTGTGTTGTTGTTGTTGTTTTGCAAAATATGCACTTGTATGGATTGGTGCCTTCTGGGCAAAATAGTTGGGACCGATCCCATGGCTGGGATCCCAGAAGGAACTGACCTCCCCCCCGGGAACTGAACACTCCCTTGTATTGGTAACTGTAGTTGGGGTCATGGCCAATGTTCCCTCTAATTTTTTTTCAGTGTGAGCAGAAAAGTATAGTGTTTGAGCGGAACATTTTCATGCCTGAGCACCTAAGAGAGCAACAGTTTGAACTGCTGTCACGTCTGCTGGATATTTGCACAACATTCCAAGTGTCAATCGCCAACTACGAGCGAGGTTTCAGCCCGATGAATGCCAGGCATGAAAATGTGCTGCTCAAACACTATACTTTTCCGCTCACACTGAAAAAAAGAAGCCTCTCTGCTCAGCTTTTACATTGTTAGACTGGCTAGAGAGAGACATGGCACCAACAGCCTGGGCCCTGGCATTTTGCAGGCAACCTGTCCTCTCACATTCCTTGGAATGCAACCCATCACATATGAATTAGATTTTGCCAATTATCCTATTAAAATATAATCCTATTATTCTAAAAGATGACTAAGTCAATATTAAAAACTGTAAATATTTAATGCTGATAAATAATAGCAGTCATTGTTATTTAGTATGAGTAAAATCAGTATTGATATATCAATATAATATCAATCAAAATTGACAATAAATACTAAAATAACAATACAAATATATAATGTGGAGTATAAATGTAATAAATATAATATATAAATGCAATATAAATGTAATAAAATAATTTATCATGAAACTCTCCCCCTTGCCAAAACTATTTTGAATAAAGATATGAAATTAATCAAGTATTGCATTTATTTTTCAAAATGAATGTACTAATTTTTTATTATTTCAGTTTTGTACCCCATCTTTTCATCTCCAAGGCATTCAAAGCAGCTAACAGATTTTTTAAAAAATTGAAATCTACTTAAAAACTGGCATTAACATCACCATAAACTAATTCAAAAAGCCTGGCTAAAAAGGGAATTTTCCTTTTCTAAAACCAAAAAAGAAAGAAGAACTGCTGTAGGATTGTATTCCGTAGTATTTAATCAATGCAGAGCTTTCAAATGTAATCCAAATTATATATCTAAACATTATACATCATTTAAATATCAGAAGATTAGAGCATTGCTTTTTCTGATCTCTTGGCAGAAAGGATGTGTACTGGCATTTAATGGAATTTAAAATGATTAAGTCCATGACACAAATTGCACAATAGGAAATCCAGGCCAGGGGGGAGAATGTAGGTAAGGCCACTTTATAGCTAAATTTGATACCATTACAAATTAAATAGGATTAAAATCTGTGGTTTATAATTTACCCAGTTGTGCCATGCCGTCCGCCCCACTCCTTTGGCTGGCGTTAGCGTGCTGCACCAAGAGGGCACGTAAGAGGAAAAAAACCAGGAGGAGATACGAACGCAGCTAAGCACGCAGCAACCTCAGCGTCTAAACGGGCGAGTCCACAGCATGTGCGTGCCTGCTCTCACGTCTGAGTTGAGACAGGACATAAAAAGGGAAGGAAAGGCAGGGAGCAGACAACCAGACCCAGCCCCGTTTGGGGCACTGGTTTGCACGCAAGCGAGTACCCGGCGCAGGATGGGGAAAGGCTTTGTTGACAGGTCCGAAGCGCGGAGAATAAGGAGATGCCACCCAAATGCAGCCGCATAATAAATCGCACCAATTCCACCCAAACTTTTAAAAAAATGTTGTCAAGACTCCTGTTTAGCTGGAGGGAGTTTCGTTCACGATTCCGCAGTTGTTCTGCAGAGTGCAGAGACTGCAGTCCGTATCCGGCAAATGACACTGCGCGGCAGTGAGAAACTACTGCACGGTATTTACTTGCCATGTGCGCAGCCGCGCACCTTAGAGGGAACATAGGTCATGGCCCTTTGTGTTTTAATATACTTTGTCTTTCTTGAAAGGTGAAAACAATCTCATGCCTCCCCTTCATTGACAATGTGTGGTAAGGTTTAATCTTTTTGATATTTTATGCATTTAATTGATATGTGTATTCTCTGTGATTGTGTATTTTTTTCTGATGTTGCTAATGTCCCCGCCTGAAAGCCATATTTTCCTGTTTGGACTTTAGGCCTTCCACACTTTCTGTTATTCTACTATGTATTTTCTATTGTGGGAAAATGGGAGGGGGGATTGAACGAAGTTGGGTGATATGTAGCCATAACAAAATTCTTTCCAGAAAGCCAAGGTCATCCTTTGTCTCTACACCTGGCCGGAACTTGATGGGTGGAAGCTGCCAATGTGGCAGTGGGAGATTGAACCATGTGATGGACTTGTGGGTGTAGGGGCAGGATCTTGAACTTTCAACTGGGTGGGGAAAACCTGGAAGCTTTCAGATTTGGATTTTCCCAGATGTGCCAACATGGCTCTCTTAATAAATTAGAACTTTGAGGAATCCTTTGCCCCGGACTCTGATTTACTTTTGGATGCTATTTGGAACCCTGACGTTAATAACCCAAATCTCCTTTAAAATACCTCACCAGCTACCCCGAAGCTCAGGATGCTGTCCAGGGTCCTGAGCCCCAGCAACAACCCAAACCCGGGTGATGGAAAGGCCCAGGGAAGATGGAAGAAGAGAAGAAGTCCACGGAGGGAGCCATAGATGACGGCTCGGCAATCTACGACAAGACCATCTATTCTCCTTCCCAATCCATGGTGGAAGCTGCAGAGGCCGCGGAGAGGGAACGCCAGCCGGGAGCCGGGCGCAAAGAGCCGGCTCCTGAGCGAACCTCGCAGCCGGACCTAACCCTGCAAAGCGAAGCCACAGGAGTCACCTCCCATAAGGAGATGCTGTTGGAGCCACAGATGGGTGCAAGATCAGCCTCAGCCCATGAATGGAGGCTGCTGAAGCAGACGCCAATCCTGCGCTCCAAAGATTGGGGGTTCCCACCACTGTCACACAGTCAGTCGCTGGGCAGCCTTCCAGATCAATTTAGACAGTTTAACATAAGTGGGGTGATCCCTTGCCTTAGCACCGAGCCTCTCAGGTGGACTCTGGCCCAGCCAACATTCACCTTCGCAGGTCGAGACTCCATAGTGCCCTGGAGTGGAGATACTTGCTCCTTCCACACAGCAAAATGCAGGTCAGCCCACAACCTGGGCTCTGGGCCCCGGGGTGCAGATGGCCCAACACCAGGGCTGGGGGGTCAACCTATCCAGCTGGTGACCAGCCTGCAGCAGAGTTTGGGGGGGATCTCAAACCCAAACCAATTGCCGACAAATGGGTTACTGCCAGGGAGTCAAATCCCGCTGTGATGGGCTTTCTACCCCGGCCAAGGATGAGTGTAGTAGGATGGGAAAAAACTCCCACAGAACTCAGGTGGAGTTTTCTGTTCTTCTGGCACTGCTTGACGGCTTCACTTTCAGTCTCTGGCTGCGAAGTGGGGTCTTCGGTCATAGGTGTGAAGGGGCGCGTGGTCGGAGGGCGATTCTGCTGCACCAGACACCCCCCTTATTCCTGTGGGCTGGGCTGGGGTCCCTGGTGCCAGTGAGCTGATGCGGGGAGGTTCTGGAAGGGTTTGCGACTGGGTGGGTGGCATCTGAAAGCGGGGGGCAGGGGAGGGAACACATGTCCTGCCTGGGTCCTTTCCTCACGTTCACCGTCCATCTCAAGTTCCTTTTCCAGCAGGAAACCTCTCCCTTCTCTCGTCCTTCCCTCAGCTTCTTTTAAGAACCTTTTGTCTTTTAATTTGTAATCAATTCCTATTTATATCTGAGCAAGGAAGTAAAAAGGAGCGCCGAACATCCATATTCAAAGTCCCTCCATTGTCTTCTTTGTTTCAATTGGCTTCTTCTATTTTTTATCTTCTGTTATCAATTTATGAACAAGGGACATAAAAACAATGCAAGGAAAGTTTTGATCATTAGTTGCTTCTGATTAACACTCTACATGAACGGTTAATACCACTTTATAATGCCTTGGTAAAGCCACACTTGGAATACTGCATCCAGTTTTGGTCGCCACATTGTAGAAAAGATGTGGAAACTCTAGAAAGAGTGCAGAGAAGAGCAACAAAGATGATTAGGGGACTGGAGGCTAAAACATATGAAGAACGGTTGCAGGAACTGGGTATCTTTAGCTTAAGAGAAAGAAGGACTAGAGGAGACATGATAGCAGTCTTCCAATATCTCAGGGGTTGCCACAAAGAAGAGGGAGTCAAGTTATTCTCCAAGGCACCTGAGGGTAGAACAAGAAGCAATGGGTGGAAACTAATCAAGGAGAGAAGCAACTTAGAAATAAGGAGAAATAAGTGAGAACAATTAATCAGTGGAACAGCTTGCCTCCAGAAGTTGTGAATGCTCCAATACTGGAAGTTTTTAAGAAGAGATTGGATAACCATTTGTCTGAAGTGGTGTAGGGTTTCCTGCCTAAGCAGGGGGTTGGACTAGAAGACCTCCAAGATCCCTTCCAACTCGGTTATTCTATTCTACATAGTATACCTGCGCCTTTTACACCCGCAGCCATCAGACTTCAGCCCAAAACTTCCACTGCTTTCTTTGCCCATTTAGCGCAGAGCTGGAATCTGCTCTGAAATCGCCACTCGGCCACTTCTGCTTTCCGTCTGCAAGGAAGCCCCCAAAGCTCAGGCACCCTGCCAGCCAGAGTGGCTCCTGAGGCTGCACCTGGATACTGTCCAAAACTCGTGGCTGATGAGTCACGCGCCAGCCGTGCCCACACACAGAGCCCTCCCTGCCCTTACCGGAAGCTTTTCCCATTTGCTCCCTTCCTGGCAGCCGGAGGGCCGGTTTTACCCCCAGCGCTGTGGGCTTTTCTGACCCATCGCAAATAGCTAGCTCCGCTTGAGCTGCAGCCCCCACCCCCGTGAACAGATCCCCCCTCCCACTTTCTTCGCTTCTCTGCGCTGAGCTCGCTCTCCTCCTCAGCTGAAGTCACAAAGGACTCTGCCCGGAAACCGATGACGCTCAAGCAGGGAGGATTCTCATTGGTGCTGCTGCTGCTGCTGAGATAAATGCTTTTACCTTTTAAGGTAAAGGTTCCCCTCGCACATATATGCTAGTCGTTCCCGACTCTAGGGCTCATCAAAGCCAAAGACCCAGCGCTTGTCGGAAGACATCTCCGTGGTCATGTGACCGGCATGACTAAAGGCCAAAGGCGCACGGAACACTGTTACCTTCCCACCAAAGGTGGTTCCTATTTTCCTACTTGCATAATCAAGATAGTTATAACAGCAGCAGCACCACCAATACAAAGCTGCTTCCGTTCTCCATTGGGCAAAGCTGAAACCATGTTTTCCACAGCTCTCTTGGGTCTCTGCCCTCCATAGGTTGTGTTGTGCTGCAGGGGGAGAAAATGGAGGAAGTCAACACCCTGATTTGTATGGGGAGTGTAGCAGTGGTGGGATTCCATATTTTTTTTTACCACCGGTTCTGTGGACGTGGCTTGGTGGGTGTGGCAGAGGAAGGATACTGCAAAATCCCCATTCCCTCCCAATCAGCTGGGACTCGGGAGGCAGAGAATAGATGGGGGTGGGGCCAGTCAGAGGTTTGGATATAAATTGCAAATTGTGAAAACTGGGAAAAAGGCTTATAAATTTTATTAACAATTTTTTTCAATTTGTTTTCAATTTTAATTAAACAACACACACAAAAATGCATCTTGTAGAAAGTGTGTCAATTGGTTACAATTAGCTTTCGTGCATCTCTTCCACAGTCATTACTTACATTCATATCAAATGTCAAAGTTCTTAATGAGTCTTACTTTCAACATATCATAGTTCTCATTTGACTGAAGTTGTTTTAGTGTCCTTTTGCCCAGAATAATCCATAGTTAAAAACACAACCACCTGATGGCATTTCATTAATTATTACAAAGTCATCCAAAAGCCTTAAACCTTTATAACATATTCTAAACAAAAATTAGTTGACAGGATTTTATTAGCAAACTTTTATTTAGGTCTTGTCATAAAGGTGTAATGTTTTTTTTGGGTTGACGAGAGGAGGTGGGATATAAATAGTAAATGATTTTTAGCCAATTATAATAATAACAAGGAAATGTCAATGGGTATTGTTTAGTGATGTATACATGCTCTGGTATTGGTAAAAGCAACTTGGATATAAACCCTAAACAGCAAGTTAGGGGGAAAAGGGGGTTTAGAAATTTTATGAATTGACTTTTACTTAGAATATGTCATAAAAGTGTAATGTTATTGGAGGATTTTTGAAATAGCTAACGAATGCCATGGTGTGGTTGTGTCTTTAAGTATGAATAATTTGAGGTAAAAGCACATTTAAATAATCGTAGTCAAATGAGAATTGTGGTACATTGATAGAAAGATATACACATATTTTTGATTTAAAGTGTATAATCTAATATGAACTATAAGTAATGACAGTGGAAGAAATGCACGAAAGTTATCTGTAACCAATCGACACGCTTTCTACAAGATGTAATGAAGGATGATTCTTTTTTGTGTTTTTTTGTTTAATTAAAATAAAATAAAAAGATGGGAGCACTAATACGTTTCTCGGGATTCTGGTTATAATCCAGCCAGTTGGACCATCTGGGCCTCCGGGAGGTCTTCAGCATGACTTCTTCTCTAGCCCAGGCAGAAGCTGCTGCCCCAAAAATTAACTGGCTGTCCTCTCTTTTTGCCATCTATCAGACCAGTGGGGGACATCCAGGAAAGATTTCCACCACAAAGGGACAATTTGCCCTGATCAGGACAATCTCTTTATATTTCAATTCTAACTCTTTCAGTCTTAAAGGTTTGGTGAGGAGAAATCCAAAAATTCTTTTAAAGAGGAAAAAAATGCTTGCACAATTGAACCCATGGAGAGTTAAGTGAGAATTTGTTAAATGAGTTTTGCCCCATTTTATGACATTTCTTGCCACCATTAAGTGAATCATTGCAGTTGATAAGTTACTAAGCCAGTTGTTAAGTGACTCTGGCTTCCCCATTGACTTTGCTGGTCAGAAGGCTGCAAAAAGTGATTGCCTGATTGGTCATAAGTATGAATCAGTGTCCAAACATTGGAATTTTGATCACATGGCCATGGGGATGCTGCAAAGGTCGTAACTGTGAAAAATGACCATCAATCCCTTTTTTCAGTGCTGTTGTAACTCTGAACGGTCACTAAATGAGCTGTTGTAAGTCGAGGACTGCTTTTGTTCCATGTAAACAACCCAGAAGTTGGTTTTAAGAGGGAGGAGGCTATTCAAAGGTTTTCAACAAAGACCAAAATAGCATATGGGAATAAAATGTCCAGTGAGACCACAGTATAGGCTAATTGGGGAAGGGGCTTAGACTCTTCTCCCCATTGAAATCTGCCCCCTCCCACTGGAGGACTCATTCCAGGTTACATTGCAGGTACACCCCTCCCAAAGATCTAGTTACGCTGGTTAACATACTGTTAGCATGGGCAGGAAAGAAACATCTGCGGAGTCTCTCCCTTGTTTGCACCTTTTATTACCTGCAAAACAAACTTTTATTATCGCTCAGCGCTCTTTCCCTCCCGGACCCGGACCCGGACCCACAGATTGTAGACGGGCAAATTTCAGCGGAGCTCGGAGGAGGTAGGATAGGGGCCGAAGGGGCGGGGCGAGGGCGAAGAGAGGCGAAGGAATCCGCAGTTACAGGTGCAAAGGCTCGTTTTGCCCGTGTCGCTCTTGCTCCTGAGCGCGGCGGTCGGGACCTTCTTGCTGGGGCTGCGGAGGTGAGAAACACGAAAAGAAAAGAGCGCGGCTCCTTGGCGAGTCTCCCGGGTCCCTTGGCGGAAGGGAGCGGGCTCCGAGCTGATCCGCAGCGATCCCCTTCAGATCATCGATAGCCAACCTCTTCCAAACGGTCCCCCAAAGGCCTTTGGGGCGAAACGGGATGAATTGGAGAGCCTCAGAAGAAGAACGAGCGAGGAGGACATCGCGGTGGCTGCATTCACACAACCAGCGTGACCAGGACGTTTCAGCTCTAACGTTGCCCGGTTGTAAGCAACGTCTCCTTAGGACGTCTCCCTCCCTCTAGGACCCCCAGAAGACACCAAGGGAGCAGCGCTCTTTTCTCTTTTCTTCGCGGACCCAAACGGGGCGGAGAATTTTTGTCAGAGTTTTCTTTGCGGATAAGGACGGGGCCCGAACGGAGGCAGCGCCTAAGCGCCTTGTCTTTAGCGGACGGCAGGTCTCTTCGGTTGGAGGTGCCCGGGGCGGGGCGCCTGGTTGGAGGGCGATGTCGCTGCACCGGGCGTCCCTCTTTCCCTTGGGAGTTGTGCTGGGGTCCGTGGTTGGAGCCTTTTCCGGTGAGTTTCTGGAAGGATTGGCGACGGGCGGGGGAGGAAAGAGACGGGGAGGGGGCGTCTCATGTCCTGGGCTAAGTCTTTCTCTCCCCCATCCTCCCCCCTCAGTCCCAAACTCCTTTCCCACAAGGCAAAATCTTCCTTCTCTCGCGATTCAGGGAGCCTGTTTTTTTTTTTAAAAAAAAAAAATTAGTAATTGATTTGTAATCAGCTCCCATTTGAATTTCTGAGAGAACAGAGAGTAGAAGTGAAAAGAGAAGTTTTTAGACTTCAACCCTACCCTCCTTCTCCTGGTCCCCCCTCCTCCTGCCTGGGTGAAATCCTCATGCAGCTTCACCCTTATGAGCAAACTTTACCCTAGCTGAAAATGTTAGATACTTGCTCTAACTTCACTGGTTTCCACCAAGGTCCTCTGTTCCGGCGGGAACAGAGTTTTAATCCTATTGGTCAAAGGGTCTGACAGCTCCCTATAAAAGGGCTGCTGTCAGACCCAACCTTCGCTGGATTGTTCTCACTTGTTGTACTTAATAAAGAGCTGTTGTTGCCATTAAGCCTGTGTGTGCCTATCCATTACCCGATCTAACAGGAAACATCCTCAGCTCACTTGTTAACTCCTTGTTAATTCCAGGAGCTACCTGAGTCTTCCTAAGTGGGCTCTGGGGTTGCCATGGAGGTCAGGCCCACAAGCAGCTGCCTGGGAATTCCCAGAGCCCAGGGGAGCAGTAGGAGGAACTTAACTAGATGCAGCCCTGCACAGGTGTTCCCAAGCTCACTGAGGGCTGTTGAGGACTCTTCCCTCCCATTGACAGATATAAATCTTCCCAAGCAGAAGTGAAAAGGGGGAACTAATTTGTTCCACTTTAGAGAACTGGTTGGGGAGAGGCTGTTTCTGACAATAGCAGTTAGATTTATATACTGCTTGGTACTGTTCTACAGTCCGCTGCGGGGAGGCGGAGCCGAAAGATATTAGATGGTTCCGCCCCAAGCACCTGATGGAACCAGATAAGTTCCCGATGGAGCTTGGGCCACCTCCTGTAGACCTGACCCACCCCCGGATAGAGTACCTGGTAGCCGCATGGAATAATGTGACTGCCGGGGCCCTAGACCGAGTGGCGCCTTTGCGGCCTCTCCGGCGGCAACGATCCACCCTGGCCCCTTGGTTTACCGAGGAGCTAAGGGTGATGAAACACCACAAGAGATGCCTAGAGAGTCGTTGGAGATCCTCCTGCTCCAAATTTGACCGAGCACAGGTACGAACCCACTTAAGGACGTACCTTGTGGCATTGAGAGCGGCCAAACGTCAACATTGTGCCACTCTCATTGCATCCGCAGAGAACCGCCCTGCTGCCCTGTTCCGGGTGACCCGCTCCCTTCTGTTTCAGAGGCCGCGGGAAGCCCCTTTACAGGGCAGGGCAGAGGAATTTGGGAAATATCTGCAGGATAAAATCGCTCAAATCCGGAGGGAATGGGTCCCTTTCAGTGGTCTAGTGGAGACGTCTGAGGCGAGTCTTGAAAGACCACTCTGGGAGGAGTTTGACTCGGTTGCCATCGAGGATTTGGACAGGTTACGTGGACGTCTGCGACCTACCACATGTTTATTGGACCCGTGCCCCTCCTGGCTTTTACTGGCATCCTGGGAGGTTACACGCAACTGGCTCCTGGGCCTAGTGAATGCTTCGTTGGGCGAGGGGTCTCTGCCGGCCACCTTGAAAGAGGCGGTGGTGAGACCCTTACTCAAGAAGCCTTCCCTGGACCCAACGGAGCTAGCCAATTATCGTCCTGTCTCCAACCTTCCCTTTTTAGCGAAGGTTGTAGAGAGTGTGGTGGCCTATCAGTTTCCACGACACCTGGAGGAAAATGATTATCTAGACCTGCGCCAGTCCGGTTTCCGACCCGGGCACAGCACGGAGAAGGCCTTGATCGCGTTGGTTGATGATCTCTGGAGGGCCAGAGATAGGGGTTGTTCCTCTATCCTGGTCCTATTAGACCTCTCGGCGGCTTTTGATACCATCGACCATGGTATCCTGTTGCACCGGCTCGGGGGGTTGGGGGTTCGGGGCACCGTTTTACGGTGGTTCGGCTCCTACCTCTCCGGCCGGACGCAGCGTGTGTTGGCAGGGGAGCAGAGATCGGCCCTGAGCCCCCTCACTTGTGGGCAATGTTCCCTCTAATTTTTTTTCAGTGTGAGCGGAAGAGTATAGTGTTTGAGCAGCACATTTTCATGCCTGAACACCTGAATTTTTTTCATAGATATCACCCAAGACAACAACAAAATCAGTGTTATTTGAAACTCAATTCTACCATGTAAATATCCATTAAGTAAAGAAATCTCCCTATACAGGTAGTCCTCAATCTACGACCATAATTGAGCCCAAAGTTTCTACTGCTAAGTGAGACATTTGTTGTGAGTTTTGCCCCATTCTACAACCTTTCCTGCTACCTACAGTTAAGTGAATCACTGCGGTTAAATAGTAACCTGGTTGTTAAGTCAATCTGACTTTCCTACTGACTTTGCTTGGCAGAAGGTTGCAAAAGGAGACCCCAGGACACTGCAACCATCATCAATATGAGGCAGTTGCCAAAGATCCAAATTTTGATCATGTGGCCATGGGGATGCTGCAATGATCATAAGTGTGAAGAACAGCCGTAAGTCACTTTTTTCAGTGCTGATGTAACTTTAGTCATTAAGTGAACTGTTGTAGGTTGAGGACTACTTGTATTCAAGTTCAATGGATGACTCTCTCTGGGAAAATGATCAAAACTTCCCTCTATCCACATTTTCCATACTATGAATTACTTTATATGCTTTATACTTTCCCCCTGACTATCCAATAGTCTGCAGTGATATTAGCAAGTTATGAATAAATTACCAATTGATGTAGATTAGCAATTGGGGCACATAAAGAAACAAACAAAGAGGGGGGAGGAGGGAGGGGGAGGAAGGAAGGAAGGGACACACACACACACACACACAGACACACACAGAGAGAGACAAAAAAGGAAAGAGGAGAAAGAGAAAAAGAAAGGGGAGAGGAGGGAGGGAGGATAAGAAAAAGAGGCAGAAAAAAGGAGAGAGAAAGAGAAAGAAGGAAGGAAGGAAGAAGGAAGGAAGGAAAGAAAAAAGAAAGAAAAAAGGAAGAAAGAAAAGAGGAGAAGGAATAGAAGCCAAATAGAATGGAAGGAATAGAAGCCAAAAAAGCAAACAAGGAAAAGTAGGAAAAACTTTCACTGGAAAACACTATTTTTCCATCAGTGCAAAACTTTCCTAAACAAGGTTAATTTTCTGGATTTTGAGTTTCTGGTCTAGGCGGACCAAGAAGCCTCTGTTTTCTTTTTCTTTTCCAGCAATAAAATCAAATAAAATCCGCGGAGCACCAGCTCGACTCCCCCTTCCTGTGAAAAAAACCTTGAACCTCAATGCTCCGAACGCAGAGGCTGGATTCAGACATGTGCCCACCTGGCGTGGGCTTCCATTTGCTTGCGTGGGGAGCACCTCCCACATACCCGCATCTCGGAGGTGGAGCCAACAGCGGGAAGCCCAGCCATGGGGACTTAGCCGACAAACTGCGACAGAAGGATCCTCCCCTCCTTCCGTCAGAAACTTAAAACCCACCTGTTTCAGCTAGCCGGCCTGGCCTAATTCCAGCTTTCCCACCTCAGTTTTATTTTTAAATTTTTATGATTGGTTTTATGGTCGAAGTTTTTAATTTTTATAAATTCGTACAGGGGCTATTTAATCTAATTTTAGCTATGTATACTATTGTTTTGTATGGTTTTTAAAAAATTTATACCTGTACACCGCCCCGAGTCCCTTCGGGGAGAGGGGGCGGTCTAGAAATCTAATAAATTATTATTATTATTATGTCCCGCGGAGAGTTTGCTGTTGCCGCTGCTCCCCCCCCCTCAATAACTTTGATCCAGGAGGGAATGGCCTCCCTGTCAATCAGCCACGCGCCGGTGGAGGGAGCCCAATCATAACCCTAGCCAGCCACATTTCTGTTGGCCAAAGGCCCGCCCTCCTCTGGGTGTGCCCAGGCACTCTAATATCCCCCCCCCCCCAGCTGACAGAAGCCTCCTTGTCGCCTGCAGCTTAAAGTCCATCATGCTAAAGATCCCTGCACGGCAGTTGGAAACTGCTGCGCTGTGTTTTGTTGCCACCTGTGTGTCCGCGCACCTGCGCAGCTTAGAGGGAACATAGCTTGTGGGGTGCCACAGGGGTCGGTCCTCTCGCCACTCCTGTTCAACACATATATGAAGCCACTGGGCGAGATCATTCGTGGTTTCGGGGTGGGATATCATCTGTACGCTGATGATACTCAGCTGTACATCTCCACCCCGAACCACCCCAACAAGGCCGTCGAAATGATGTCCCGGTGCTTGGAAGCCGTACGGGTCTGGATGGATGACAACCGACTCAACCCCTCCAAGACGGAGTGGTTGTGGCTTCCGGCCCCCTGGTTCAACCAGTTGCTTCCATCTCTGGCCATCGGGGGTGTGCAACTGGCCCCCATGGAGCGGGCGCACAATTTGGGCGTCCTCCTGGATGCCCGGCTGTCCATGGACGACCATGTGACAGCCGTGGCAAGGAGGGCATTCCACCAGGTCTGCCTGGTGCGCCAATTGCGCCCCCTATTGGACCGGGATGCCTTACGCACAGTCACTCATGCGCTGGTGACGTCTCGCCTAGACTACTGCAATGCTCTCTACATGGGGCTTCCCTTGAGATGCACTCGGAGACTGCAGTTGGTCCAGAATGCGGCCACGCGGGTGATTATGGGGAGTACTAGATACTCCCATGTAACACCTCTCCTGCGCGAGCTGCACTGGCTTCCTGTGGTCTACCGGGTGCGTTTCCAGGTTCTGATTATGATCTTTAAAGCGCTCCATGGCACAGGACCTAGTTACCTGCGGGATCGCATCCTGCCCCATACATCCCTGCGACCAATCCGCTCGCACAGAGAGGGACTTCTCCAGGTGCCGTCCACTAAACAGTGTCGGGGGGCGACGCCTAGGAGCAGAGCCTTCTCTGTGATGGGCCCAGCCCTGTGGAATGACCTCCCCCTTGACATCAGGATTACCTCCGATCTCCACTCCTTCCGTGTAAAGCTCAAGACCCACCTTTTCCAATTAGCTGGCCTGGCTCAACCATAGTTTTATCCCATTGCTCCTGACAGTCTTTTTTAAATTTGTAATTTTAACTGAGGGTATTTTAATTGTTAATTTTAATTCTATTATTACTATTGTATGCATTTAACGATTGTTACCTCCTCCATGTACATGTACATGTATGTGTTTGTATGTATGTGTATATGTATTGTATGTATATGTATATTTGTATGGGTTTTTATTGTACGCCGCCCCGAGTCCTTTTGGAGAGGGAGCGGCTAACAAATTAAATTTATTCTATTCTATTCCTCTCTAATAAACTCTTGAAGGGGAGGGTGTTGCATTGCAGACTCCACAATTCTGCTCTTCTCTCTCCAGACCCTCATTCACACTCCCTGTCCTACTCCTACCTGCAACTCTCAGAGCCCACTCAGGGGCAGAACCAGTTCTTCATTAGGGGCTACTTGGATGACCAGCCCATCATCCGCTTTGACAGCCTCGCCAGGAAGGTGGAGCCTCTGGTGCCCTGGATGGAGGAGGAGGAGGAGTCCTTTATGGCCCCTGAGTGGGTCTTCAGGGCTGACCTGGAGAAGTTATCAAAACGGGACCACCCTTCTGGAGGTGAGCAGAGCCAGTGACATCAATGCCTGCTGAAAAGGCAAGAAGACCCCAATCCCCACCCCCAATTATCTCTCTCACCTAGAAATTCTTCATGGCCTGACCTCAAACAGGGTTAATTGGATTAAAAGACATTTCTTCTTGTGTGATAAAGAGGGGAAGGGGATGTCAGGTTTCTCTCCCAGAGAGGGATGGGAGGTAGATTATAATTGTGTCTCAGGAGAGGAATCCTGGACCCTTTTCATTCACACCCATTCCCTCTGGGTCTCTTTCAGGGCTTCACACCTGGCAGGTGAATTTGGGCTGTGAGCTCAAAGAAGACGGGAGCAAAGGAGGATTTTTGCACTATGGATATGATGGGAGGGACTTCATCAGCTTTGACAAGGAGACCCTCAGATGGGTGATAGCTCAGCCCCAGGCTGAGAGGGTCAAGGAGAAGTGGGAGGATCAGCCAGGGTGGTCCCAGGGAAATAAAGTTTACCTGGAGAAGACTTGCATTGTGTGGCTGCAGAAATACCTGTCCTATCAGAAGGAGGTCTCACAGGAGATTGGTGAGTGACAAAGGGGGGGTCTCCATTGAGCTTGTTTCCATAGGCTCCCCCTCCCCATATTATTTCTGTCCTACATAGCCAATTCATCCTTTGCAAAAAAAGGGTCAGGAAGTATCCCACATTGTTACAGAAGGAAAATAATCTTCAATGCCTCCCAAAGTAAGGACTTGAAAGACAAAGAAACTGAGTAGGAAAATAAGATGTAGTCCAATTGCAGTGAGAAAGTCTTGGAAAGCAAAAGAAAAGAACTTTGGGTCAGAAAGAAAAGATCAGTTCCTGATTCCTATGTGGAACTTGAGCAAATTCAATTGTGGGGGGGGGGGATGTTTAAAAACTGAATCAATTCCCAAATTCGGGTTTATGTTGGTCAATTTGAGAACTTTACCCCAAATTCTATATATTTTCTTTAAAAAAAACTGAAGAGCTTCAATGTTCCCATCTTTGTGGGTACCAGAGGCTCAGAGGAGGAGAGGGAGAAGAGGGAGGGGAGGGCAAAAGGAGGACTTGATATTTAAATCAATTTGCCAGAAAATCTAGAAATTCTGGGAACTTAGGGTTTATTTCTTCTGCAGATCCTCCAGTGGGGAAGGTGACTCGCAAGGTGGTGGATGGAAGCCTGGAGGTCCTCATCTGCCAGGCCTTTGGCTTCTACCCCAAGGAGATCCAGGCCACCTGGACCAGGGATGGAGAAGTCTGGAAGAATGAGACCCTCCATAGGAACGTGGCCCCCAACTCAGATGGGACCTATTATGTCCAGCTCAGCATTGATATCGACCCAAAGGAGAGGGACCACTTTCAGTGTCACCTGGATCACGAGGGCTTGCGGAGGCCCCTGGAGTTGGCCTTCAAGGAGGACACAGGTGAGAGACTAAGAGGGTAGAAGTAGATTCCACACAAATGTTTGAAAATCTGTGGTGGGGGCTTCTTTTCTTCTGCACCATCTCATGTTTTCAGATGCCGAGCAGGAAATGTAGCCCTGCATTTAGTGGGGGGAGAGGTGGCTTTTGTCAGAGGAGTTGGGAGTGCTAATTTACCGTGTTTCCCCAAAAATACAACCTGTCCTGAAACTAAAGCCTTGCCACATTTTTCGTGTGGGCAAAAATATAAGCCGACCCCCAAAAATAAGCCCCCTGGACCATGCCTCCCCCCCCCGGCCAAACAGAGCACCACTTGCCGACCTAGCGGTATCCCAAAGGCACCAAGCCATGGGAACGAGGTGGGGGCAAAGGCGCTCACTTTGCTTGGTGCTTTCGGGGCACTGTGCCCAGCTGAAGAGGGGGGGTTGCTTGTCAGCTGCTCTCTTGCGAGCGGGCTCCTGAAGAGCCGGGCACAGCCTCAGGGTTGAATGGCTGTGTTGCGCTGTCCTAGCAGCAACGCAGTAGGAATGAGGTTACCAAGCTTGCGAGCAGTGACCCAGCAACCCCCCGTTCCAGCCGGGTAGAGCGCCACTGACCGACCTAGCAGTACCTGGAAGGCACCAAGCAATGCTTGCTTGTTTGTTTTGTTTGTTTCATTGGATTTATATCCCAAAGGACTCAGGGTGACGTACAGCATTAAAAAACACATATCACAAAAGTTAAAAGGAAATTAGATAAATATCCAAAAAACCAAACCCAATTAATATGACAATAACATTTAAAAAATTAGATAAAATTAACAGGCCAGGCCGGCTTGCTGGAAAAACCAACTTTTTATGGTGCGTCGGAAGGACCGGAGGTCAGGGATTATGCAAAGTTCCGGGGCCAGCTCATTCCAGAGGGAAGGCGCTCCCACAGAGAAGGCTCTCCCCCTGGGGGTCACCAGCCGACACTGTCTGGCCGTCAGCACCCTGAGGAGGCCAACTCTGTGGGATCGTACTGGACGGTGGGAGGCTACTGATGGCAGTAGGTGGTCTCGCAGGTACCCTGGGCCTATGGAGCGCTTTAAAGGTCATAATTAACTAATTAATTAATAATTAATACCTTGAATCGCACGCAAGTGTCAACACTGAGTCTCCCCATAATCCTGTCCATGCCCTCGGGGGTCACAGGGTCAAACTCATCCCAGATTGTCACCACAAGATTCATCCCCGTCAACTCGTCCGAATCTACCCAATCAGAGTCCAAGCCTATCCAGATCTGAGCGATTTTATCCTGCAGATACTGAACAAATTCTTCAGCCCTACCCTGCAAGGGGTCTTCCCCAGTTCCTTGGTTAAGTAAGGAACGGGTCACCCTAAACAGGGTGGCTGTGCAGTTATCTGAGGATGCGATAAGAGTGGAAAAATGTTGCCGTTTTGCCGCTTCTATCGCCACTAAGTAAGATTTAATATGAATTCTTACTAGTGTTCGATCAGATTCAGACCGGCTGGCCCTCCAGCCACACTCTAGGCATCTTTTCTGGCGTTTCATCTCCCGGAGCTCCTTGGTAAACCAGGGAGCCACCCGGGATCGACACCGGGTTAGAGGCCGCAAAGGCACAACATGATCCAAGGCCACAGTGGCCACCCTACCCCAGGCTTCCACTACGGCTTCAGTCGAGTTGTGAGCAAGGGATTCAGGAAAAGTCCCAAGCTCCATCAGGAACCTTTCAGGGCCCATCAGGCGCCTGAGGCAGAACCATCAAGTCAGTTCCGCCTCCCTGCGGTGAGGGGTAGCAGTATGGAAGTCAAGCCTGATGAGGAAATGATCAGGCCATGACAGGAACCTGTTCGCTGCCCTCCGCCTCCCGCGACTCGGTGCCTTTAGAATGCCCCTAGGTGAGTGAACGGGGCTCTGCATGGCTGGAGAGGGGAGTTGCGCAATGGCTTTTCCACTCTCCGCACGCACAAAGGGCATCTCTGCTGCTGGCGGCGCCTGCTGCCTGGGGTTTTTTTCAATGCATGGAGGACAGACGCCGCTCTGGAAGTACGCTCTATGGTTGTACGATCTGCAGCCACAACTATAGAGCGTACTCCCCTTTAATAAGCCCAAGGCCATATTTAATAACCCCTCCCCTTTAATAAGCCCAAGGCCATATTTAATAAGCCCTCCCCTTTAATAAGCCCAAGGCCATGTTTCGTGGGTCAAAAAAATATAAGACCCTATCGTATTTTTGGGGAAACACGGTAATAGCAAACGTATGAAGGTATGATGATAGATGATGATGATATATATGAGATGATTGGTTGTGGCTCTTCCTTCTTCCCTTCAAGGCCATTCCCTCCTCCCTCGACAGCCTTGGGGGGGAGGGGCTTCCTTCAGGTGGGGGCACTTCCTGGAGGCCAACAGAGGTTGAGAAATGCTTCCATTGCTCAGCGTCTCCACTCCAGGGATCTCAGCATCTGTCTAACCAGAACCATCTTTCTCCTTCTTTGGATACAGAGTGGCAGATTCCTGTGGGAGTGGATGTTGTCATAATCTCAGGAGCTGGAATTCTCTTCCTGATCTGTAAGTGGAACAAACAACATTCACTGACATTCACCTCTGTGTCCTTGAATTGACTGAGTTGGTGTGGATGGGAGAGAGCCTCCCTGAGAGTTGCAATATGGGCCCCCACGAGACCCTTCCCCACAAGCAGCATTTTGAATGGGAATCGGAAAGGAAGAAGAAACTAGGCAGCCATTTTTTCAGCCCTTGTAAATCTCAAAATGTTCCACATTCCTCTTGTCTGGGAGGAAGCCTCTTTGGCCTCAGTGGACAGAGGGGCAAATACCAGGGCTGAGGAGACCCCCTAAATGATTTGGGAAGCACTCTGAAAATCCATAATCCTGCCCCTGAAGAAGATCCAAGTGCCACTTCATCTGGGAGGAGGGACTTTCAGGGAAGCTCTGATGGAAACTGGGTCCATGGAAGGAAAGACCCTGCTTGCAAAAACACCGGGAGACAAAAAGAGGGTCCAAGGTCCAGCAGTGGAAGGAGTCGCTGCTTCCTCTGCTCCTACTCAGAGCAAGAGACACAACAGGGAGAGTGAACGTGGGAAGATGGGAAGTGGATGTAGGAAGAATTGAGTTTCACAAAGTGCAGCTCCAGACACCCATGTAATTTTGTCAGCAAGAATTTGGAAGTGCTTTGCCATTTCCTTCTTCCAATATGGGCTTTTGGACTTGCTTGCAAATTGTGCTGCTTGTCTAACCCAGTGAAACCCAGGCTGGCCTTCCAAGATTGCTGGTTACTTAGATTTAGCTAAGTTGGGACAAGAGCTCTGGAGGACAAATCAAAACCAAGATTGTGGGATTTGGAGAAAGAAGTAGGAAGTTTGGGATTTATGGGGAATATCAAATGTCCTGCATCAAAAACAGGATTCCCAGAGGTCTAGCATCATTGTTTAAAATAAATTCATGTTGATTTAGGACAAGTTGTCAACTGTCCAATTAATGAACTGAAATCAAAGAAACACCCTCGGGAGCTTTGAATTCCCAAAAGCAAAACCTTACTGGATACACCATATTGGTACTGAAGAAACAAAACCAGCACTGGTTTTCCTGCACAATTGCTTGTCTTGTTAAGCAATAGCTTCCCATTCTCCCCTGGGGTTTAGGTTTAGGTTAGGTTTATTAAATTTATAGATCGCCCCCTCTCCCCGTAGGGACTCGGGGCGGTGTACAGACCGTTCGTGTATAAAACAACAAGACATAACATAAAACACCAGGCAGAACAACGCAAACATACCGTCTGTATATACAACCCAAACTAATTAAATAATTAAAAACAATTCTAAAACCAATTTAAAACCCCAAAATTTAAAATTTAAAAAGCCATCCAGGAAGGTCAGTAGTGAGTGTTACCTGTAAGTACAATTACAATTACAATTAGGCCAGGCCGGCTAATCGAAACAGGTGGGTCTTGAGTTTCTTGCGGAAGGAGCGGAGGTCCAAGGTGGTTCTAATATCGGGGGGGGGGTCGTTCCAGAGGGTTGGGCCCATCACAGAGAAGGCCCTATTCCTAGGCACCGCCCGCCCGCACTGCTTAGCGGAAGGTACCCGGAGGAGTCCCTCTCTGTGAGAGCGGATTGGTCGCAGGGATGTGTGGGGTAGAATGCGATCCCGCAGGTAACTAGGTCCCGAGCCATGGAGCGCTTTAAAGATGACAATCAGCACCTTGAAACGCACCCGAAAAGCCACAGGCAGCCAGTGCAGCTCGCGCAGGAAAGGTGTTACATGGGAGTACCTAGTACTCCCCATAATAACCCGCGCGGCTGCATTCTGAACCAGCTGGAGCCTTCGGGTGTATCTCAAGGGGAGCCCCATGTAGAGAGCATTGCAGTAATCAAGACGGGAAGTCACCAGGGCCTGAGTGACTGTGCGAAGGGCATCCCGCTCTAGTAGGGGGCGCAATTGGCACACCAGGCGAACCTGGTGGAACGCCCCCCTAGCCATGGCTGTCACATGATCATCTAGCGACAGCCGGTAATCTAGGAGGACGCCCAAATTGCGTGCCCTATCCACCGGGGGCAGTTGTTCCCCTCCGATGGCCAGAGATGGAACACACTGGCTAAAGCGGGGCGCCGGAAGCCACAGCCACTCCGTCTTGGAAGGGTTGAGCTTGAGTCTGTTGTCACCCATCCAGACCCGCACGGCTTCCAGACACCGGGACATCACCTTGACGGCTTCGTTGGGGTGGTTCGGGGTAGAGATATATAGCTGAGTGTCATCTGCATACAGATGGCACTCAACCCCGAATCCTCGAATGATCTCGCCCAGCGGTTTCATGTATGTATTGAACAGGAGAGGTGAGAGGACCGACCCCTGTGGCACCCCACACGTGAGCGGCCTCAGGGTCGACCTCTGCTCCCCCGCCAACACACATTGCATCCGACCGGAGAGGAAGGAGGAGAACCACCGCAAAACGGTGCCCCTCACCCCCACCCCCTCCAGCCGACGCAGTAGGATACCATGGTCGATGTTATCGAAAGCCGCTGAGAGATCTAACAGGACTAGGATGGAGGAACAACCCCCATCCTTCGCCCTCCAGAGGTGATCACATTGTCCAATTATGAAACATCCATTTGTTACCAGAACAGTTAACTGCACCTGCAGTGGTGACCATGATGGTTTCCATGCTCTCACAATCTCCACATGCATTCATGGCATTCCATTTCCCCCTCCACCCCCCCCCCCACTTCATTGGCAAGTTGAGATGCATTAATTTTTTAAAGGAGCAGAGCGGTTCAACCTTGACACATGATCCTTTTGGGAACAGCCATACTGGCCCACTGTGAATGGCTTCAGTGGTGGTGGAAAAAGAGGACTGTGACATCCCACAGGAGCAAGGAGAGTTTCAACCAGGAATTAGTTAACCCCCATGAATGTTCTACTGTATTGCATTTCCCCCTTTATCAGCAGCTCTTGATGGCCATCAATTCTGCCCTGTGCCCAGAAAACAGATGGGGGCCCTCATGCACGTTTCTCAGGATGCTGGGTTATAATCCATCCAGTTGGACCCTCTGGGCCTCCTGGAGATCTTCAGCATGAGTCCTTCTCTATGCCAGGCAGGAGCTGCTGCCCAAAAATTAACTAGCTATCCTCTCTTTTTCCCACCTATCAGACCTGTGGAGGAGATACCAGAAAAATCTCCATCTCAAAAGGAGCCCTGATCCTGATTCCCAAGAAAAGCCACTTTCTCCCACTATGGATGTCAAAGAGGATGAGATGAAGTCACAGGTGATGCTCCCACCTCAAGTTAGCTCAGAGGTGAGGCTGACAGTCGCTGAAGTCTATTTAAGAGACAAAACTCCACGCTTGGAAAATACCCGGGAGACAAGACCACCAGGCTTCTGGGGTGGAGGTGTAGCCACGGAGAGATGGTGGGCTGTGTGGGGTTCCTTTGGGGATCAGCCCCTCCTGCCCAGCTCAGCCTCTCCATCCCAACACCTCTGAGGGAAGAATGTGGGGCAGGGATGGGGACAGCAGGATTGGAGGGGAGGGAGAGAGAAAGAATGGGGGGGGAGCTGTAAAAACATGGGAGGAGGGAAGCACTCAGGAAAAAAGCCTCCTGGATGAGGATGAGCTGAGGGGTAAAAGGAAAGGGACTCTAAGGAGAGAAGTGAGGATCCCTCCCCCAATAATTCCTCTCTCCAGGGAGGGGCTGTCTCTGTGAATGAGGATTACAAGCCTTTCTCCAATTGGGCTGCTTGACCCCATGCCTGCCTGGGGTTGCTGTTGGGGGGGGGGGAGCCAAGGAAAGGAGAGAAAGATCCCTCCCTGTTAAGCACCGGGAAAATCAGAAGATCCAGGGTGTTCAAGTGGCTATAAAGATTTATTGCAAATTTAAGATCTCTACAAGACTCTGAAGGGAATGTGGACATAGATAAGAGTCAAAGAAATTCAAGGGGGGCTGGACTTAAATCTCTTGTGGGCATGAAGGGACTCATGACTGATGGCACGTTTGACCCCCACCTCCCTCGGCCTCAGCCTGGTATCTCCTACACTCCCCATACAAATCAGGGCCTTGACTTCCTCCGTTTTCTCTCTCTGCAGCAGAACAGAACCTATGGAGGACAGAGGCCCCAGATGGCTCCTCCTGAAGACACTGCTCCAAGATTGCTCAGTGGAGGAGGGAAGCAGCTTCTTACTGATACTCTTACTCATGTTGATGCTGATAAGGAAGATTACAATTTTTTTTAAGTACTACTTGCACAATTTAAATTACTAGCATTAGCATTACTTTTATCATTATCAAGATGGTGATGGTGAGTCTGACTATGATGATTATTACGAATAGGATTATTGCAATTGTTAAGTGAAAGAGAACTTGAAACCGAAGCAGCATTACAGAGTTGGAAGGGACCGTGGAGGTTTTTTATTCCAGGGGTCCCCAACCCCTGGCCCATGGCCTATTCAGAATTGGGCTGCACGAGTGGCTGGCCAGAAATGTGCAGCTCAAATTGCACGAGGGACAGGATAGTGGGCACTGGCGCATGTGAGTGCTGGCGTGCCTCTTGTGCAGCCTGCCACTCGTGCAAGGGCTGCATGCATGCACTGGTCCACCATTCATATGCAGCCCACTTCCCCTCCCCCATCCAGCCAAGCTGCCAAGCCACAAAGGTTGGTCACCCCAGTTCTAGTCCAGCTCTATCCCATTCTAGACATGTGGCTGTCCAGTCTCTTAAAAGCCTCCAATGCTGAAGCACCCAGAACCTCTGAAGGGAATCAGTTCTCACTGTTAGGGAGTTTCTCTTTAGTTCTAGATTGCTTCTCTCCTGGATTAGAGCCCATCCATTGTTTCTTGTCCTGCCTTCAGGTGTTTTGGAAAATAGGCTGACCTCACCTTTGTTGTAGCCCCTCAAATATTGAAACACTTCTATCATGTCACCCCTAAGCCTTCTTTTCACTAGACTAGCCCTATCCAATTCAGGGAAGAAATACTACCGGTTCAGGCTGGTTCGCCCAAACCAGTAGTAAAAAAATGCTTTAAAAGGTTTTTTTTTAAATTCCAATGATCAGCTGTGCAACAACCAGCTGTGTCGGATTGTCTGTGAGGTTGCTGCTTGTTGCAGGGGACATTTTGTGTGAAGTCCAGCTGCTGTTACATTGTGTGTGAGTCAGTTCTGCAGCCATGCCACCCGGTCACATGACCACCAAGCCACGCCCACCAAGCCACGCCCACAGAACTGGTAGGGGAAATTTTTGAATTTCACCACTGATCCAATTCCTGAAACAGTTTTTCATCGGTCTTGGCCTCCAGCCCCCTAATTATCCTGGTGGCTCTTCTCTATATTATTTCCAGTGTCTCTACATCATTTTTTATATGGTGACCAAAATTGGATGCAGTATTCCCAGTGTGGTCTTACTAAGGGTTTGTAAAGCTGTAGTAATATTTCATGTGATCTTGGTTCTATCTCTATTAATGCAGCCTGGGATTCCATTGGCTTTTCCCCCCCTGGGGTGTTGGCTATTACTACGTTTGGTGTCATCTGCAAATTTGATGAATTTTCCTTCTATTCCTTCATCTAAATCATTGATGAAGATATTAAAGGTACTGGGCCTAAAACAGAACCTTGGGGGGTGGGGTACCCCAATGCTTCCTTCCTTCCATGTAGATGTAGTTCTCTTAAGGACTACATATTGAGCATGGTTTTTCAGCCAGTTGCAAATCCACAGGTGGTGATGCTGTCTAACACCCATTTTTCTATCTTTCCAAGAAGTAGGTAGTGGTCTACTGTGTCAAATGCCTTGATGAAAACTAAGTATTTTGTATCCATAGCATTTCGCTGATCCACTAATTTAGTCACTTGGTCAAAGAATGAAATAAGATTAATTTGGTATGATCTCTTCTTGACAAAACCATGTTGGTGTCTGGTTATAACTTCCAAACATATCAAAACAAAGTTATAACTAAAAGCCAGCACAATTTTGTTAAAAACAGATCATGCCAAACCATTCCTATTTCTTTCTTTGACAAAGTGACTAAATTAGTGACCAGCAAATGCTTACCAAGAGGGGAATGGGGGGGGGGGGGGAATTGCACTGTCTGGTAACCACAAACTGCAGCGTCTCCACAAGAGAGAGGCGTCTAGCCTGACTTTGCCCACAATACGGAGCGTAATCCGTGGGACCAAGGACAGCTACCTTCAGCCTGCGAACGACCTGGGCGCGCCTATTGTGTGAATGCAGCCACAGTGACGCCCTCCTCATTCTTCTCGCAAGACTCCTTCGGAGCGACCCCTTTCCCCCTCTCTTCCCCTCCCCTCCCCAGGCAAGGAGAGTAATTGGGGAAGAAGCTTAGACTGTTTTCTGCATTGAAATCTTCCCCTTCCCCCTCTCCCATCCTCCCCTTCCCCCTCCTCCTGGCGTCTGGTGGTAGTTTCCTGTCTCGGGTCATGGCCTTGCCACCCTCTCACCCTCTGTTTGTCCCTTCTTGGAGAAGAAAGGAAGGAAAGACAGAAGGGAGGAGAGGGAGGGAGGATCTGAGGGAAGTCCTGCCTTAGCAGTAGGCCACCAGCAGCCCAGTTGCCCTCTCGCCATCCCCTTGCCCTCTCCTGGTGGTCTCCCATCCTATCACTGAGGATACTTTGCTTACAAAGCCTGATCTTTTGATTTCTGCTGTCGCATGTCCCTGGGATCTGTGCCCAGCTCCTAAGGCCAGGGATTGGCAGGAGGCCAGCATTGGGTCAGCACTGGTATGGAGACCACTAGGCTGCCCCTTCCTTGGATGCCATGGAGATGGAAGGGGGCGGCTGGATGAATTCTAAGTGGACTCCAAGACTACCTTTATACGTATTGATATGTATATGTATTTTATTCATGTATTGGTGTATTGCTATTATTTAACCCAGTGTGGCCATTATGCCTTGCATCTATTGATGTGATTATCTACTGGTTGACTTGGGACAACCCATTTTAATGTATTTTAATTTATGTATTAAGAGACTATTTTTGTTCACATATTGATGTATTGATCGCTTATTATTTAACACCTAGAGGTAACAGTGGCAAGATACCTTGTGTCTACTGATGTAGCTAACCATGGTCGATTGGTTGGAACTGCTCCCCAGTTCAGCCTCCTATTCTGATCGTTCCTGGTGGTCTCCCATCCCAGCCATGCAGAGACAAACCAGGGCAGTCATCCTTATTTTAAGAGGCCCGTCCTCCAGAGCGGATAGAGGGGCACACTCCCTGCCCTTAAGCTTTGCTTCCCTTGTGGGTCCTTTTCGGTTACAGCCCCTGCCCTATGCAAGAGGTCCAACAGCTCCCCCCCCCCCACAGCTGTTTTAGATAGAAAAAGTATTGGGTCAATTTGATTGATGGATAAAACACCTCTGAGATATTTATCAAGGGAATTGTGTAAAATTGTGAATTAACAAGTATGGATGAAAAATGTATTATCTTGTTTACACTGATGATGGAAGGGAGTGAATCCTATTAGATTTGTAGTTACAGGTATCAGCATTCAACTACGGTGGAGGTCATAGAGTCATACATTTATTATTAATGTGATATTTGTTGTATATTCCTTTTTCCTGTGTCTTTTTGGTAATCCTTGTTTTGTTGTTTTGCTTTATGTTTTTATTTTTGGAAAGATAGAAGAAAATAAAAATAAAAAGAGCAGTACTGAAGATGCCTAGTGTTGTCACTGCTGTCTTTTGTGGGATAAAGCCAAGGTCACTGTCAGCCAAATGGAGTCAGACTAAATTTACTACTAAATTTCATCCTTCATTCTTTCATTATTCTGTGTACACTTTTAGTATCAATCACAATCATTTAAACCATTTAAACATTGAAAGTACATTTATTCATGTTCTTTTCAATCATCCATCCTTGTGATTCTACTATTAATACACATTTACATTAAAATATATTCTTTCATTATCCAATCACCCATTTTTAATTTTAAGTTTAATTTTATAATTTTACCACTAATCATGTTTTTATCCATATTTAACAATCACTGTTCCTCTAAGGTGCACAGCTGCGCGGCCGCACAAGTGGCAAGAAAACACTGTGCAGCAGTTTTCAACTGCCGCACAGTGATTTCTATTGCCACAGGCTGCGGAAGCTGGGGAGGTCCTTTGCAGGCAGCTAGAACGGGCCGCCTGCAAAGGACTTCCCCGGACTTGCTTTGAGGAGCACGGGGCGACTGAGGGTAGCTATGAAGCCCCAAAGCCCCCACCGCCACCAGAAGAACTGCTGCCACCTCCTCCTCCTCCTCCTCTAGCAGCACTGCTGGATTTGGCGCCCGGCGCTGCGACTGACTTGAAGCCGGCAAAGCTCCAGCTGGCATCCCCACGTGTGGCAGCGCTGCCTCCCCTCCGCTTGGAGCATCTGAGCTCAGCACCGCGTTACCCCTGCCCCCTCCTCCTCCACCATGCTTTTGAGGAGCCATGAGGCTGCAGGAGCCAGTTGGAAGGCGGGGGGAGGGGGAAAAAAGCCTCATGGCTCCTCAAAAGCACGGAGGAGGAGGAGCGGGCAGGGGTAACGCTCAGCTCAGGTGCAAATGTGGTGATGCTGTTGGAGGATGAGGAGGTAGCAGCAGTTATTCTGGTGGCAGCTCGTCGGCATCTTCAGCAGCAGCCCTGCCCACAATGAAGAAAGCAAAGATGGAGCAGATCCACGCAGATGACATGGCTGCAACATGACTGGAGGAATTCTGGGAGTTGAAGTCCACAAGTCTTAAAGCTGTCAGGTTTGAAGACCTCTGCGTTTTTTTTCTAGGGGTGCAAGGATCTTGTAACTTGACAGCTTTAAGACTTCCATGCTTCAAATGCCAGAGTTCCTCAGCCAACAGGACTGGAGGAGGAATTCTGGGAGTTGAAGTCCACAAGTCTTAAAGCTGTCAGGTTTGAAGACCCCTGGGTTTTTTCCCCTAAAGGATTAGGGGTACAAGGGTCTTGTAACTTGACAGCTTTAAGACTTGCATGCTTCAAATGCCAGAGTTTCTGAGCCAACATTTTGGTTGCTAAGCAGGAACGTTGTTAAGTGATACTGATATTATTTGAATTAAGCGGGTACCTTGAAGAAACATAACTTTGAGTTTCAAATAATACTGATTTTGTTGTTGTCTTAGGTGACATCTGTGAAAAAAATTCAGGTGCTCAGGCATGAAAATGTGCCGCTCAAACTCTATACTTTTCTGCTCACATTGAAAAAAAATTAGAGGGAACATTGTTAACAATACCATCATTCACCCTCTATTTTTCCAATTAATACAATGCAATACAATACAATACAATAGTGGTCTTAGAATAGGTATATGTAATCCAGTAAATATTTTCAGTCCTTCAGAGGGTTATTCCCAAAATGAGGGAGATTTTCCAAGTCAGAGAGGAGCTCTCCTTGACCTGCAAGCCTCCCCTAACTTCACCACCTCTATAGGGTAGCTATGGCTCCTATTGGATCCTTCAGGCAGGGAGAGCTGGGAACATGGCCGGGGTCCTCGCTTCCAATAGCACTAGAAGTACAGCTGGAAGTCTGGAATATGGAGTGAGTCTCCATCCCCACTGTCACCCTCACTTTCTCAGGCCACACAAAGAAAGATAGGGAGGAGGGTAGGGATAAGGCTGGCCAGCTGACAGGCGGCTACAGCAGGGGTGTGTGAAAGAGCTTCATTTATCTGGGAACCTGAAATGACTCTTGATTTAAATCATATGGTTAAAAACACTCAAAGAAGAAGAAAGAACGTCAGAAAAAAAAAACTCCCAATCCTTGCCTGTTTTGGGAAATGGTTCAACACATGAAAGAGAGGGGAGAAGAGAGAGAAGGAGGAGAGAGATGAAAGAGAGAAAAGGAGAGAAAAAGAAAGAGAGAAATGAGAAAATGATGGAGGGAGAGAATGAGAGAGGAAAAAGATGAGAGAGAGAGGAAGGGAGAGAGGTCGAGAGAAATGAGCTGGAGGGGGAAAAAGTGGGAAAAGAGGAAAACAGAGAGAAGGAGAGAGAAAGAAAGAAAGAAAAAATAAAGAGAGGGAGGGAAAGAGGGAGAAAAACAAATGAAAAGGAGAGAAAGAGAAATGAGAGAGAAAGGGGGAGAAAAAGAGAAATGAGAAAATGATGTAGGGAGAGTATGAGAGAGAAGAAAAAGAGAAACAAATGAGAGAGAAGGGAGAGAGAAATAAGAGGGAACGGGGGAAACAAATAGAGAAAAGGGGGAGAGAAAGAAAAGAAAGAAAGAGGAAAAGAAAGGGAAAGTAAAAAAGAAAAACAGAAGAGAGGGAGGGAGAGGGAGGTCCATTTCCCACAGAAAACACTCAGAGCCACAAGACCTGGGTAGGCGTGGCTGGGGCAGGTCATGTGACTTAGTGGGAGGGACGTTGAGCTGGCAGGTTTTGTGGCTCCCAGGGCTTTCTTTTTTTGTGGGAAATGGATCCAAATGGCTCTTTGAGTATTTTGGCGATCATGTTGGTGATTCTATTTTTATCAACAGCCACATGAAAAAGTGCTGTTGAGTTTTGTCCAAACCAGACCCTTAGATTTTGAAGCCATGATGTTCTTCTTCTGCCTGGACCTCGTTGGCCTTCCACCTTTCCCTGGAGGATTAAGTGAAGTATGGGGCATTTTTCTGGGTGTCGCATCACATGTTCGAAATATGATAACTTTTACTTTTTAATGGTTTTGATTCGTCCTGCTTGTGGAAGGATGCTACAGGGGGGGAAAGGAGGAGGCAGAGGCCCAGGATGGGACTCCCTCAACCCTGTGGAAGAAGCCCCCCCCATCTGGTGCCCCTTCCCACTGAAGTTAACTTCCACGAAGTTGCTAAACAGGGCTCTTCTCAGAAGCTCTTATGATCAACATCTGCACCACCTCTCCATCCGTTGCCCTTTCATCCTTCCTTAGGAGCCTCTCTTGGGGGTTTCAGGCTCTGAAGTTGGTGCAGTACCAACAGATGTGAAATTGTGCAGGTGTGTAAGTCAGGGGAAAAGAAGGGCAACGTCCCAGCCAGTGCATGAAGAAAAGGCCATGAAGATCACATCGCCGTCCATTTCTCAGAAAGTAAATCCACCGAAGGAAAAAAAATCCACCCTGATATGGGGACCTTTTCATTCCTTGGGGCTTTTTCAACCTCCAACCTCAGGGATTGCTGAGGGAGGGAATGGGAGGGCAGAGAGATGCTTTGTGGATGGTGGCGAAATCTCAGGGCAGCCCCATGGAGAACATCCCTCTTAAAGGTCCTGGAGAATCTCTTCCAGAGAGGAAGAAAGCAGCCAATCCCCTGTCTGAACCAGAGATCCCATCACCTGATCATTGTCTGTGGGGGAAGGGCAAAAGGGTGCAATGGGTAAGGAGTGGCTTTTCGATTGGGGGGGGGGGCTAATCCCAAGGGATGGAGCACAAGATCGGAGTCCCAATATTTGAGGGGCTTCCACAAACAAGAGGGGGGGGTCAACCTACTCCCAAAGCACCAGAAGGCCAGACAGGAAACAATGGATGGAAATTAATCAAGAAGAGAACCAACCTAGAATTAAAGAGAAACTGCCAGACAGTGAGAACAATTAACCAGTGGAACAGCTTGCCTTGAGAGGTTGTGGGTGGATCGTCACTGGAGGCCTTTAAGAAGAGACTGGACAGGTTTTAGAAAGAGACCGGAAGAGACTGGACAGCCACCTGTCTGAAATGGTAGAAGGTCTCCTGCTTGAGCAGGGGGTTGGACTAGATCACTAGAAGACCTCCAAGGTCCCTTCCAACTCTATTGTTCTTTTCTATTGTAGAGCCTGAAGTGGATGAAACGTCATAAAGTGGAAGACATCCATTACGCATCTTTCTGAGTCAGCTGTCCTGCTTTCCTCTTGACCGCACATTCATCTACACACCATGGATGCTCTATTACAGCAGTCAACAACAGGTGGTCCACAGGGCGTTTGCTCAGAGAACTGATAGTAAACCAGTTAGGAATCCACCATTGGTCCAGAGAGCAGAGCAGAGGAAGATGCAGAGCCACTGGTGAGGAAGCAGCCAAGCCCCTCCTCACAAGGAACCCCTGGCCTGGGGTGATTTAGCCAGGCACAGGGGGAAGGTGCATATTTGTGGGGAACAAGTGTTTGCTACTTCCCTGGATCTCATGAACCCTGCTTCATGGTTGACTTTGGACCATGCTTCAGCCTTGCAGGGCTCTGACCTTGCCTTCTGGATGTGGGCCTTACTATTTTTGTTCTTCCTCTCTGCCTTGAGGACTTTGGACCTTCTTTTGTGGACTTTGGGGTAGAAATTGGGGTACTTTACCAGCACCATTGGAGGGTCATCAGTCGCTGTGAACATTTGCTTGAGTTGTGTCTAGCTGTGCAACAGACTATATTAACCATGCCAGTGTGACTCAGGTCAGAACAAAACTCTTGAGATGCTTCCACTTGATTTGCTCCAGGTGCAAAGGACGGGTGACTCTGATCTTTTCAATAAACCAGCATTCAGTTCTTCTCCACTGGGTCGTTTTACCACCGCAGAGGGCAGGAAGTATGGAAGCAGAGCTCACTGAATGGCTGTGGACCACAATATCATTCTGGATTGGGTGAGGTTGTGAAGGTCTTATGATGATTCCCCTCCTTTTCCCATGGCTGACTCCACTCGCATTGTAATGAGAGTTCAGTCCCAAACCTCCTGACTTCCAGGGGACCTCAGGGTCCAACATTCTCAGCTGTCTATTGAACAGCCATGTGATGCCTTTAGGGGAGGTGACCCCTCATTCTGGATCAGGTATCATCATTAGGCTGGTGGCATCTTTGGTGGTACCTTTGGACCCCCAGCTGGCCAAGCACCCCCTGCCCCTCTGCTCTGGCAGATGTAACTGAGAAAAGAAGGTCCTTCAAAGGATGGAATGCAACCAGGGTGGACTTTGATTGGAACCTTCCAAGGTCACCTTCTACCTTGCAGAACTAGAGGAAGAGGGTGCAGAAATTGCAGGGGCTCCATGGACCAACATTTGGGGTATAAAGAGCAATGGTTTCACCTAGTGGAAATACATTCATTGTGGGGCCAAATTGATCTGAGACTCTAACTATCCTGCCTGCTTTGGTGATTAGAATTTCAGATCTTGTCCTTGGCTATTCCTGGGCTTGGACATGAGATCTGGGGGCATCTAACTGATCCAAGGGAGGCTCTTTTTCTTTTTGACATGGGGAGGAAGAATATAGGAGGGGGGGCATTATCTCCGAGGGGTCCAGAAGATTCCTGGGACAGCAGGGAGTGGTTTGCAAAGCTTTGGGAATGGTGAGATACAAGGGAACAGGTGGGGCAGGTAGTCCAGCAGGGACCCCATCCGTTCAGCCACTAGTTCCTTCAACTTCTCATTTTGCTGCTTCAGATGCTTATTACTCTTCTGAAAATTGGAGATAATTTTTTCCTCCACTTGCTGTGGGAGCTAAAATGACACTCCCTTCACACCAATACTAAGTTTCCCACACCTGCTTGTTAGACCCATTCTTTAACAGTTTCTCTTTTAAATAAGTAAACTGAAGTTTCCTTCCTCATGAAACTGGCTCTCCACAGATTCTTTTGCCTGATTGCTCCATAAACAATTATTTGTAAAGATGTTTTACCATATTTTTGTACCATAAAAGTTCTGGGATTACCTGGAGAAAACCTGCATGCAAGGCCAATAAGCACATGGGATAGGTGAAAATGAGTGCAATTTTTATTTAAAAGAAGCAAGTTCCAAAATGGAAAAACCCCACTTCATAGTGGGTTGCCTTTTACACAGTTTTGAAAAGCACAAATTGCCAAGAAACAGTCATGAAAACACACATTATAATACACCAATCATTATGAACAATGTCTTACATACTGCAGTGACGTGCGGTGAGGTTTATGGCTGGTGAGGCACTGACACAGTGGTGGGTTTCAAATTTTTTTAGACTTGTGGACTTCAACTCCCAGAATTCCACATCCAGGCATGCTCAGTTCCGATTTAAAGTGACAGCATTTGTTTTTCTCCTTTTTGAAAGAAGTTTCCTTCTTTCTTTTTCTTCTCCCTTCCCCTCCTTCCTCCCTCCCTCCCTCCCTCCCCCCTCTCTCAAACACACACACACACACACACACACACACACGTTGGATTGGACTATCTCTCCTACCCCCTTCCCTCTCTCACTCACTCTCAAACAAACAAACACACACATACACACACACAAACACAAAGTTGGATTGCAGCGAGGAGACCACATGATGAGGCAGGAAGCCAGTCAAAGAGCTATACTGGAGCACACACACTTTCCCCCAGCCCCGGAAGGATCCAGCCAGCTAAAGTCAGACTAGAGGAGGCATACAGTTCTCCTGCCTCATAGTAGAGGGAACTTTTTTAGAGGCTTTTTTAAACAGTTAAGCAGAGTCATCCACGGTGAGGCAGCAACTAGTTCAGCCTGACCTCAGCTCTCGCCTTTTTCCTTTTATACATTTTTTTTCTTTTCATGATGACAGTGGTGAGGCTGTGCCTCACCTGCCTCACCTGACTGCACATCACTGACATACTGTACATCTTTAGTAGTCATAGCAACAATAAAACTGAACAAGGTATGGTAGACCAATAACATCTCTATAGGAAATGTATCCCAAAGCTGCTTGGTAAATATTTGCTGGTCACTAATTTAGTCACTTTGTCAAAGAAAGAAATAAGATTGGTTTGGCATGATCTGTTATTAGCAAAATTGTGCTGGCTTTGATATGTTTGGAAGTTATAACCAGACGTCAACATGGTTTTGTCAAGAACCTATCATACCAAATTAATCTTATTTCATTCTTTGACCAAGTGACTAAATTAGTGGATCAGCGAAATGCTATGGACATAATATACTTAGTTTTCAGCAAGGCATTTGACACAGTAGACTACTGCCTACTTCTTGGAAAGCGAGAAAAATGGGTGTTAGACAGCATCACCACCTGATGGATTTGTAACTGGCTGAAAAACCATGCTCAATATGTAGTCCTTAAGAGAACTACATCTATATGGAAGAAAGGAAGCAGTGGGGTACCCCACCCCCCAAGGTTCTGTTTTAGGCCCAGTACCTTTAATATCTTCATCAATGATTTAGATGAAGGAATAGATGGAAAACTCATCAAATTTGCAGATGACACCAAACGTAGTAATAGCCAACACCCCAGGGGATAAAAGCCAATGCAATTCTAGGCTGCATTAATCAAGATAGGACCAAGATCACATGAAATATTACTACAGCTTTACAAAGCCTTAGTAAGACCACACTGGGAATACTGCATCCAATTTTGGTCACCATATAAAAAATGATGCAAAGACACTGGAAATAATATAGAGAAGAGCCACAAGGATAATTAGGGGGCTGGAGGCCAAGACCGATGAAAAACTGTTTCAGGAATTGGATCAGTGGTGAAATTCAAAAATTTCCCCTACCAGTTCTGTGGGCGTGGCTTGGTGGGCGTGGCTTGGTGGTCATGTGACCGGGTGGCCTGGCTGCAGAACTGACTCACACACAATGTAACAGCAGCTGGACTTCACACAAAATGTCCCCTGCAACAAGCAGCAACCTCACAGACAATCCGACACAGCTGGTTGTTGCACAGCTGATCATTGGAATTAAAAAAAAAAACTTTTAAAGCATTTTTTTACTACCGGTTTTGGTGAACCGGCCTGAACCGGTAGTATTTCACCCCTGAATTGGATAGGGCTAGTCTAGGGAAAAGAAGGCTTAGGGGTGACATGATAGAAGTGTTTCAATATTTGAGGGGCTACAACAAAGGTGAGGTCAGCCTATTTTCCAAAACACCTGAAGGCAGGACGAGAAACAATGGATGGGCTCTAATCAAGGAGAGAAGCAATCTAGAACTAAAGAGAAACTCCCTAACAGTGAGAACTGATTCCCTTCAGAGGTTCTGGGTGCTTCAGCATTGGAGGCTTTTAAGAGACTGGACAGCCACATGTCTAGAATGGGATAGAGCTGGACTAGAACTGGGGTGACCAACCTTTGTGGCTTGGCAGCTTGGCTGGATGGGGGAGGGGAAGTGGGCTGCATATGAATGGTGGACCAGTGCATGCATGCAGCCCTTGCACGAGTGGCAGGCTGCACAAGAGGCCCACTATCCTGTCGCTCGTGCAATTTGAGCTGCACATTTCTGGCCAGCCGCTCGTGCAGCCCAATTCTGAATAGGCCATGGGCCAGGGGTTGAGGACCCCTGGAATAAAAAACCTCCACGGTCCCTTCCAACTCTGTAATGCTGCTTCGGTTTCAAGTTCTCTTTCACTTAACAATTGCAATAATCCTATTCGTAATAATCATCATAGTCAGACTCACCATCACCGTCTTGGTAATGATAAAAGTAATGCTAATGCTAGTAATTTAAATCGTACAAGTAGTACTTAAAAAAAATTGTCTTCCTCCTCAGCATCAACATGAGTAAAAGTATCAGTAAGAAGCTGCTTCCCTCCTCCACTGAGCAATCTTTGAGCAGTGTCTTCAGGAGGAGCCATCTGGGGCCTCTGCCCTCCAAAGGTTCTGTTGTATTGCAGAGAGAGAAAACGGAGGAAGTCAAGGCCCTGATTTGTATAGGGAGTGTAGGAGATACCAGGCTGAGGCCGAGGGAGGTGGGGGTCAAACGTGCCATCAGTCATGAGTCCCTTCATGCCCACAAGAGATTTAAGTCCAGCCCCCTTTGAATTTCTTTGACTCTTATCTATGTCCAAATTCCCTTCAGAGTCTTGTAGAGATCTTAAATTTGCAATAAATCTTTATAGCCACTTGAACACCCTGGATCTTCTGATTTTCCCGGTGCTTGGCAGGGAGGGATCTTTCTCTCCTTTCCTTGGCTACCCCCACCCCCACAGCAACCCCAGGCAGGCATGGGGGCAAGCAGCCCAATTGGAGAAAGGCTTGTAATCCTCATTCACAGAGACAGCCCCTCCCTGGAGAGAGGAATTATTGGGGGAGGGATCCTCACTTCTCTCCTTAGAGTCCCTTTCCTTTTACCCCTCACTCATCCTCACCCAGGAGGCTTTTTTCCTGGGTGCTTCCCTCCTCCCATGTTTTTACAGCTCCCCCCCACCCCATTCTTTCTCTCTCCCTCCCCTCCAGTCCTGCTGTCCCCATCCCTGCCCCACATTCTTCCCTCAGAGGTGTTGGGATGGAGAGGCTGAGCTGGGCAGGAGGGGCTGAGCCCCAAAGGAACCCCAGGCAGCCCACCATCTCTCCGTGGCTACACCTCCACCCCAGAAGCCTGGTGGTTTTGTCTCCCAGGTATTTTCCAAGCGTGGAGTTTTGTCTCTTAAATAGACTTCAGCGACTGTCAGGCTCACCTCTGAGCTAACTTGAGGTGGGAGCATCACCTGTGACTGCATCTCATCCTCCATAGGGGGAGGAGGTGGCTTTTCTTGGGAATCAGGATCAGGGCTCCTTTTGAGATGGAGATTTTTCTGGTATCTCCTCCACAGGTCTGATATGTGGGAAAAAGAGAGGATAGCTAGTTAATTTTTGGGCAGCAGTTCCTGCCTGGGATAGAGAAGGACTCATGCTGGAGACCTCCAGGAGGCCCAGAGGGTGCAACTGGATGGATTATAACCCAGCATCCTGAGAAACATAATGAGGGCTCCTCACTGTTTTCTGGGCACAGGGCAGAATTGATGGCCGGCAAGAGCTGCTGATCAGGGGGGGAAATGTAATACAGTAGAACATTCATGGGGGTTAACTAATTCCTGGTTGAAACTCTCCTTGCTCCTCTGGGATGTCACAGTCCTGTTTTTCCACCACCACTGAAGCCATTCACAGTTGACCAGTATGGCTGTTCCCAAAAGGATCATGTGTCAAGGTTGAACCGCTCTGCTTCTTTAAAAAATTACTGCATCTTAACTTGCCAATGAAGTGGGGTGGGGGTTGGGGAGGGGGAAATGGAATGCCGTGAATCAGTGACGTGTGGTGAGGTTTATGGCTGGTGAGGCTGGTGACGTCATCAGGAAGGCGGGGAATGGGACCACGTGTGCTGGAGGCTGAAGCTGCCTCAGCCTCCAGCACACGTGATCCCATTCCCCGCCTTCCTGAGCGTGCTCCGCTGGCTCACGCTCCACAGTCCTCGAAAGCGACTGGGGAACGACGAGAACCTTCCGCCTCTGCTGGACTTTGCGTGCTCCTTGCGACTGCATAATGCAGTTGCGAGGAGCACACAAAATTCAGTAGAGGCAGGAAGGTTCTCGTCGTTCCCCAGTCGCTTTCATGGCTTCATCATCCGGGAGCGCCAGCAACATTTCTGCCTCTGCAGCTCCCGGGCGCGGCCAGACGGATGTAGCCAGAGCGACGCCGAGGTGGTCTGGGCGGACGAAAGAACGAGTGAGGCAGCCTGATCCTCGGTCGCTCGCCCGCCGGACTTCCTCGGCGCCACTCTGGCTACCTCCGGCCGGCCGCGCCCGGGAGCTGTAGAGGCAGAAATGTTGTCGGTGCTCCCGGATGACGAAGCCACGAAAGCGACTGGGGAACGACCCAGTCGCTTTCATGACTTTGTCATCCAGGAGTGCCAACATTTCTGCCTCCGCAGCTCCCGGGCGCAGCCGGATGGATATATATAATATTATAATATTATAATATTATACATACATACATACATACATACATAGTATATAATATTATATACTATTATTTCATGAAGAGAGGTGAGGCTCTGCCTCCCCTGCCTCCCCTGACCGCACGTCCCTGCCGTAAATGCATGTAGAGATTGTGAGAGCATGGAAACCATCAAGGTCACCACTGCAAGTGCAGTTAACTGTCCCCGTCATGTTTCATAATTGGACAATGTGATCACCCCAGGGGAGAATGGGAAGCTATTGCTTAACAAGACAAGCAATTGTGAGGGAAAACCAGTGCTGGTTTTGCTTCTTCAGTACCAATATGGTGTATCCAGTAAAGTTTTGCTTTTGGGAATTCAAAGCTCCTGAGGGTGTTTCTTTGATTTCAGTTCATTAATTGGACAGTTGACAACTTGTCCTAAATCAACATGAATTTATTTTAAACAATGATGCTAGACCTCTGGAAATCCTGTAACCCATAAACCTCAATTGGTTTGTAAAGGCTTTTTGCCCTGTTTTTGTACCATAAAAACTCTGAGGCTACCTGGGGAAAACTGGGAGTTTTTTCCCCTGGCGTGAAAGCCCTAGAACCACACCCAATAGGTGGAAAAGAGAAACAGTTTTATTTCCTTTTATTTAAGGAGCAAGTTCCAGAATGGGACAGCCCTGCTCCATAGTGGGGCCCCTTTTATACAGTTTTGAGAAGCACACAGTGTCATGAACCAGTAAGAAACACACTCATCTCGATACTCCAATCATTCAAAACAATGTCATACATACTCTGGTGCACATCTTCATAATAACAGCCAAAGTTTACAAGGAATGGGAGACCTTGACTTGATCAGTAACATTCTCAACACCTAAAGGCATTTCTAAGAAACTTAGTAACAGCATCTTGTCCTTCACTACTGCTATCTCTATGTGCTAAATAATAAACAATAACTATATTAATAGATCAACCGGTGAATAACCAGAGCAATAGGTGCCAGGCATAATGGCCACAGAAACCATTGTGTCCAAAACAATAAGGAATGCATCAATAGATGCACAGAAAATGGTCTCTCAGTGCAGATATTAAAATACAATAAAAAGTTGCTATTCCCAAACTCCCCCTTTTGAGGGTGACCCAGAGGGAAGACCTTCAGGGCCACCTACCTTCCCGGCAGGTCTAAAAGTCAGGCTTGGAAAGCAACCATGAGGCTCAGCAGCCTCATAAAACATTTCACAATACTGGGCACGAAAAGACATCAGTGGGTGAAGGAATTAAGAGGGTGTCCAATAATTAATAAATACAATATAATCACAAACCAACATCCCAAATGTAAACATCCAATAATAATAAAAAAGAAAAAAAAGGACTTATTGATACTGAAAAGAGAAGTGCTGCTCCTTCTGAAATTCTTACATACTGGACAGGGGTGAAATTCAGCAGGTTCTGACAGGTTTTGAAGAACCGGTAATGGAAATTTTGAGTACTTTGGAGAACCTGCAAATAGAACCTCTGGATGGGCCCAGAATGGGGAGGCAATGGGGATTTTGCAGTATCCTTCCCCTGCCACGCCCACAGAACCTGTAGTAAAATAATCTGAATTTCGCCACTGATAATGGAATAGGGAGGGGAGCTGACCATCCTCACTGCCTCTCTTCCTCCTGATTTGAGGATGGCCTGGAGAGACACCTCCAACTGCTCAATTTATGTTTGGCATTTTTATTTTTTTGGCATCCATTGCTTCCTTTCTCCACTGGGAGGCATTGAAACAGGGCCTTGGGGAGCCCTCTGGGGCCTCCGTCCCCCATAGGAGGTGTTGTGCTGCAAAGGGAGAAAATGGAGGAAGTCAGGCTGTGCCTAATAATTGCTTTAACAAGATGGTAATTATTCAGTATTTTGTTACTCTTTCTGATTAGCCCCCCTGGGGCTATCAGTTCTTGAAATGAATCAGACAAGGCTACTGTTTTAGGATTTGTTACGTAGCTATTTACTCCAAAGTCTACATGTCCCTTTAAAAAACGAATCTAAAGAGTTCCATGTCCCAGATGTTCAGGAGAGGAGAGGGAGCAGAGGGAGAGGACAGCAAGATGAGGTCTTCCCACTCATTAAATCACCTTGACAGAAACTCTTGTAATCCTCTGAACTCAGGTATTGTTGTTGTTTCTGCAGAGCCTATGGAGTGGAAAGTGACTCGCAAGGTGGTGAATGACAGCATGGAGGTCCTCAACTGCCAGGGCTTTGGCTTCTCCTCAAGGAGATCCAGGCCACGTGGAGGAGGGACGGAGAGATCTGCCACAATGAGACCCTTCATAGGAACGTGGCCCCCAACTCAGATGGGACCTATTATGTCCAGCTCAGCATTGAGATGGATCCCAAGGAGAGGAACCATTTTCGGTGTCACCTGGAGCAGGAGAGCTTGCAGGAGCCTCTGGTGTTGGCTTGGAAGGAGGAAACAGGTGAGAGGCTGAGCAGTTATGACATCTTGGTGAGATGGGTGGCATCTATATTTATTAAATAAATACATAAAAATTTGTAGGTTGTTCACCAATGTTGGTTGGTTTTCTGATTTGTCATCTAAAATTTTTCGAAGGAAAGGAGGAAATTTAGGACTGTATCCAGTGATGGTAAAGAAGTGATTGTTGAGAGTGGAGTTGGAAGTGGAGACTTAAAAATAAAGGTATGAGAATATGATATGGAGACAGAAGATATGAGAGATACAAAACACGGTTTTGTTTTTTTGGCAGAATTATCTGATGGGACAAGTTGCACCAGGTCATTCAATTCCCTTTTCAGCAAGGGAGGCTGGATTTTTTTTATTAATAATGTTTTTTTTTTTAATTTTTAATTTTTATACATCTCATTGCATGAATGGTTTGATTCCTGGGTGTCATTTGCATTGTTATTCAATGCAAATAAACATAACAGTATTATTTCTAATAATTACATTACATTTTCATTTTTAGTTTTACTAACACATAACTTCTACTATCATCCTTCAATTCTAAAGCTTCTGATAGTTCTGTCATATGTTGTATCATCTTAACATCTGTTTTTACTATTCCCACCCCCTATTTCTACCTCTTTTAGTCTCCCACCCGCTTCTCCTCTCATTCTAATACTCAAAGACGTGATCCTTCCTTTTTCATTATTCAATATTTCAATATGCTCTTCTAACATTAATCATGTTCCTTCAAGCATTTAGAGTATATTCACTGTTAATCACATTTTTACATATTTAATATTTTCCCAAGTCTTCAATCCTTATGGTTCTGCTATTAATACTCTTGTTTTCATTGAAATATGTTTTTTTTGTCTAATCCCAAATTACTTAATCCTAGCTTTTCACTGTTAATCACTTATCATACTATTTAATAATACCCTTATACAAATTCTATTTATCTAATTTACAAACCATTTTTCAAACTAGGTAATTCTAATAATAATATACATTACATTACAACTTTACTAATATATATTCAGAAATGATTTTTATCTCTTGCACCACATACAAAGCAGTTCTCCAACTTATATAATTCTAATATTCATACACATTGTTGAAATACTTTCATAGCATATTTTGCTTTACATTCCTTTTCTTTCCTTTTATCCCACACCTTTCACCCTCATCCTTATTTTTAATCATCTTCTCTTTTTTTGTGTGTTGTCTCCCATACATTTCTTTTAATTCTTTTATTTCACCTACTTTTGAATTTGTGTTATAACTATTCCCTCTAGTTTCCTCTCCCTTCGTCCTTTCCCCCCACTGTCTATTTCTATGGCTACCTGTTCTAACCCCCCTTTCCTCTCTCCAGCTGTCTTCCTGTTTCTCCCGTTTCCTTTTCACATCCTTCAGGATATTTCCCTCCTGATCTAATCCCTTATTCACCATCAATTGTACTAATATCTTCTTCTTCTTGTCTTCCACTCCTCTGCTCATTCTAGTGATTCCATTCTTTCCTCCTTCTCCTATTCTTTATTTGTTGTTCCTTGTATTATATTTTCCAATTTTTGATCTATATGTTCTATACAACCAAATATTTCCTTCATCTCCTTGTGTTGTTATTTCATAAAAAAATGTCTCGGTAGATCAGCTCCATTTCTTTGTTTCTACTTGCTTCCATTTTACTGTCAATCCAATTAAAAAAAAAAAAGAAACCAGAAGTTTATCTGTTCCAATCACTTTAATTTGCTCAGCAATATTCAGAATCACTTGGTTAAAAGTCTTGTTTATTGTATAAGTCTCCAGTAATTTTAAGGTAGATACTTATAATCCAGCAATTTAAACAGTCCTAAAGTTGCACAGCTCTCCTTTTAGCAGCAGATGGCGCTCAGACTTCCACTTGGTTCTGCCTCTCTGCATAATGCTAATAGTCCAGTTTTAATTGTTTTAAATTATAAATCCAGTAGTGGGGCAACATTTATAATTGCAAAAAAAAAACAAGTTGCACATCAAATTCCAATACCGTACCTTTTCAATCCCACATCTTCACTTTGACTTCAATTTTCCTTTCCTTAATTTTTTTTTTAAAATCATATTCTGATTTTTTTCCCCCTTGAATTTCTTGGGGTCGTTTTTCAATAAAAATACTCTCTTTCTCTCCTTCTGCACAATCTTAGGTTTCCAGGCTGTCTTTGACTTCATGGCAGCCATGTTTGCTGCCGCTGCTCACTGTCAGCTGAGGGGGCTTTCCTAATCAGGGAGGGAAGCAATGTTCCCTCTAATTTTTTTTCGATGTGAGCAGAAAAGTATAGTGTTTGAGCGGCACATTTTCATGCCTGAGCACCTGAATTTTTTTCACAGATGTCACCTAAGACAACAACGAAATGAGTATTATTTGAAACTCAAAGTTATGTTTCTTCAAGGTACCCGCTTAATTAAAAGTGTTATATAATATCAGTATCACTTAACAACGCTCCTGCTTAGCAACCAAAATGTTGGCTCAGAAACTCTGGCATTTGAAGCACGCAAGTCTTAAAGCTGTCAAGTTACAACACCCTTGCACCCCTAACCCTTTAGGGAAAAAAGACTTGTGGACTTCAACTCCCAGAATTCCTCCTCCAGTCATGTTGCAGCGACATCATCTGCGTGGATCTGCTCCATCTTTGGTTTCTTCATCGTGGGAATAACTGCTACTACCTCCTCCTCCTCCAACAGCACCATCAGATTTGCACCTGAGCTCAGCACCGCGTTACCCCTGCCCCCTCCTCCACCGCCGCTGTGCTTTTGAGGAGCCATGAGGCTTTTTTTCCCCTGCTCTCCCCCCCCACCTTCCTACTGGCTCCCACAGCCTCATGGCTCCTCAAAAGCACGGCGGCGGCGGAGGAGGGGGCAGGGGTAATGCGGCGCTGAGCTCAGGTGCTCCGAGCGGAAGGGAGGCGTCGCTGCCATGCGCGGAGATGCCGGCTGGAGCTTTGGCTGCTTCATCTCAGCCGCAGCACCGGGCGGCAAATCCGGCAGTGCTATTAGAGGAGGAGGAGGTGGCAGCAGTTATTCCGGTGATGGTGGGGGCTTTGGGGCTTCACAACTACCCTCAGTCGCCCCGTGCTCATCAAAGCAAGTCTGGGGAAGTCCTTTGTGGGCGGCCCATTCTAGCTGCCTGCAAAGGACCTCCCCAGCTTCTGGAGCCTGTGGCAATAGAAATCACTGCGTGGCAGTTGAAAATTGCTGCATGGTGTTTTCTTGCCACGTGCGCAGCCGCGCACCTTAGAGGGAACGTAGGAGGGGAGACGTGGCTCCTCTCTACCTACTAGATGGTCCCCCTTTGCTTTGCCACTCCTACAGAGTGGCTATGGTCCGAATTTGGACCCTCCGATAAGGAGAGATCGGAGCTGACCACGGAGTTTGGAGACCAAGCTTCCAATGGTGCTGGACGTACAATCGGAGGTCCAGGGAGGCTGGACTTTTGTCAGCCCAGCAAGATAAAAACCAATGTCAGCTACTTCAGAACTATTCTTTTTGCAAAACTATAATAATAATAATAATAATAATAATAATAATAATAATAATAATAATAATAATAATAATAATAATAATAATAATAATAATAATAATAATAATAATAATTTCTTAGCCGCACCCTCTCCCGAAGGACTCAGGGCGGCGTACAATAAAAACATAAAAAGTACAAGTATGGACAAACATACATATAATATAGACCTATACAAAGCCATATACATAGAGGAGGTGGACAAATGGATGGAAACAATTAAAATCACAATATTAAAATCCCTTAAATAAATTAAATAAAAATTACAAAAATAAAAAACCCGTCAGGAGCGATATATTCAGTCTATAGTTGAGCCAGGCCAGCTACTTGAAATAGGTGGGTCTTGAGCTTTACACGGAAGGAGCGGAGGTCAGAGGTTGTCCTAATATCCGGAGGGAGGTCATTCCACAGGGCCTGGCCCGCCACAGAGAAGGCTCTACTCCTAGGCGCCGCCCCCCGGCATTGTCTGGTGGATGGCACCTGGAGGAGTCCCTCTCTGTGCGAGCAAATTGGTCGCAGGGATGTATGGGGCACGATACGATCCCGTAAGTACCTAGGTCCTGAGCCATGGAGCGCTTTAAAGATCGTTATCAAAACCTTGAAACGCACCCGATAGACCACAGGAAGCCAGTGCAGGTCGCGCAGGAAAGGTGTCACATGGGAGTGCCTTGAACTTCCCATAATTACCAGCGCGGCCGCATTCTGGACCAACTGTAGCCTCCGGGTGCATTTCAAGGGAAGCCCCATGTAGAGAGCATTACAGTAGTCCAGGCGAGACGTCACCAGCGCATGAGTGACTGTGCGTAAGGCGTCCCGGTCCAGTAGGGGGCGCAATTGGCGCACCAGGCGAACCTGGTGGAAGGCCCCCCTTGCCACGGCTGTCACATGGTCATCCATGGACAGCCGGGCATCCAGGAGGACGCCCAAATTGCGCGCCCGCTCCACGAGGGCAAGTTGAACGCCCCCGATGGTCAAAGATGGCATTAATTGGCTGAACCGGGAAGCCGGTACCCACAGCCACTCCGTCTTGGAGGGGTTGAGCTTGAGTCGGTTGTCATCCATCCAGACCCGTACGGCTTCCACACACCGGGACATCACTTCGACGGCCTCGTTGGGGTGGTTCGGGGTGGAAATGTACAGCTGAGTATCATCAGCGTACAGATGATATCCCACCCCAAAACCACGGATGATCTCACCCAACGGCTTCATATATGTGTTGAACAGGAGTGGCGAGAGGACCGACCCCTGTGGCACCCCACAAGTAAGGGGGCTTAGGGTCGACCTCTGCTCCCCTGCCAACACACGTTGTGTCCGACCGGAAAGGTAGGAGCTGAACCACCGCAAAACAGTGCCCCGGACCCCCAACCCCTCCAGTCGGCGCAACAGGATACCATGGTCGATGGTATCAAAAGCCGCCGAGAGATCTAATAGGACCAGGATAGAGGAACAACCCCTATCTCTGGCCCTCCAGAGATCATCTACCAACGCGACCAAGGCCGTCTCCATGCTGTGCCCGGGACGGAAGCCGGACTGGCGCGGATCTAGATAATCATCTTCCTCCAGATGTCGTGGAAACTGATAAACCACCACACTCTCTACAACCTTCGCCAAGAAGGGAAGGTTGGAGACAGGACGATAATTGGCCAGCTCCATAGGATCCAGGGAAGGCTTCTTGAGCAAGGGTCTCACCACTGCCTCTTTCAAAGAGGCCGGGAGAGACCCCTCACTCAACGAAGCATTCACTAGGCCCAGGAGCCAGTCACCTGTAACCTCCCAGGATGCCAGTACAAGCCAGGAGGGGCACGGGTCCAATAAACATGTGGTGGGTCACAGTCGTCCACGCATTCTGTCCAAATCCTTGATGGCAACCAAGTCAAACTCCTCCCAGATCGGTGTCTCAAGACTCGCCACGGACGTCTCCATAGGACCACTGCCAGGGACCCAATCCTTCCAGATTTGAGCGATTTTATCCTGCAGATATTTCCCAAACTCCTCTGCCCTACCCTGTAAAGGGGCCTCCCGCGGCCTCTGAAACAAGAGGGAGCGGGACACCCAAAACAGGGCGGCAGGGCGGTTCTCTGCGGATGCAATGAGAGCGGCACAATATTGACGTTTGGCCGTTCTCAATGCCACAAGGTACGTCCTTAAATGGGCTCGTACCTGTGTCCGGTCAAATTCGGAACGGGAGGATCTCCAACTACTCTCTAGGCATCTCTTGCGGCGTTTCATCACCCTTAGCTCCTCGGTAAACCAAGGGGCCAGGGTGGATCATTGCCGCCGGAGAGACCGCAAAGGCGCCACCCGGTTCAAGGCCCCGGTAGTCGCATTATTCCACGCGACCACCAGGTCTTCTACCCGGGGGCGGGTCAGGGTTGCAGAAGGTGGCCCAAGCTCCGTCTGGAACCTATCTGGTTCCATCAGGAGCCTGGGGCGGAACCATCTAGTGTTTTCCGGTTCCGCCTCCCCGCAGCGGGGGGTAGCACCAGGGAAGTGAGTGATCTGACCATGACAGGGGAGTGATGGTTAAGTCCCCTCCTCCCAGATCACTCAACCACTGGCCAGAGACAAAAACAAGGTCCAGGGTGTGTCCTCCCTCGTGTGTCGGGCCCTGAATCAATTGAGTCAGGTCCATGGCTGTCATGGAAGCCATGAACTCCCGAACCCCCTCGGATGCTTCTCCCTCCGATGGCAGGTTAAAATCCCCCATCACTAAGAGTTTGGGGGTCTCAACCGCCACCGGCAGATACTCTTAACTATTGCAATCTGCACATGCTTTCTCCTCCCTCCATTTAGCTCCAGGTAAAGAAGAGAGGGATCTGTGAGACACATTTATTTAATCTGATTTCTTGGTCCAGGCTGAAGCACCATTTATCTGACTGCTGCCTTGGTTGTAGTTCTTCCTTCTGCTCTTTCCTCGTCAGCTTCAGAGGGGAGGGAGGCTTCCTTCAGGCGGAGACCCTGCCTGGAGGCCGGTTCAGGTTGGGGAAAGCTTCCATTGCTTTGTATCTCCACGTCAGGGAAATCAGCATCTGTCTAACCAGAACCATTTTTCTCCTTCTTTAGATCTGTTGTTATTTGCTTTGGTGGGAACGGGGACGATCATAATCTTGGCATCTGCGCCTCTCTTCCTGATCTGTAAGTGAAACACACCTATTGACCCCAAATCCTGTGTCTTTCTGTGTCGATGGATCTGGTGTGATGGGAGAGAACCTCCCTGACATTTGCAGCCAGGATCTCCACAAGGCCCTTGCCCACAATCCTCATTTCGAATGAGAATTAAGAAGGAAGAAGAAACTATGCAGCCATTTTCCACTTCCTCTATTGCATTTCAGGCGAACCAATAGCCTTTTTTTTTTACTACTGGTTTGGTTCCGATGATCAGCTGTGCGACAATCAGCTGTGCGGCACAATTTATATTCACTAGAAAGCTGGGAATCCTGCTTTCCCCACCAACCCTGACAGGGCAAGCCACTAATATATAAAAAAAAGAGCCAACCCTGCTCCTTTCTTGCATTGAGGATGTTACCTAGTTTGGTAATGAAACATCTGCGAGAAAACTACCAAGGCAGAGAGCATCAACGATCCCACAGCAGGAGGTGATAAGCATATGGCAATCCCCCCTTTCCCAGGCAAGGAACACATCCAGTGCCGTGTGATTTCCCTTGACTGTGACCCAGCCTGTTCTGTTCCTCCCTAGAGGAGTCTTACGTCTCTGATTGGGGAGATCACAGCTACGCCAGAGGTGGGTTGCTGTTGGTTCAGCCCGGTTTGGCCGAACCGGTCGTGCCCCGGACCAGCTGAGAGCAAACCAGTGTGGTGGCTCTTTTGGCCCGCCTGCCCACCCATGCTCTATGCCTGTTTTTATGGCAAAAGGCAAATTGCGCACACGTGCACAGCAGGTGGCACCTGCGTGAGCCCCGACAATCAGCTGGTTGTCGCAGGGGTGGTAGATTGCGTGCACATGTGCAGCAAGAGTCAGGCGCACACGCGAACAGAATGCGCACACGATCAGCAAAACGGTAGTGAAGGTAAGTGCAACCCACCCCTGAGTTAGACCCAGTTCAGAAGAGAGATGAACAATGGCTCTCTCCAGCTTTGTCACTCCCAACCTCGGGAAAAATCCTCTTACAAAGGAATGGAGCCAAGTCCCTTGTCCTGTGAGGGACCCGGAGTTTTCGCTTAGGGAGATGCGGAGGTGGAGCTGGGGGCCTCAGGGTCTTCTGAATGGTTCCTGCAGAGATGAGGTACATGTTGGTATTGTACATTTATTTGTCTATTATTGTGTATATAGAGAAGTTAATGAATCCAGCTGAATCAGTTCTCTGTGTGTGCTTTCTGGATTTGATTTTGCTGCAACAAACTCTGACGTAATTCCACTACATAATTGGTGGAACTGTCCATCATCGGCAACAAAAATACTGGTCTAAGATAAAAGGGTGGTTAGAAGAGATGACAACACAACGAATAGACTTTAAACCAGGATTATTCTTATTAGGTATACTACCGGAGAAATACAATAAAAGAATGATATATTGAATGCTACACGTAATAACAGCGGCTAGAATTATGTATGCACAAAATTGGGAAAACGGTAGTACATCTACAGATGAAATGGTAATAAAGAAAATATTAGAGTGTGCCAAAATGGGCAGATTAACAAAGGAGCTTCAAGACAAAGGAGATCTAGGATCATAGAAGATGCTCTCTGCAGGAGTGTCCTGGGGTTTTCCCACCTTCTTTAAGTGCCTCTCTCCCCCACCCCCACCCCTAGGCTTAAAGAGGTCTAAAGAACAGAAAACAGGCACAGTTTTCTCTACCTGGCAGCAGGAATGATAAAATCTAGCGATTCAAACCGCTGAACTGCTGCTGACCTTTCTGATGGACAAGCTCAGAGTCTGAGCCACTGAGCCTCCACGTCCCAAGAGCTTACACTGTCCCAATGTCTGTTTTTTTCAACATAGACCACCCTGTCCTGGAATGGCTGGGTGGACATTAACATTTGAACCACTAGAAGTCCATGTATTTGCCATACACTAAAATTAATAATAATAGATGGTTGGTAATATTATACATAATACTAGATAGTGATGTATAATACAGGGATATCTTGTTGTTGATGAATAGTTAAGTAAGGAAAGTAAAAGTTTGTGTGGCTCTCACAGGGCCAGGGCGGAGCGAAATCACAGGATAAAATCTATTTTCCTGCCGGCGCTGCAAACACGGGACGGCGCCGCCCTTCCTCTGCCCCAAAGTCCCAGGGGAGTGGGGCGGGGGAAGAGGATCGATGGAAGGGTCTCGCAAGAAGACTTAGCCAGGAGTTGGCTCCGTTCACACAGCGGGCAGAGCCAGGTCGCGTGAGCCTTAAACTTGCCGGTTGCGGGCAGCGTCTCCCTGGGAAGACCTTCTCGCTTTTTCGCGGACCCGGAGAACTTAGGCAGAGTTGGGACCTCTTTGCGGATCCGGACGGGAGGCGACGCCTAAGCGGCTTGTCCTTAGCTGATGGCGGATGGTGGGGGAGGGGGATGACGCTGCACCGGGCGCCCCTCTTGCTCTGGGGAGCGGCGCTGGGCTCCTTCGTGCCTGGGGCTCTTTGCGGTGAGTTTGCGAGGGTGTGGGGGGACACAGACGGGGAGGGGGAGCGCAGGTCCTGGGCTGCGTCTTTCTCTCCCCCATCCTCCCCCCCCCCTCAGTCCCAAACTCCTTTCCCAGAAGGCAAAACCTTCCTTCTCTTGATGTTCAGGGAGCCTGGCTTAAAAAAACCTTAGTAAAGTGTTTAGTAAAGTTCCCATTTTTATTTCTGAGAGAACAAAGAGTGGAAGTTAAATTCAGTCCTGCATCCTGTCTTCTTTCTGTCTGGGCTCAGGGCGGAATCTCCGCCATCCACTCCACTCTTACTGACAGTAAAGATCGTCAGCGCACAAATGTCCGTTAAGGCGCGGGGTGGTGAGCAGTCCAGTGGAGAATGCAGGCTCCCTATTGGTTCGTCGGGCGGGGCTATTTCCCCACCCTTCTGAGCAAGCTTTGCCCTCACTGGAAAGATCCTCAGCTCGCTTCCTAAATGTTCGCCAAGGGGAGGGGGGCGGGGCTGCCCCCTACTGCTGATTGGCTAAGACGCGGGCAGCTGGAGAATGCAGATTCCCTATTGGTTCGTATACAAAGAGCTGTCAGATGGCAAATGTTTGTGGCGGTTGCTGGGGTTGCTTTAGGCGTCGCCTTGCGAATCAGTTGCAATAAAGGTGGTTTGGTTATTGCGCAACCTGCCTCCCTTCAGTTCCTGTCTGCCAAGTTCTCCATACGGAGCATGAAGGTCCATGGAAACGGACCTCCCTGACTCTTCCAAGTGGGGTCTGGGGTCGCCATTGAAGTCAGGCCCCTTCCCATTGCCTGGGAATCCCCAGAGCCCAGAGGAGAGGCAGGAGCAACTGAACCAGATGCGCCACTGCCCAGATGTTCCCAAGGGCTGCTGGGGGCTCTTCCCTCCCTTTCAGAGGCATGAATCTTCCCAAGCAGAAGGGGAAAAGGGGACCCAATTTCTTCCACTTTAGAGGACCTGTTGGGGAGGGGTTGTTTCTGACAAGGAACTGTTGAAGGGGGTGGGGTTTTCAGGGCAGACCCTTAATTCGGGCCTTCTCCCTCCTCCTCTAGTCCCTCCCTCACACTCCCTGTTGTACTTCTACCTGCAAGAGCCAGAGCCCAGCCAGGGGCTGCCTCTGTACTTCATTAGGGGCTACCTGGATGACCAGCCCATCGTTCGCTATGACAGCCTCACCGGGAAGATGGAGCCTCTGGTCCCCTGGATGGAGGAGGTGGAGAAGGAGAGGTTTCAGATCCTTGAATGGGTGTTCGGAGCTGATCTGGAGGAGTTGTCCGAACTCAGCCACCAGACTGGAGGTGAGCAGAAGCAGCAGCATCTTTGGCCAGAAATGCTTGTGGGGAAGGGGAGGGGGGACATAATAGTGACTCTCCCCTCTCCACCCCAGCCCTGGTTTCCTCCCTCACCTACGCATTCTACACAGCCCGAGGGTAGCCAAACAAGGTTAACTGAAGGAGAAGATATTTCTCCTTGTGTGATAACGAGGGGAGGGGGAAATCATGGTTCTCTCCCCAGGTGGGAAGTAGGGTAGACCCTAATGACGTCCAGGGAGGGGAGTGCAGGACCCTTTTCATTAAGCCCAACCCCCTCTTTGTGTATTTCAGGGCTTCACACCTGGCAGGCGATTTGGGGCTGTGAGCTCAGGGAAGACGGGAGCAAAGGAGGGTTTTTCCACTATGGCTACAATGGGAGGGACTTCATCAGCTTCGACAAGGAGACCCTCCGATGGGTGGCAGCTCAGCCCGAAGCCCAGAAGGTCAAGGAGAAGTGGGAGGAGGATCCAGGATGGTCCAAGAGAAACAAAGCCTTCCTGGAGAAGACCTGCATTGAGTGGCTGCAGAGATACCTGTCCTACAAGAACAAGACTCTGCAGAGGACAGGTAGGTGGCAAAGGGTGTCTCCCATGAGCCTGTTTCTGTAGACTCCCCTCCCCATAGTCTCTCTGTCCTCCATAGCCAAGCCAGCCTCTGCAGAGAAGGGCCTGGCAGCCTTCCACATCCCATTACAGAAGGAAAATGATCTCTCATGCCCCCCAACATAAGGAGTTCAAAGGTAAAGTAACGAACTGAGCAAGAAATTCATGCTAAAGGTCTCATTCTGTTTCCCTGGGAAAATCTTGCAAAGCAGAAGAAACTCATGTCCTGTTTTTGGGTCAGGAGAAAAAGATCAGTCTCTTCCTGATTTTTATTTGGAGGAACTTGACCAAATTCAATTTGACGGCTTAACATTGAATCAATTGCCAAATATGTGAATTTATTTTGGCCAATGTGAGAGCTTTCCCCCAAATTCTACATATCCCTTCCAAAAATAAACCTTCAGAGTTTCGATGCCCCATCTTGGAGACTCCCACTGGTTCAGGAGAGGAGAGGGAGCAGAGGGAGAGGGTGGCCATGTCCTCTCTGTTATTAAATCTTCTTGCCAGAAACACTTAAAATCCTGAGAACTCTGTTGTTGCTGTTTCTGCAGAACCTCCAGTGGGGAGATTGACCCACAAGATGGTGAATGACAGCCTGGAGGTCCTCATCTGCCAGGCCTTTGGCTTCTACCCCAAGGAGATCCAGGCCACCTGGATGAGGGATGGAGAGATCTGGAAGAATGAGACCCTCCATAGGAATGTGGCCCCCAACTCAGATGGGACCTATTATGTCCGGCTCAGCATTGAGATCGACCCCAAGGAGAGGCAGCATTTTTGGTGTTACCTGGAGCACGAGGGCTTGCAGGAGCCCCTGGTCTTGGCCTGGAAGGAGGAAACAGGTGAGAGGTTGGATGATGAAGACATGGAAAAGTGTCATCTCTACTGTTCAGATAGAGCTTGGATATAAAGTCCTGCATTTAGCAATGGGAGAGATGAGATGGAAATAGAAGATACGAGGCTATGAAGCTGAAACAGTTTTCCTTTCTGATAGAATTATCTGGTCTTAACAAGTTATCCCATCTTATTCAATGACCTTTTCAGCTGCTCCTTTGTCAATCCAACAAAATGGACTGGCATAAGAAACCAGTGCAGTGATTCATTTAACAACTATGCCAAGAAAGGTCATAAGATGTAGGAAAGTTCACTGAACAGCTACGTCAGCCACAGAAATGTTGTGCTCAACTTTGGTTGTAAATTGAGGACTACCTGAATGACAAAGCGAAAGTTACAGGATCTTGAAATCTGAATACGCTTCCCCCTCCCTTCATTTCAGGGGTGGGTTCCAGCAGCCACTACTGCTTGTTTGCTCATGTGCAATAAAAATGATTCTGCACATGCTCAGAAGCACCAAACAAGATGGTGGCCCCCATGGCGCTGCCAGAGAACCGGTATTGGGGGCCTAGCAGGCCTGTGTCGCTGCCGGTTCCAGCGACCCAGGCCACCAAACCACTACCGATTCAGCCGAACCGGTCCAAACCGCTTGGAACCCACCACTGCTCCATTTGTCTTCAGGGGACCTCAGGACGAGTTTGACATTTTCCCTGGTTTCTTGGCCCAGATCATCTGATCAGTGCCTTGGTTATGGCTCTTCCTTCTGCCCTTCAAGGCCATCCCCTCTGCCATCTAAAGGAGTAGCGCCCAACCCTTTGGGCACCAGGGACCGGTTCCATGGAGAGAAGGTTTTCTGTGGGCCAGAAGGGGCGTCGCTTCATGTGCTGCCTGCGACCTGTGGATGGGACTTCAGTTTTTCGATTGGACTGGTTTCTGGCATGCGGCAGCCCAGTGCCAGTCCATGGACCAGGGCTTGGGGACCCCTGATCTACAGCCTGGAGGGGAGGGGCTTCCTTCAGGCGGGGGCCCTTCCTGGAGGCTAAAGCAGGTTGAGAAATGCTTCCATTGCTCAGCATCTCCACCTCAGGGAACTCTGGATCTGTCTAATCAGAACCATGTTTCTCCTCCTTTAGCTACAACATGGTGGATCCCTGTGGTAATTGTTGTTGCCGTGATCCTGGGACTTGTGATTCTCTTCCTGATATGTAAGTGAAACAAACACATCCACTCAACCCCCTGGATCTTCAATTCCAAAATGTTCACACCTAGAACAGACAAAAGAGGGAAGTTGCAGTGCTGAAAGGGACAAGCAGGGGCAGAGAGGAGCATTGGGCAATAGCCACCAGGCACATTCCTTAATATCTCCCTGTGGTCAGCACATCTTGTCAATCAGCAATTGTGATGCCCTAGAGGAGATCTAAGATGAACCTGGGCTGTCTTCAAGTGAGAATTTTACTTTTCATTTCCTCATTGTCCAGCACATCCTCTCAACCGACAATTCTGCCCTTCAGCCATCATAAACACAATGGGATAACACATTCTCCTTTCTCAAGATGGCTGGGTGAAAACAAAGGCAATTGTACCATAAATCCTTCTCCAGGTCAGGCAAAGGTTCCTTCCTGAATAATAAACTAGCTGCCTTCTCTTTTTTTGCCATCTATCAGGCCGGTGGTGGAGAGGGAGGAAAAATGTCTCCCAGCAAGTGATATCTCGCTCTGATCATATTCCTTCTGAAATGGCTGCTTTCCCCCCTCTTCGTGGTGCAGAAGATTAGAGTCAACCACAGACAATCCTCCAACCCAAAATAACCGTAGAGGTGAGTCTGATCATTGCTGGAATCTAAATGACAAAACTCTTGGCTGGGAATATACCTGAAACTAAAGACCATGAAGGTTGTTGGGGTGGGGGATTTAAGTCTTCCCAAGGCAGCCATGGAGGAATTGTGGGCTTCCTGAGTTCCTCTGGGGCTCAGCCCTACCTGCTGGGGGGAAACTCTCCAAGGAAGATCCAACCCAGCTCAGAGGAATAAGAGAGAGACAGAAGGAACAGGAGCAGGATTGGGCACCCTGGGGAAATTTGGGGTGGGTGGGTTTCTTTTTTGTTGTTGTTGTTGTTCAAATTTTTATTAGTTTTAAGAATTTTACAAGGAAAAGGGGTTGTAGGGTTATAAAACATTTTGACAGCTACATCGTGCGGGGGGGGAGGGGAGCCCCTCCAGGTCTTGCAACTTTTACAAACAAAGATAGGAAAATATCAACATTTACATAAGTATTAGCAGTTTTAAGTTTAACACAAAATCATCAGTATGTTTCAATCATTTGTTTTGTATCACTTCCATGAAAGTACATTGTAGCAACAATTGCAATAGTGTTTCAAATCACTTTTGTGATCTGAGTTTTCTAGTTGTCGCATCCTCCCCCCCGTCCACCGGCTGAGCCTCAGCCCCTCCCTCCTTTGTTTCTTGTGTAACAACCCCAATTCGCCTAAGAGAGCACTGTGTTTTTTAGTGAAAGCCTCCGCTTCCACCACTGTGTTGATTCTAATTCTACTGCCCTCCCAAAATATCAGCATGCCTTCTGGAAACAGCCACCTGAACCAAACCCCATTATTGTATAATTTTTTTGCTAAGAAGGAATATTTCCTTCTGTTATCTCTTACTTTCTTTGGGATCTGTTTAAGAATGGTTATTTCTTTATCTTTATATTTTAATGGTCCTCCCCATTGAGCTCCTAGAACCTCATCTCTTGTAGTTTTTCTAAGAAATTTGACATGAACTTCCCTTGGAACATTGTGTGTTCTTGCATAAGCTGAATTAACCCTATAGATCAGATCAATGTCCCACCAGAGCTGTTGTTTATCTCTATTAATATATTCTGCTAGCATTGTGGTCATACTCTCCTTAAGATCTTCGTTCTCAACTTCTGGCAAGTTTTGGAACCTAAGAAAAAAAGACATCCTTTCAAATTCCATTTTAGCATCTGATTTCCAAATTCTACATTCCCCCTTTGGATTGTCTTCATCTCGTCTCTCATCCCAACCGCCCCCTCCTCCAGCACACCTATCCTCTGCTCATTCCGTGTGGTTTGCTGGTTCGTCTCTCTCTGAGCTGTTCATTTAAGTCCTGCAATTGTTTTTTAATTTCGTCCTGTCCCTTTAAGATGGTTTGAAGCATCTGATGAGTAGACAAGTCCTTTGCACTCTCCTCAGAGGCTTTAGGTTGTAAAAAAGATCCCAATTGTGACTGGTGAGCGGGGCTGGAGGTGGGAGATGTTGGGAGCGATGAGGCCTTACCAGGCGGTAATTTCTTTGGACCCATCATGAGGCTCAGATATAGTTATTGTTCTGTACAAAGAGATGGCATCTGTAGGAGAGCACAGCCAGTAGGGATCACCAAACAAACAAATCCAAAGGAGAATAAGTCTTCTACTCTTCTCTTTTGACCCACCTATTTGCTAGAGCAAATAGATGGGTCAAAATATTCCAAATCCAGGGGAATAACGTGCTTGAAATGGCTCCTGGAGATCTCTGGGGTGGAAATTAGTTGAAAGCCATAAAGTTTTCCAAGGGAGGAGTCTCATTCATGAAGACAAAGAAAAAGGAGGAAGTTGGCCATATTGGCTCAGCCAGCACAGGTGGTCAGGAAACAACAAAGTCAGAGTTCCCATAGATAGTTTAGAGAAGAATCAGTTCAGCCATCCTTTCTCTCGCAATTGTAGTCAAGAAAAAAATCCCCCCCCCATTATTTAAGGGAAGTGAAAGTAGATTTCTTTCTCTCTCCCCCATAAAAGGGAGAGATTTTTCAAGTGCCGCTTTTCCAAGGGGGATGGAATTCCCCCCCCCCTCCAATCTAAACTCCTCCAGAAGTTGAAACAAAGTGCCAAAAAGAAAACTGCAGAACAGTCAAAAGAGTAAGGATAGTAAAAGACCTGGGGAGACCCCTCGCCTCACCGCTCTTCAGCTGTTTCGTTCCAATTAATTGTTTCCTTCCAGGTTGCATTCGGCGAAGCGCGCGGTGCCATTCCACGCGCTCCATACGCTCCCCGGCTCCTGGGGCAAAGCTGGAGACCCCCCCGCGACTGCCGCAGTTCCAGGGGGTCCCAGCAAGCTGCCCCTATGGCAGGGCGCCACTCCAAGGCACCCTGTGCTCCCCCTAGACTTCAGGGGAGCCCACCGGAGCAGTGAAAAGGCGGACGTGCACGTCCGTCACGTTCGGCTGCCGGAAGTTGTCTCGGGGTGGGTGGGTTTCTGTCCAGGAAGAATTGGAGGGGAGGGGGAGAAGGAAATGGGGCTTGGAAAAGCATTGGGGGAGACTGTTAAGGTTGTGCTGATGTGGAGAGTTGAGGGGAGAAGAGAAAACACATCACATATATGATCTATAGTGTCTTCCTCCATTTTTCTCTCTTTGCAACCCAAGACATCCTGTGGAGCATGGGAGCTCCAGAGTGTCCTCAGAGCTACTCTGCCAACATTGTCCAGGCAAGAAGGGAGGTAGGAGAGGCTCAGAAGGTGGAACTCCTGGGCTAGCGAACTGCAGGCTCTGGCTGAAGCAGGAGCAACAGAGTCTGCAGTGGGAATGATCAAAGAGCCTGTGGAGAGCCTAGGATCCCTCTTCCAGGGCTCTGGAGACTCAGAAGGTGCAGTGTTTGTACTTTCACTGTTTAAAACCCTGTGGCCCATCAACATTTAGGTGGCCAGGTTCCCTTTCCCTTCTTGGCCTCTGTCAGAAAATTTAATGAAGGTATTTATTAGGCTATCGCCAGATTAAAAAACAAATAAAATTCATAACAATAGAGAGACGCTTGATGCTGTTAGAATATTTAGCAAAAGTTAATGTATAAAAACCATGTTAGAACAGAAGAAGTAGACACATCATTTGAGGAAAAAGAGAATGGAGGACAAAGAAGCAAAGAGCTAAAAAGGAGACAAAGACTCTCCTAAGGAAGTGAGACTGTTGCCTGTCAGTATAACCAAGTATTTGGGGGTGGTCCTACCTGGGACCTCCCCTCCCTGCTTATTTGCTGTGCTTGGGTTCTTTTTCTAAAGTAATACCTCATTCTCGTATTGAGTCAAGATTTTCACCGCTGTCAGCATATATCTAATTACAAAAAACCTCCCTTTAATGACCCTGTAATCCCTTAATTATTTGGGGTAGAGTCAGGGTGACCAGATGTCGCTGAGCATTTCCTGGCCAGATGCCCTTCCTGATGCCACAGGGAGTTCACAGCAATTTGTGCACTCTGAGAGAGAAACATCTGCCGCTAGCTAGGATTGAACTCTCAACCTTTCGAGTGGGAGGTGACAGGCCACCAGTGCACATATATATCTCATTAAATTATGATATTTCCTGTGGATTTTTCCTGAGATTAAACCTAAAAAGAACACTTGTGGTTTCATTTCAAATTTAATTTCTCTACTTTTGATGTATAATAATTTTAATATTTTTTAACAAAACATATAAATAGAGTGGACAGCGACTTGTCTGAAATGGTATAGGGCAGCGATGGTGAACCTTTTTTGGCTCACGTGCCACAAGTGGGGGGAGCGGGGGGGGTCGTGTGCGGGCGTGCCGCACCCATAATGCAACGCGCCCCCAGTGCGCATGCGCGCACAACGCGCCCATTTTTGCATGATTTTTTCGCCTTCCCCAGGTTCCAGAGGCTTTATAGAAGCCTGGGGAGGGCGAAAAGAGCCTCCCCCGCCCCCCCGGAGGTTTCAGGGAACGTCCGGAGGCTTCCCTGAAGCCTTCGGAACACTTAAAACCTCCCCGCCACCCCCGGAGGTTTCAGGGAACGTCCGGAGGCTTCCCTGAAGCCTTCGGAACACTTAAAACCTCCCCGCCACCCCCGGAGGTTTCAGGGAACGTCCGGAGGCTTCCCTGAAGCCTTCGGAACACTTAAAACCTCCCCGCCACCCCCGGAGGCTTCAGGGAACGTCCGGAGGCTTCCCTGAAGCCTTCGGAACACTTAAAACCTCCCCGCCACCCCCGGAGGCTTCAGGGAACGTCCGGAGGCTTCCCTGAAGCCTTCGGAACACTTAAAACCTCCCCGCCACCCCCGGAGGTTTCAGGGAACGTCCGGAGGCTTCCCTGAAGCCTTCGGAACACTTAAAACCTCCCCGCCACCCCCGGAGGCTTCAGGGAACGTCCGGAGGCTTCCCTGAAGCCTTCGGAACACTTAAAACCTCCCCGCCACCCCCGGAGGTTTCAGGGAATGTCCGGAGGCTTCCCTGAAGCCTTCGGAACACTTAAAACCTCCCCGCCACCCCCGGAGGTTTCAGGGAACGTCCGGAGGCTTCCCTGAAGCCTTCGGAACACTTAAAACCAACCTCTGAGCAACCCGGACTTCCGGGTTGCTCGGATGGTTGTTTTAAGCGCTCTGAAGGCTTCAGGGAAGCCTCGGGACGGTGCCTGAACAGGCACGAGATGTGCGTCTCCATCGCCCAGGCCCGGATCGCCTCCACCACGTGGCGCCTCAGGCTCGGCGTCCTTGCGCCCGGCCTTCACATCGCTGCCACCACCGCCGCCACCGCCGCTAGGACGGGGTCGGCCGAAGGGAAGTCCGTCAGGCTTCAGCTGCGCCGCCCTCGCCTCCTCCACCTCCTCCTCTAGCTGCGCCATCGCAAGGATTAAGGCGAAAGGGGGCGGGGGCGGGGAAAGCGAAGGGGGCTTTGCATGATTTTTTCGCCTTCCCCAGGCTCCAGAGGCTTTATAGGAGCCTGGGGAGGGCGAAAAGAGCCTCCCGCGCCCCCCGGAGGCTTCACGGAACGCTCGAACGCGGCGCCGGGGCCCGGCAGGCAGCGAACGAGTCGGAGCCTGCCGACTGGAGGAAGAGGGTGAGAGGGGGTCTGTGAACGGGGCAGCAGCGGCGACAATAGTCGCAACTCGGCTGCCTGCCGCCTTTCCCCTCCTTTGTCTCCCAGCCGGGGCGGCCAGCCGGCAAGTTACGACTATTGTCGCCGCTGCTGCCCCCATTCACAGGACCCGCCTCTCACCCTCTTCCTCCAGTCGGCAGGCTCCGACTCGTTCGCTGCCTGCCGGGCCCCGGCGCCGCGTTCGAGCCGGTGGGGGAAAGGAGGAGGAGAAGGAGGACAACAAAGCCCCCTTCGCTTTCCCCGCCCCCGCCCCCTTTCGCCTTAATCCTTGCGATGGCGCGGCTAGAGGAGGAGGAGGAGGAGGCGAGGGCGGCGTCCTAGCGGCGGCGGCGGCAGCGATGTGAAGGCCGGGCGCAAGGACGCCGAGCCTGAGGCGCCGCGCAGTGGAGGCGATCCGGGCCCGGGCGATGGAAACGGACGTCTCGTGCCTGTTCAGGGACCGTCCCGAGGCTTCCCTGAAGCCTTCAGAGCGCTTAAAACGACCATCCGAGCAACCCGGAAGTCACTTCCGGGTTGCTCGGAGGTTGGTTTTAAGTGTTCCGAAGGCTTCAGGGAAGCCTCGGGACGGTCTCTGAAGCCTCTGGGGGGGCGGGGGAGGCTCTTTTTGCCCTCCCCAGGCTCCTATAAAGCCTCTCGAGCCTGGGGAAGGCGAAAAATAGCTTTTAAAAAGGTGAACTCAGCTGGCCAGTGCGCGCACGCGCGCTGGCCAGCTGACAGGGCAGCGCCTCGCGTGTCCTGACAAATGGCTCCGCGTGCCACTTGTGGCACGCGTGCCATAGGTTCGCCATCACGGGTATAGGGTCTCTTGCTTGAGCAAGGGGTTGGACTAGAAGACCTCCAAGATCCCTTCCAGCTCCACTCTGAATTGAATTGAGAAGAGTATTGAGCCGAGTGCATTTAAAAGAAGTTTAGGATTTTTTCCCATTAGAACCAATTAATCCAGTAATCTACTGGGAGGAAGAGAGGCATTCTCAGGTTCCTGGGCTTTCATGAAAAGGACAAAAGCCAACTTTGTGCTGTCGGGACACATGTTCCATGCCTGTCACATGGGCATCTGATCTCACAACAAATGTACAAACAGAATGGAGTTTGCTTTCACCATTTCCTTGCTTCCCCCTCCAACTTTTTGAGACTTTGCTTTGGCTGAATTTGTCTTCGTCTCTTTGCAATGGGTTTCCTATGAACGGGCGAGGGGACTGGTCTTTGCATTGACAACTGCTGAGATTTCAGCTGACTGTTTACAGAACTGTCTGTAAATTCTTAAATACTAAAGTGGGGGGAAAAATCAGAAAGGAGGTCCAAGACAGGGACATGGAGCTGATCTTCCTGCGAGAGTCACACTTCTTCTCTGTGCCCATTTTCTCCACAGGGTTTTACAGTTCATGGAGCTGGATCAGCTGTGAGCTGAGTGAAGATGGACACAAGCCAGGGGGTGACCAGAATGTCTGTGATGTGGAGGACTTCATTAGCTTGGGTCAAAAGGCCTCCCCCTCTTGGACCTTAGATGATCTCCGTGCTCCGGTGACCAAGAGGAAATGGGAAGCTGAACCTAAGCTGAAACAACTACTGGCAGAACCTGCTGAATTTCACCCCTTTCCAGTACGTAGGAATTTCAGAAGGAGCAGTAATTCTGTTTCCAGTGTCAGTCAGTGTTTTTTTTACTATTATTATTATGGAATGTTTACATTTGGGATGTTGATTTGTGATTATATTGTATTTATTAATTATTGGACACCCTCTTAATTCCTTCTCCCACTGATGTCTTTCGTGCCCAGTATTGTGAAATGTTTTATGAGGCTGCTGAGCCTCATGGTTGCTTTCCAAGCCTGACTTTTAGACCTGCTGGGAAGGTAGGTGGCCCTGAAGGTCTTCCTTCTGGGTCACCCTCAAAAGGGGGAGTTTTGGGGTAGTATATTTTATATTTTAATATATGCACTGAGAGACCATTTTCTATGCATCTATTGATGCATTCCTTATTGTTTTGGACACAATGGTCTCTGTGGCCATTATGCCTGGCACCTATTGCTCTGGTTATTTACCGGTTCATCTGGGATAGCTGAGCTTAATCGTTTTTTTTTTAATTTATGTATTGAGAGTCTGATTTTCATGCATATATTGATATAGTTGCTGTTTATTATTTAGCACATGGAGATAGCAGTACTGAAGGACAAGATGCTGTTACTAAGTGTCTTAGAAATGCCTTTAGGTGTTGAGAATGTTACTGATCAGGTCAAGGTCTCCCATTCCTTGTAAACTTTAGCCGAACTTTGGCTGTTATTATGAAGATGTGCACTCAGAGTATGTATGACATTGTTCTGAATGATTGGGGTATCGAGATGAGTGTGTTTCTTACTGGTTTATGACACTGGGTGCTTCTCAAAACTGTATAAAAGGGGCCCCACTATGGAGCAGGGCTGTCCCATTCTGGAACTTGCTCCTTAAATAAAAGTAAATAAAACTGTTTCTCTTTTCCACCTATTGGGTGTGGTTATTGGGCTTTCACGCCAGGGGAAAAATCTCCCAGTTTTCCCCAGGTAGCCTCGGAGTTTTTATGGTACAAAAACAGGGCAAAAAGCCTTTACAAACCAATTGAGGTTTATGGAGTGATTGGGCAAAAGAATCTGCAGAGAACCAGTTTCCTGAGGAAGGAAGGTTTCAGTTAAAGAAGTTCACTTATTTCAAGAGAAGCTGTTAAAGAAGGAGGCTAACAAAGAGATGTGGAGAAACTTACTATCGGTGGGAAGGGAGATCATTTTAAAGAGGCTTCACAGCGTCTGCAGAAAAAGAATCCAATCTTCTCCAACTTGCAGGATAGAAATAAGAATCGGAAGCAGCAAAATGAGGAAGAAGTTGCTGAACTGAGGGGTCCCTGCTGCCCCACCTGCCCCACAGGCTGGGAAGGTCTAAACTAGTATGGAGTTTAGAAATTTTTTAGAATCAAAACCTTAACTTCAATATAAGTACTTTAAAGTCATCCACACAGTTCACTGGGTTGTAGGAGGAGTAAGATTTGAAAAAAGTGTGGCTAAAATATTTTTCACTTCATTTTTTTAGAGTTTTGGATAATGCAATTTCCTATTCTGTTTAGCAAGCAACTTCTGTGTGAGCAATCATGAAAAAAATAAGATTTTATGAGTCAAATTATTTTTTTCATATTTAAAATAATAAAATTTAATGTTTTGCAATTAGTTTTGCAGTAGTAGTAGGTTACTGAAACCACCTGTATAGAGAGGAACAAATTCTCACAAATTTTTAAACAATCAGCAAGCATTGTTGAACATCCAGGCAATAAATCTTTGAGTTTACAAATTAATGATGGAAAAAACTGTTACATGTGAATGAGACTTTATGTATGGGGATTTTAATAATTTTACTCATTTAAAATAGCAAATTGCCCACAATACATTCACAGAAGCATACAGTGTATAGACAACTTTTGCAATTGAATGTGAACTCATTAAAATGAAGTATATCAAGTGAAATTCATTAAAATGAAATATATCAAACATTTACCATTTTAATATTACTGGTATTAAGTGCCATTTATATATTCATTTCAAAGCTCTTTTTTATTTAATCCAATATGAATTTGAAAAGATAATTGTAATAACCCTATAGGTACATCATCAGTCAGTGCTGATGTTGAAACGCAAAGCTGGAGTAAACATTGTTACCGTAAACACTATACAAGTATTTCAATATTGCAGACTTGCAGTTATAAGTGATACTGATGTATAACACTTTTAATTAAACATGTATCTTGAATAAATATGAGTTTCAAATAACACTGATTTTGTTGTTGTCTTGGGTGACATCTGAAAAAAATTCAGGTGCTCAGGCATGAAAATGTGCCGCTCAAACACTATACTTTTCCGCCCACACTGAAAAAAAATTAGAGGGAACATTGGCCTGCAGCCTCTCTCCTTCTGGTCCCGCCCATGCAGACTCCTGAGGGCGGTCGAGAACTAATCAAACCCCCTCAAATGAAGCGTCTTCATTTCGAAGCGACTCCGGATTCTCCCCCGGATGACCAGCGACTGAGGCCCCATTTGATGGCAAAGCTGAAAGAAAAAGAAGGCAGGAAAGCGTGAGGGAACCTAGCGGTAGAACTAAGGAGAAACTTCCTGATGGCGAGAGAGCAACCAGCCAATGGATTCGCTTGCATTCAGACAAAAAAGAAAAGAAACAGGGCAACCGTTTGTCTGAAATGGTCACATGATGTTTCCTGCTTGAGCAGGGGTTGGACTAGAAGACCTCCAAGATCTCTTCCAACTCTGTTATTCTATATTGTAAATGGCTTAGAGCAGTGATGGCAAACCTTTTTTGGCTCGCGTGCCAAAAGCACGGGGAGCACAGGGGGGTCATCTGTGGGCGTGCCACACCCATAATGCTATGCGTATGACCTCAGCGCAAATGCGGGCACAACCGGCACTCCCCCCATTTTTGGCATGCTTTTTTTCCCCTCCCCAGGCTCCAGAGGCTTTATAGGAGCCCGGGAAGGGCGAAAAAAGCCTCACCCTGCCCCCCAGGAGGACCTCTGGAGGCTTCAAGAGCTTTCCTGAAGCCTCCGGAGCACAAAAAACTGGCCCTATGGACAAACCGGAAATTCGGGAATGCACTTCCAGTTTGCTTCTAGTGTCAGGTTTAGCCCTCCGGAGCCTTCAGGGGCCTTCAGGAGGCCTCCCTAAAGGCTCCGGAGGGCAAAAAACAACTCCAGAGCCTTCAGGGAAGCCTCCTGAATGCACCGGAGGGCTAAAGCCAGCCCTACAAGGAGACTGGAACTGACCTCCAGTTTGCCTGTAGGGCTGGTTTTTCATGCTCCAAAAAATGTCCTCAAAAAAAGGCACGTTGGCCAGCTGACAGGGCAACGCCTCACATGCTCTGACAAATGGCTCCACCTGCCACCCATGGCACGTACGCCACAGGTTCGCCCTCATGGGCTTAGAGTGACAGGAAGAAAGGGAGAGGGGGAGAGGGAAAGAAAGGGAAGAAAGGAAAGGGAAAGGGAGGAATGGAAAAGGGAGGAGGAAAGAAAGAGAGAGAGAAAGGAGGAAAGAAAGAAGGAAAGGAAGAAGGAAAAAAGGAAAGGAGGAAAAGAAGGAAAGAAAGAAAGAGGGAGGGAGGGAGGAGGATAGGGAGGAAGGAATGAAGGAAACGAGGAAGGGAAAGAGGGGGGAAGTAAAGGAAAGAAAGAAACAAAGAAGTAGGTGGATGGATGGAAGGATGGATGGATGGATGGATGGATAGATAGATGATAGAGAGATAGATAGATAGATAGATAGATAGATGATAGATAGATAGATAGATAGATAGATAGATAGATGAGAGATAGATAGATAGATAGATAGATAGATAGATAGATAGATAGATAGATAGATAGATAGATAGATAGATAGATAGATAGATATGATAGACAGACAGACAGACAGACAGATTCGATCGATCTGTGGGGAAAACAAGGATCCCTCGTCGAAGAAAAGACGTTGGGCAGGTGTTCAGTTCCTGAAGCGGTAAACCCCAACTTTCGCCTTGTACACTGAATGTAATGACTTTTGCGGAAAAGAGGAAGCGGTTAGGCGGTCTCCCATTAATAGAAAGCGCTGAGAAGAAGGGCGGGGCAAGAGCAACACCTGGATTTTCCCGGGGCGGAGGGAGGGGCAGGCGAAAGATTCCAAAGACCAATCAGCAAGCGGATGGGCGGAGCGAGGTCAGCGCTTGCTTCTTTTACCTCGCTGGCTCCGGTTCTTCGTGTGCACTTCGGAGCTTTGCTGCCCGTACAATGATGGAAAAGTAAAAAAAGTTGGGATGTTAATGCCTTATTTTACTGTAGCAGAAAGAGTCGGAAGTCAGTGCTTCTTTTTCTTTTTCCTTTTGCCCCTGTCTTTCCTCGCTTCTCTTCCCCTGGCCCCCTCCCACCGCTTTCCTATTTACTTTTGTATTTTACAATACTCCGTCAAAAGGTTAAAGTCGGATATGTTCGCAGCCTTCAGTTCTTTCTAAACCTAATAAAGGCAGGATACAAAGGAATGAATAATGAGACAAGCAGTGAGGAGGCTCCCTAAGTTAAAAACACTTGGATGCACCTTCTTTACTTCTGCAGTAAAAAAATAAAAACACACACACACACACACATTGGATTAGATTTCTCTCGTCCTGCATGTTATCTAGAGTCCCCTCCCTCACCCCGTCCCGGATCAAACCTACCTTAAACCGCTTCTACCGCCAAAACAGGCCCAATAGGCGGGAGAGCAAAAGCCACATCTGGCGGGAAGAGGTTTTAGCGGGAGCCCCACTTGCCATATCTGCCCCGGGCTGCATGGATGCTGTTCCACTCTGGCTCCTGGGGATGGCTGTGGGGTTATTCTGCTGCGGTGAGTAACGCCGGGAACGGGACGAAATGCGGGCTGCAAGCTTCCTTGCCGACCTTTCCGGGGTTTTTTTTACCCGCCAGGGATCCGTTTCTGGCACTCCGCCGAAGGACTGCACGGACCTGTTGGGGTGGGGGCTTCTGGGTGGGATAAAAAGCACCTCGGAGTGCCGGGATTTGTCCTCTTGCTCTGCCGTTCCGCCTTTTCAGTTAAGCGTCCCCCTTTTTCAGCCGTCTATCCAGTACCCCTTCTTTCCCGGAGCTCCCTCCGCCTTAACGTTCATTGTTGCACGTGTGGAATCTTGGCTTTTATTGTTGCACGTGTAGAATCTGGGCTTTCATTGTTGCAAGTGTAGAATTTTGGCTTTCATTGTTGCACGTGTGGAATCTGGGCTTTCCTGCTGTTGGGGACTGCGCGGGCCTGTTGGGGTGGGGAGGTGGGGTAACCCACTTTGACTTTCTCTCGTTTCTTTGCTTTGATCTTTGTTCATCTCTAGCGAAAGTTGCATTTCCCAGAAGAGAGGCGCCTTTGGAAACCCAAGGGAGAGTCGGGGCGAGGCTTGTTGCACAAAGGAAAGGGTGTTTGGTGTGGTGTGTGAGAGAGAGAGGGAGGGGGGGAGGGAGGGAGGGAGAGAGAGACCCCCGTTAGAACAATTAATCCTTGGAAGTGCTTGTTGTGAATGCTCCCAACAGTTTTTAAAGAAGAGATTGGACAACCGTCTGTCTGAAATGATATAGGGTTTCCTGCTTGAGCAGAGGGTTGGACTAGAAGACCACCAAGGTCCCTTCCAGCTCTGTTATTCTGTTCTATTAAAATCAGCTGAGATCAGAACTGCTTCTGGTGCTCCAGCTGGCTGATCCAGAAAGTCCGTTTCCAAGTGATCCCTTTAGCTTTATTAGGGTGGAGGACTTGGTGGCTGCATGGAATAGTGCGGCTACCGGGGCCTTAGACCGGGTTGCGCCTTTGCGGCCTCTCCGGTGGCAACGAACCGCCCTGGCTCCCTGGTTTAACAAGGAGCTAAGGGCGATGAAACGCCACAAGAGATGCCTAGAGAGCAGATGGAGATCCTCTCGCTCCGAATTTGACCGAACACTGGTAAGAACCTACTTAAGGACTTACCTTGTGGCATTAAGAGCGGCCAAACGTCAATATTGTGCCACTCTTATTGCGTCCGCAGAGAACCGCCCTGCCGCCCTGTTTCGGGTGACCCGCTCCCTCTTGTCACAGAGGCAGCGGGAGCCCCCTTTGCAGGGCAGGGCAGAGGAATTTGGGGAATACCTGCAGGATAAAATTGCTCAAATCCGGAGGGAATGGGCCCCCTTCAGTGTTCCAGGGGGGACGTCCGAGGCGAGTCTTGAGAGACCATGCTGGGAGGAGTTTGACTCTGTTGCCACCGAGGATTTGGACAGGTTGCGTGGGCGACTGCGAGCCACCACATGTTTATTGGACCCGTGTCCCTCCTGGCTTGTGCTGGCATCCTGGGAGGTCACACGAGGCTGGCTATTGGGACTTGTGAACGCTTCATTGAGTGAGGGGTTCCTGCCAGCCGCCTTGAAAGAGGCGGTTGTGAGGCCCTTGCTCAAGAAGCCTTCCCTGGACCCGATGGAGCTAGCAAATTATCGTCCTGTCTCCAACCTTCCTTTTTTAACGAAGGTTGTAGAGAGTGTGGTGGCTCAGCAGTTCCCACGTCACCTGGAGGAATCTGATTATCTAGACCCGCACCAGTCCGGCTTCCGGCCCGGGCATAGCACGGAGACGGCCTTGGTCGCATTGGTGGATGATCTCTGGAGGGCCAGAGATAGGGGTTGCTCCTCTATCCTGGTCCTATTAGATCTCTCAGCAGCTTTTGATACCATCGACCATGGTATCCTACTGCGCCGGCTGGAGGGGTTGGGGGTAGGAGGCACCGTGTTGCGGTGGTTCTGCTCCTACCTCTCCGACCGGACGCAATGTGTGTTGGCAGGGGAGCAGAGGTCGACCCTGAGGCCGCTCACTTGGGGGGGGCGGGCGCAGGGGTCAGTCCTCTCACCTCTCCTGTTCAACACATACATGAAGCCGCTGGGCGAGATCATCCGTGGTTTTGGGGTGGGATACCATCTGTACGCTGATGATACACAGCTGTACATTTCCACCCCAAACCACCCCAACGAGGCCGTCGAAGTGATGTCCCGGTGTTTGGAAGCCATATGGGTTTGGATGGGAGACAACATACTCAGACTCAACCCCTCCAAGACGGAGTGGCTGTGGCTACCGGCCTCCCGGTTCAACCAGTGCATTCCATCGCTGGCAATTGGGGGCGAGCAACTGGCCCCCGTGGAGCGGGCGCGCAATTTGGGCATCCTCCTAGACTCCCGGCTGTCTATGGATGACCATGTGGCAGCCGTGGCAAGGGGGGCGTTCCACCAGGTTCGCCTGGTGTGCCAATTGCGCCCCCTATTGGACCAGGATGCCCTCCGCACAGTCACTCATGCGCTGGTGATGTCTTGCCTGGACTACTGTAATGCTCTCTACATGGGGCTCCCCTTGAGATGCACCCGGAGACTGCAACTGGTCCAGAATGCGGCCGCGCGGGCAGTTATGGGGAGAACGAGGTTCTCCCATATAACACCTCTCCTGCGCGAGCTGCACTGGCTCCCTGTGGTCTACCGGGTGCGCTTCAAGGTGTTAGTTACCATCTTCAAAGCGCTCCATGGCACAGGACCTAGCTATCTGCGGGATCGCATCCTGCCCCATACATCCCTGCGACCAATTCGCTCTCACAGAGAGGGACTCCTCCGGGTGCCGTCCACCAGGCAGTGTCAGAGGGCGGCGCCCAGGAGTAGGGCCTTCTCTGTGATGGGCCCAGCCCTCTGGAATGACCTCCCCCCAGATATCAGGACAACGACCGATCTCCGCTCCTTCCGCACGAAACTCAAGACCCACCTGTTCCAACTAGCCGGCCTGGCTTAACTAGAACCTTCTAACCTCCCTGGCAATTTTAATATTTTAATATTTTAAACGTAAATTTTGGGGTTTTTAAATTGTTTTAACTGTTCCAATTTATTGCTATTTATTTTAACCTAGTGGCTAACACTTGTATTTGATTGTTAAAAATTGATGTCACCTCCTCCATGCCACACTTGTATCTTTGATTTAATTGTACGTCGCCCCGAGTTCCTTTGCGGAGAGGGGGCGACTGATAAATCGAAACAAATAAATAAATAAATAATAGGGTCACTCAAACTATCCTTCCGGGTTTACAAACAGGACTGTTAAAACGCCATGGTAGAATATGAGCTTGCTTGTTTCCTTGCCAACGTTTCATTACCCAAAGTAGATAACATCATCAGTGCTAGGGCAAGCATTGATAATGTTGCCTAGTTTGAGTAGTGAAACGGAGTACTGAAGGTCAGCAAGAAAACAAGCAAGTTCAGATATCAATAAGGGGCTCCCATTTCAACCCTGAGCTACAAATGTTCTCTGTCAACCTGCAAAATGACTTCAACTGAAACCATCCTAACTTCTGCTTTGTTTCTTGGTTGCCATTCAAGAGGGGGGCGGTGCTTGCAATGTGGTGCCTTATAGCCTGGCGTGTGAACCAAAGTCATCTCATCGGATACCTGTCGGAGCCAGTGACTGGACTGATTGACCCATGTGACCTGAGAGCGGGGGGGGGGATCCTATTCTTCTAACTATCCCTATGTGTGGGAAATGGAGGGACGCGGTGGCTCAGTGGCTAAGACGCAGAGATTGTCAATCAGAAAGGTAGGCAGTTTGGCGGTTCCAATCCCTAGCGCCGCATAACGGAGTGAGCTCCCATTACTTGTCCCAGCTTCTGCCAACCTAACAGTTCAAAAGCACATAAAAAATGCAAGTAGAAAAATAGGGACCACTTTGGTGGGAAAGTGCCCCTTCGGTGTTTAGTCATGCCGGCCACATGACCACGGAGACGTCTTCAGACAGTGCTGGCTCTTTGCCTTTGAAGCAAAGATGAGCATCGCCCCCTTTCAAATCCAAAGAGCTGCAGGCTCCACTTAATATGGTGAAAAATAGCTTGAAATTTGTTTATTTATTAAATTTTAAACACTGCACAAAACTGAACAGAAGGCAGGCAAATGCAGAAGAAGATATGAAGAGGCATGAGTGGAAAGGGCACTTCTAACAATTTGTTAGGGAGGGAGGTCTTTTTCGCCCTCCCCAGGCTCCTATAAAACCTCTGGAGCCTGGGGAGGGGAAAAAAAGCATGCCAAAAATGGGGGGAGTGCCGGTTGTGCCCGCATTTGCACTGAGGTCATACGCATAGCATTATGGGTGTGGCACGCCCACAGATGACCCCCCTGTGCTCCCCGTGCTTTTGGCACGCGAGCCAAAAAAGGTTTGCCATCACTGCTCTAAGCCATTTACAATATAGAATAACAGAGTTGGAAGGGACCTTGGAGGTCTTCTAGTCCAACCCCTGCTCAAGCAGGAAACATCATGTGACCATTTCAGACAAACGGTTGCCCTGTTTCTTTTCTTTTTTGTCTGAATGCAAGCGAATCCATTGGCTGGTTGCTCTCTCACCATCAGGAAGTTTCTCCTTAGTTCTACCGCTAGGTTCCCTCACGCTTTCCTGCCTTCTTTTGCTTTCAGCTTTGCCATCAAATGGGGCCTCAGTCGCTGGTCATCCCGGGGAGAATTCGGAGTCGCTTTGAAAGGAAGACGCTTCATTTGAGGGGGTTTGATTAGTTCTCGACCGCCCTCAGGAGTCTTTGATGGGCGGGACCAGAAGGAGAGAGGCTGCCGGTGAGCTGGAGGGTGTGATGGGGGGGGGGGGGGCTTCAGATTTGGTGCAATTTGTGGCCGCTGACATGGGGACGATGCCTTTGTGCCCGCCGCCTCTATTGCTCTGGAGAGGAAAGGAAGGTGGGTAGAAACATTTAAGCCGGGCCGCGTCCCCCACGAAATGACTCCTCCACACACACACCCATCAGAACTTCCCTTGATGTGCCGGGCTGAGCTCCATTTAATAACTTTTCCTCGAGTACGTAATTTATACCCTTAACTGCATCACAATGTTAATAAAATGACGTTTGTGTTTTTTGAGAGAGAGGAAAAAAAGGAAGGACAAGAATCCAGATATGGTTCTGTCATTTGGCTGTGCCCAAACTCTAGCCTTCCTCCACCCCCCTCCCCACCTTTGGAATGTGTGTCTCGAGGTTTTCTCCCACACCCTTTTACTGAGAGGAACTGCCTGCCCTTAAACAGTAAACAGTAACATAGTTGGAAGGGACTTTGGAGGTCATCTAGTCCACTCCCTGCTCACGCAGGAAACCTGTACTAGGGATTCGAACCGCGAACTGCCGACCTTTCTGATTGGGCCTTCTGGCATACAAACACAAGCAAAAATACATTCAATACATTAAAACCACCAGGGAAAAAAAGGAAACCAACCCTGAAGTTAAACCGGAAGTCTCTTTTCCAGAATTTCAGCACCTGGACAGCTACTTTGGATCTCTTACACCTGGCGATTAGGAAAACCCACAGTTGATCTAAACCAGAATCTCCAAACAACTAGCTGAGGAATTCTGGGAGTTGAAGTCCACAAATCTTCACGTTGACAAATGGTCTCCTGCGTGAGGGGGTGGGTGGGTTGGACTAGATGACCTCCAAGGTCCATTCCGTTACTTTTTAAATGTAAGGCACAAATCCTTCTGATGCCTCACCAGGTGCTGCGAAGGATGTCAACCAGATCAGTCTCTCTTTACTGTTTCCAGCGTGTGAGTCTATAGGGGGAGGCGGGTTCAGTTTTCTCTCTGGAAGGCTGATTCCATGATTACGGGCCTTGGGGATCACCCTGGCAACTGTGCACATGACTAGCCAGCACCCTAACACCACCAGCTAGAGGATGGCACAACTTAAAGATCAGAAGATCACCTGTGTGCCTTATGGGGTGGTGGAGATGATGATGCTATCCATCATCATTATCCTATAAAATAACATCATCATCATTATACTATAAGACAGTGATGGCGAACCTTTTTCGCCTCAGGTGCCAAAAGCACGAGCATGTGTGCTATCCCGCACGCTCGCGTGCCCACCCCACAATTTAATCCCCCCCCACGCCTTGCCCCCTGCACATGCACACGTGACTTTGGGAGGGTTGAAGCCAGGCCTTTCAAGGTAAACCAGATCTCTCTTTAGTTTGTTCTAAGACCGAGGTTCCAGAAGGAGAGGTAGGTGTTTTGGGGGGGGGGGGAACCACTACCTCAGAAGGCTTGAGCCCCTCTGCTTCTTGGGGGAAATAATGAAGATGTCTTGGAGATGGCCCCAATTGGAAATGTCCTGAAAGAGGCCAGTTGAATATGTGGCTATTTCTATCCGAAACTCACAAGTTTCCAATGCTGAGGAGGGAGAAGCTGTAGTTCCAAGAGGCCTGCATGCAGCCCCCAGCAAAAAGAAAAAGGAAACAAAAACCCAGGGCAAGATCCCTTATAAAAAGCAGGACCCCAGCTTTCCAATGAAGCTTCCCAAGAGTTCTAAAGTGAAACCTGCGAAATTGATTCCAGATCAAAACAAATGGAAACACACACGCACACACCCACCCTTGCATTTATCTTTCAGTTTTAGCCAGCCCCCAACAAAAAGAAAAAAAAAAACCAGGCAAGATCACTTATAAAAAGCAGGATCCCAGCCCTGCTCCATTCTACAAAAATCCACCGAAAGTTTGGCTGTTTGCAACGAAGCTTCCCAAGAGTTCTAAAGTGAAACCTGGGGAATTGACTCCAGGTCAAAACAAATGGAAACAATGCTCCCCCCTCCCCCCACTCTGCCAAACTTGCAAACAGGAGAGTTGCAAGCAGGAGATAAAGGTGGGGGAGGGGCGAGGGAGGGAGAGAGCGATCTCAAAAGTTAGCAAATGGCAAAATCTCACCTACCTGTAACAATACCCAGAACGTTTGGAGAGAACATCGCAGTCACAAATCACACACACACACACACACATCTTTCAGTTTTAGCCAGCCTAGCTAATCTTTACTCTCTCATGCTCTTTTTAATTTTTAAAGTTTTTTTTTAACTGACAATTTAGAGAACAACCGGATCACCAGCCACCTTAGCCAGGCTTGTTTTTAACCAGATCAACCACTTGCCGAGCCTGGATCCAAGGGACTCCAAAAGGCAGCTTACCTTATGATTTGCTGATTGATCCAAAGAAGGAGGGGGGGGGGACAAACCGAACAGAACAAACCAAAAGGAGTACGGAAGATCAAAAATAGGAGAAGAGATCAGCTGAAGAGCAAAAGTGTCTCTTAAGAGGAAAGGCTTCTCAGAAAGCCCCAAGCGCGGCTTTGTACTCCGAGCTCGTCTATTTCAAAGAGGTAGGAAGAAGAGGCACTCCCCCCCGCCCCCCCCCCAACCTTCCTCACCAACTGCTTGGGCCGAGGGTGCAGAGCTTGCAGTGTTAGGCTTCTGGAGGGAACGGCTGGCTCTTCTGGGTGTGTGTGTGTGTGTGTGCTTATCTTTTGAAAGGGGAACGTTTGGCGTCTGGGAAAGCAGAAAGGCTAAAGGGAACCGGAGGATGGGGGCTCCTCCAGCGCAGCCCGTGCAAAGCTGAAGCTCTCCGCAGTGACTTACTTCTCCAAGAGGGCCGTAGGTGTGGTGGGGTGACGCGCAACTTCCGTTTTGTGCCTCAGGAGATTTCAGGAGCATTTTTTGAAGCCCCCGGAGGCTGAAAAACCGCCCAAAATGAATGCGAAAATCAGCTGGCCAGCGCGCACATGCGCGCTGGAGCTGACACAGGGCAATGCCTCGCGTGCCCCCAGAAATGGCTTCGCGTGCCACCTGTGGCACGTGTGCCATAGGTTTGCCATCACGGCTATAAGACCTACAGTCCTTTCCAAAACATATACAACAGCAAGAAGCACAGTTCACTTGGGAAGCTGCAAAGCCCTTCACTGGTGCTCTTTGACAACTTTCGAAGGATTATTCCTCCTCTCCCGCCCCTTCCCAATCTGAAATGGGGCAGGGCGCATTCAGTTGGGAGCCATGTAAGGATCAGCCAGAGAACAAAGGAAAGGAAGGAGAAAATGAAGGGGCTGAAAACAGCACGAAGCCCCTTCCCACTTGGGGGCAGAGCCCGACCAGCTCCTGATTGGAGTGGAGGCAGGCAAGTGGAGATTTTGCCCCCCCCTCTTTTTGGGGGGGAGGGAGCTAGGCAAAAGTTCTCTAGGGACACAGTGGCTCAGTGGCTAAGATGCTGAGCTTGTGGATCAAAAAGGTTGGCAATTCAGCAGTTCAAATCCCTAGCGCCGTGTAATGGAGTGAGCTCCCCCTACTTGTCCCAGCTTCTGCCAACCTAACAGTTCGAAAGCATGTAAAAATGCAAGTAGAAAAGTAGGAACCATCTTTGGTGGGAAGGTAACAGAGTTTTGGGCACCTTCGGCATTTAGTCATGCCGGCCACATGACCACGGAGACGTCTTTGGACAGCGCTGGCTCTTCGGCTTTGAAACAGAGACGTTCACCACCCCCTAGAGTCATGAACAACTAGCACATATGTGCGAAGGGAACCTTTACCTTTAGGCAAATGTTTGATTTGCCTCCTGGAAGAGGGAGATTCCCTTGAAACTGATGTATGGGGTCTTTTTGTCCCAGTGGCTCATTTGCCCTTTTCTCCATTCTTTGTCTGCCCTGCTTTCTTCCTTCCTTTCCCCTTTTTTCTTCTTTGGCTCTTTATTGGGGAAAAATGGATAACAGCTTTTGATTTCCTTCCTTTCTTCCTTCCTTCTCCCCCCTCCCCCTTCCCCTCCCTCCTCCCTCCTTCTCATTCCCATCTCCCCTCTCACTGCTCCCCTTCCTCCCTCCTTCTCCTTCCCATCTCTTCCCTCCCTCTCTCCTTCTCATTTCCATCTTCTCCCACTCCCCTCCCTCCTTCACATTCCTATCTCCTCCCTCTCACCTTCCCTCCCTCCCTCCACATTCCCATCTCTTCCCTCCCTCCTCCTCCTTCTTCCCATCTCTTCCCTCCCTCCCTCCTTCTCATTTCCATCTTCTCCCCCTCCCCTCCTCCCTCCTTCACAATCCCATCTCCCCCCTCTCTCCTTTCCCCCTCCCTCCTTCTCATTTCCCACTCTTCTCCCCCTCTCCCTCCTTCCTCATTCCGATCTCATCCCTCTCTCTCCTCCCCTCCCTCCCTCCTTCTCCTTCCCATCTCTTCCCTCCCTCCTTCTCATTTCCATCTTCTTCCCCTGCCCATCTTCCCTCCTTCTCATTCCTATCTCTTCCCTCTCTCCTTCCCTCCCTCCCTCCTTCTCCTTCCCATGTCTTCCCTCCCTCCCTCCTTCTCATTTCCATCTATCTCCCCTCCCCTCCTCCCTCCTTCTCATTCCTATTTCCTCCCTCTCTCCTTCCTTCCCTCCCTCCTCCTCCTTCCCATCTCTTCCCTCTCCTTCTCATTTCCATCTTCTCCCCTCCCCTCCTCCCTCCTTCTCATTCCTATTTCCTCCCTCTCTCCTTCCCTCCCTCCCTCCTCCTCCTTCCCATCTCTTCCCTCTCCTTCTCATTTCCATCTTCTCCCCCTCCCCTCCTCCCTTCTCATTCCTATTTCTCCCTCTCTCCTTCCCTCCCTCCCTCCTCCTCCTTCCCATCTCTTCCCTCCCTCTCTCCTTCTCATTCCCATCTTTTCTCTCCCTCCCTCCCTAACAAATTGTTAGAAGTCTTCTGCCCTTTCCACTCATGCCTCTTCATATCTCCTCCTGCTTTTGCCTGCCTTCTGTTCAATTTTGTTCAGTGTTTAAAATTTAATAAATAAACAAATTTCAAGCTATTTTTGGCCATATTAAGCGGAGGCTGCAGCCCTTTAGATTTGAATATGAAATTTTCCAGTTGTGTGCCAGGTGCAAACAAAGCTGAAAACAACCCAATATTTGCATTTCCTTGCCGACAATCTGCCATGTGTCCCTTTGCCCTCTAGCCATCTGTTCATTTTTTTTTTTTGGCCTCCCTCTCCTCACCCAGCCCTGGCAACTAAGCCCTGGCCATTCTAAACCATGCATCGATCTTAATCAACCTTAATCCACCTTAACCAGGTTCAACCTATTCTCCAAAGCACCAGAAGACAGTATTATCATTGTCAATTTTTTATTTAACTATACCTATTGTCACTAAATTTCACTAGGTTTAGCTAGTAATTTTAAATTATACTCTTCCATCTATCAACCTATATCTTTCCAGTAACAAAACAATCTCATGTCCTCTGCCATTTGTGGTATCAATCTTCTAAGCATCTTCTTGATCAGCTTTGTATGGACTTCTCCTAGCAACTCCTTGCTTGTAAGATCTCTCATATAATCCTGACGCCCTCTTTCTGTTTCTTTATTCCACTTGTCTTTAATTGTCAGCAGTGTTATCCATATTTTTACTGATAAAGTTTCATAGTCCATAAATTCTTTACTTTCTTCTTCTTCTTCTTCTTCTTCTTCTTCTTCTTCTTCTTCTTCTTCTTCTTCTTCTTCTTCTTCTTCTTCTTCTTCTTCTTCTTCTTCTTCTTCTTCTTCTTCTTCATTTTTCCCTATGAAATAGATTTCCTCTCCATTTATTTCCTCTTTCAATATTCCATTCTTTGTATTTTCAAAAACAAACCAATTGGCATAGATATCAGCAAGTTTAATTGCTTTATATTCATTTGCCACTTCAATTTTTTGGATTTTAATCCCCTCATTTTGCATTTGGTAAACATCATCAAATTTTTCATCAAATTTTTCTGTTAGGTGTTCCAAATATTCCAGTTTTTGTTCAATTCTCTCATATTTTTTGATAGTTTTAGTAATTAGTAATTACTTATTAGTAATTATTAAAATATTGTCTGCAAGCTTACAATCTCTGTATTTCCTACCATCTTAACAAACAGAAGTACTCTCGCTTGGAAGTTTTTTTAAAGTTAAAACATGGATTCACAAAAGCCATTTCTCCCCCTCTTCTCTGGTTGAAAACACACTTCAAAGGGACATTTGGCTTATCCCTATCGCTCTGTAAAGAGCCCTCAAAATAAACCGTAAAGAAAGGGGAAAGTTCTGCTTGAATACACAAAGCTCCAATCAGCAAAACTTCCCAGCACGTAATGCTGTTAAGATGTTTCTTTTTTATATCTATTTTGTATTTCAAATTAGAAAAATAGGTCCAATCTTTAAATGAATTTAAAAAAATACAGCGATGAAAGAGGAAAGCTTTGGTCTATAAATCACAGAGAATCACAGGGAAAAAAAATAGAAAAAGAAGACTTAATCCGTCCATTTTAAAAAGCTTGTAAAAATTCCATCCATGAAGATAGCATATAAAAAAATGGGATAACCACTGTCCAGAACCCTTACAGCTTTAATTTCGCCGCCTTGATTCTTCTTTTCTTCAATTTAAATCAGTTTTTAAGTTTTTATAGGCAGTCTCTCTTTTAAAACAATAAAGATTCCTCATCAGCTGGAAACACTTTAACTTTCCATTCCTTCCGTTTTGGGGCCGCCCCGACTTCATCAGCCTTGGCTGGATTTTTTGTCATCGGCTTGAAGAAACTTCTCTTGCTTCTTTCGGGGATTTTGCGATATCCCTGAGATCAGCAAGATGTATTCTTCCTGTTTATTGTCTCTTTGGGACAGTTTAGGTCCGTTTGGAAAACCCCCCCCCCAGTGGCAAAAGTGTTGACTGTGATCTCAGAGCATTGAGATTGCAGGTCATGTCATTGCAACTTTGGCTCTGTCCCCCTTGATGCCCCTCCCTCCTGACTCTTTATGGGAGGATGTTTAGGGAGATTCTCAGTCATCCAGGTAAGGGTTGTCCCGATGTTGCTTCTCCCTCCCCCTAAAAAGGCAACTGGACTTTCTTGGCTTTTATTTTTCTTTGAACATGTTTTGCTTCTTGGCCAAAAAGCTTAGAACTGAACTTCAAATTGAAGAAGAAGGTTCTTGGATTAGATGCGAAATGTTTTCAAAGAAATCGAGAGGGTTCAGAAGTATTTCACAAGAAAAGTTTTGCACTCTTCTGTACATAATAGAATTTCCTATGCTACTAGACTCGAAATTCGTGGTTTGGATAACTTGGAACTGGGTTGCTTTTTAATTTTTTCTTAATTGAATAAACATTAAAAATATTGGACAGAGCAACCTTTTTGTCATTTTGGAACTGTGTTGCATGCGGTCAGTCTTAGGGATTGCATAGAAAATTGTATGTAGAACCCTGTTTCCCTGAAAATAAGATTGAGCTTTAGAGTGCATGCACTAAAATAAGCCCTCCCCGAATATATTGCAACACAGCAGCAGCCATGAGTGACCATGCTTGCAACCTCCTGCACCTCAATAAGACCTCCCCGAAAATAAGGCCAGGTGCTTATTTTGGGGGTCAAAAGAAAGTAAGACCCTGTCTGATTTTCTAGGAAACACGGTAATGTTTTACTTGTAAATGACTTTTTCTGTTTTAATCGCAATAATATGCTCACCAAGAACTGCTTTAAACTCAATATAAATCGTTCTAAATTTGACTGTAAAAAATAAGATTTTTTATAATAAAGTTGTCAATGTCTGGAATGCTCTACCTGATTCAGTTGTCTCAGCTACAAATTTTCATAGTTTCAGTCACAAATTGACTTCCGTGGACCTCACTTCATACTTAAGAGGACCACAGAGGGGGCGTGTATAAGTGCACTAATGTGCCTGTTGTTGTATTTTTATATTACTCCTGTTTTCGTTTCTGTTTGACAAATTGCAATACATAAGAATAATTAAAAAACAACAACGGAAAGTCCAGTTGCCTTTTACAAAAGAACTTTTGTAAATTAATATTGTAAATTAAGGACTGTATATAATAGTATCATATGTATAGATAAAGAGAAATTGAAATAAGGGGGGGGGGAGAAGTACATTTAGAATGGATGGAAATGTTGTACATGGAAATGTTGTACAGAAGGAAGTTGCAAAAATTATTTTTTCTTTTTGTCATTTTTTAAAAAAAAGTCTAATAAATTATTATTATTAAATTATTAAATAAAATATTTTATAATATAAAAAAAGAACTTTGGGGTCTTTATGAGAAGGTGGTTTTTTGGGTGGGGGAGGGGGTATTGGCACCCATCAGCACCAGGGTATTTCCAGTTCATTTACGTCTCAGGAGGAAGGTCATCAGAAGCAGCAACAAGACAGCAGGGATGATCCCCAGCAGAGCAAATCTCCCTCTGGCTAAAGGAGGAGAAACACATTTCTGGTTAGAACATAGAATTACCAAGTAGGAAGGGGCCTTGGAGGTCTTCTAGTCCAACCCCCTGCTCGAGCAGAAGACCCTATATGACTTCAGACAAATGACTATGTAGTGTCTTTTTGAAAGCTGGCGATGGAGAACCCACAACTTCTGAAGGCAAGCTATTCCATTGGTTGACTGATCTTACTGCTAGGAAATTTCTTCTTATTTCTAAGTTGCTTCTCTCTTTGATTAGTTTCCTTCCATTGTTTCTTGTCTTACCTTTTGGTGCTTTGAAAAATCGTTTGACACCCTTGTCTTTGTAAGAGCCTCTCAAATATTGAAACAGTGCCAACATCTCACTCTTAGATAGTGTAGTTGCTCCTTATTGGAGCTAAGGATTGGAGGCTGCTCTTGGGCCCTCCGGCACTGATGCTGAGTCCCCTACTAGGAGGCAGTGAGTAGAGGAAGGATCCAGTGGTGGGATTCAACCCACTTAACAACTGGTTTGCCAAAAATATGAGTGCATGCACGGCTTCTGCGCATGCGTGTGACTTCCGCCACATTGCGAGGGTTGACCAAGCAGCCTTTCGGAGACTGCTCCACTCCATTTATGCTCTCCGGGGCAGGGGCTGCTTCTCTTCACTGCTGCTCTTGCTGGGAGAGAGAGCATCTCTTGTGCAATTTAGCAACTGGGAACTGCCACTTTCCTCTAAGTCCCATCCAGAAAGCGCGCAGCAGAGAGAAGCAGCATGTTGAATGCTGGTTCTTTCTGCCACAGTGCTTTCCAGATGCCACAGGGGTGGTATTCACTTACCTTCCCTACCGGTTCGCAAATGTGAGCGTGCATGCATGTGCTTTGCCTAAAACAAAGGGCCTGAATGGGATGCCGTAGAGCCGGGATGGGTAGGCGGGGCCAAGCATGATTTCCACTACCGGTTCAGGTGAACCAGTCAGAACCATCAGAATACTCTGGGAATCCACCTTGCATCTCTCAGAGATGCTCTGTCATTAGCATCATCTAAGCAGAAGGCTCTATCAGGGGATATTTCTTACTGTGCATCTCAAGATTATGAGATGGTTTAACCGAGGACATTTCCCCCTCATTTTTCCAACAACGGTGCTTAATTCCCTTCTACTTACTTGGATGCTGTAGTTTATCATCAGGCTCCTCCTTCAAGGCCAAGACGAGGGGCTCCTGCAAGCCTTCGTGGTCCAGGCAACACCAAAAATGGTCCCTCTCCTTGGGGTCGATCTCAATGCTGAGCCAGAGGTAATAGGTCCCATCCGAGTTGGGCGCCACATTCCTAGGGAGGGTCTCATACTTGCAAACCTCTTCATCCCTCATCCAGGTGGCCTGGATCTCCTTGGGGTAGAAGCCAAAGGCCTGGCAGATGAGGACCTCCAGGCTGTCATCCACCACCTTGCGGGTCACCTCCCCCGCCAGGGGCTCTGCAGAAACCAAGAGATTTCAGAGCAGGAATGTCCTCCTTTGACTTGGCCTGTCTCACTCTCTCTGCTTCTCTCCTGAACGTCTAGTAGGCTTCAAAGTTTAGACATGCTTGAGCCCCTTGAGAAGCCAAGTGCAACACAAGATTGGCTTTTCCCCAAAACAGGACCTTCCTCCCCACCTTCACCCTCAAATGTCAAGCAAAGAGAGATCCCCGGGTTTTCTTCTCCAATGGACTCACCTGTCCTCTGAAGAGCTTCCTTCCCATAGGACAAGTATTTCTTCATCAACACAATGCAGTTGTGCTCTAGGAAGTGTTTATTTTCCTGGAACCACCCTGGATCATCCTCCCACTTCTCCTTGACCTTCTGGGCCCGGGGCTGAGCTGTCACCCATCTGAAGGTTTCCTTGTCGAAGCTGATAAAGTCCATCCCATCATAGCCATAGTGGAAATAGCTTTCTTGGCTCCCGTCTTCCCGGAGTTCACAGCCCAAAATTGCCTGCCATGTGTGAAGTCCTGAAGTAGAAACTCAATGAGATTGGAAAGGGTGGGGATTCCTCCCTCCTCCCCCATGCATTCCTTTCTTGCCCCCTCCTCACCAGGAGTTTCAATCTCTTTCTAGATGAAGAAGACATGGATTTTACTGTCAGGAGCTACAAAACTGTTTCACAAATAAATAGAGGCAGAAGTGCCATTGAAAAGGGAGGGGGCTTTTCTCTCTCTCCATTCCCCTCCTAAAGAAAAAATAATCACATCACTGTCTCTTTGCATCCTTAGAGACCAAAAGAGAGAAAGAAATCCTGGCACTTGGCTATGATTCCTGCAATGCATGTGTGGATGGTTTCATAGTTGCTCTGCCCTGCCTTTGTGGTGCATGTTTTTTTTGTTTGTGTGTGTGTGTGATTGTTCTGTTTCCATTCCACAATCTCTGGTGTCAGAGTGTGCACAGCATGTCTACTATTTTGAGACAACCCAGGAGCAAAATACAGTACACAGAAGTTTTGTTTTTCAAAGAGTAGTTTATTTATAAGACTTACCGTATTTTTCGGACGATAAGATGTACCAGAGTATAAGACGCACCAAGATTTTGAAGAGGTACATTTTAAAAAAGGTTTTTGGATTCTGCAGCCCTCCCAAACCTTCTGCATGCCTCATTTTTTGTGAAAAATGGGGCATGCAGAGAGTTTGAGAGGTCTGCGAAGTGCTCCTGTGGGCTTGGGGGGGGGTGGGGGCTCAAAAATGAGCAAAAAATGACCTGTTTTTCACGTAAACAGACCCCTATTTTTGCAAAAAAAGCAGGGCATGCATAAGCTTTGGGAGGCCTGCAAAGTGCTCCTGGGGGCTGGGAGGTGGGGCAAAAATGGGCAAAAAGCAGCCCATTTTTCAGTCATTTCTGTCCTCCCCAGCCCCCAGGAACACTTTGTAGGCCTCCCAAAGCTTCTGCACGTCTATTTTTGTGAAGGGGTGGGGTTTCGGGAGACCAAAAATGCTGTATTTAGTATATAAGATGTACACGGATTTTTACCCTCTTTTTTGGGGGGGGGGGAAAGGTACATCTTATACTCTGAAAAATATGGTATATATGTACGTATATACATACATACATACATACATACATACATACATACATACATACATACATAAATACACGTATTAGGCAAATACCAGGCAATCATTCAATCTTCAACTTTAACACAGAAGCTCACACAGAGAGCTACAATGGAGATAGAACACGAGGAGAGGAGATGCCCTCACATGACCTCCCTTATATAGACAGCTTCTTAAGGTGGCAGTAGCCCTGCTGACTCATTCTCATTTCATCATCTGGGAACTTGTTTCTTTCCTTGATACTTGAAATGACAGGATGTAGACAGCAAGAACTGAGGGAATTCACAGCTGAAGGGAAGAATCTGTCTGCTCACCTTCATTCTGGGAGCGGAAATTTTGGACACTCTCCAGGTCAGACCTGAACACCCACTCAGGGTACAGATAGCTTTTCAGCTCCATCATCTTCATCCAGGGCACCAGAGGCACCAACTTCCTGGTTTGTTTGTCATAGCGAGCGATGGGCTGGTCATCCAGGTGGACCATGGAGAGAAACTGGGGCAGCCTCTGGCTGGACTCTGACACTTGCAGATACGAATAAGACAGGGAGTGTTTGGAAGAGCCTGGAAAGGGAAGCAATAAAGGATCAGATATAGGAGTTATTATGCACGCCCCCTTTATGGACCTCTTAGGAATGGGGTGAGTTCTATGGTAGACAGTCTAAGGTTGAAACTGTGGGGGTTTGAGGATGTAACAACAGAGTCAGGTAGAGCATTCCAGGCTTTGACCACTCTGTTGCTGAAGTATTTGCTGCAATCAAGTTTGGAGTGGTTTACCTTGAGTTTGTATCAATTGTTTCCCTGTGTATTATTGAGGTTGAAGCTGAAGAAGTCATTGACAGGTAGGCCATTGTAGCAGACAATTTTGTGTACTATGCTTAGGTCGGACTGCAGGTGGCATAGTTCCAGGTTGTCCAAGCCAAAAAGTTTGAGCCTGGCGGCATAAGGGATTCTGTTGTGAGCAGAGGAGTGGAGTACTCTTCTTATGAAATACCTCTGGACCTGCTCGATCATATTAGTGTCCAATATACAGTGTGGATTCCAGGCAGATGAGTTGTATTCGAGGATTGGTCTGGCAAAGGTTTTGTATGCCTTAGTTAGCAGTACAATGTTACCGGAGAAGAAGCTTCACAAAATTAGGTTAACAACTTTTAATGCCTTTTTGGCAATGCTGTTACATCTACAACTCAGGACTTTCTCTGAATCACACTGTCACCAGAAATCCACTTTTTGATTTATGGTACCACTAAAGGAGACTGTTCCGAGTAATGAACTCTGGGAAGTCATGACTCTGAAGCTTGGCTCAGGTTCAAGAATTCCTTTATTGAGTATATCATATCAGCCAGTGGTGGGTTTCTGCCAATTCGCACTGGCTCAGAAGAACCAGATGGTGAAAGTTACCAATCCGTGAAAGTTACCGATCCGGTGAGGGGAGGTTTGACCGGTGGACCCCGGAAGTAACTTCTGGAATGCCTGCCCCGGCCCTGTCACTCGCTCGCTCACCCCCCTGCCTGCCTGTCCGCACTATCATAGCCCAATTAGGTGTCAAGTCCAATACCTGGGAGTGGAGGTGGCGAACTGAGAAGCATGGAGAGGTCCAATGGCACAATCCACCAGACAGCAGCGCCAAGCTCAGGAGTTTTCTCCTGGATTCCCCTCTGTCCTCCGATCTCCCAAGTTTCTTTCCCCAGCGTGCGAGAGCTTTCTACTGGATTCCCCTCTGTCTTGCCTCCTCCGATCTCCCAAAGTTCTTTCCCCAGGGTGCGATAGCTTTCTACTGGATTCCCCTCTGTCTTGCCTCCTCCGATCTCCCAAAGTTCTTTCCCCAGCGTGCGATAGCTTTCTACTGGATTCCCCTCTGTCTTGCCTCCTCCCATCTCCCAAAGTTCTTTCCCCAGCATGTGATAGCTTTCTACTGGATTCCCCTCTGTTCTGCCTTCTCGGATCTTCCTAATTTCGGCCCTTAATCCTCCAGTTGTCTATTTTTCGGTAGTTTTCCCCTCTCTTCCCCCCCCCCTTCATAGGAGTCCATTTTTTTTGCCACATGACTTGGGAGTGTGTGGTCATGTGACTCAGTGTGCATGAGTGATGTCAAATTGGCCATACCTGCCCAGTCACATGACTGCCAAGCCACACCCACAGAATAGGTTCTAAAAAAATTGAAACCCACCACTGATATCAGTACTTAGAAAGATGAGGCTAGCTCTAAATTATTCCCGTGCATAGATGAATGTAAGGGTTCCCCTCACACATATGTGCTAGTCATTCCCAACTCTAGGAGGCAGTGCTCATCTTCGTTTCAAACCCAAAGAGCCAGCACTGTCCGAAGATTTCTCTGTGGTCATGTGGCCGGCAAGACTAAACACCGAAGGGGCACTGAATGCTGTTACCTTCCCACCAAAGTGGTCCCTAATTTTCTACTTGCATTTTTTATGTGCTTTTGAACTGCTAGGTTGGCAGAAGCTGGGACAAGTAATGGGAGCTCACTCTGTTACGCGGCGCTAGGGATTTGAACCGCCAAACTGCCTACCTTTCTGATTGACAAGCTCTGCGTCTAAGCCACTGAGCCACCGCATCCCTCCATTTCCCACACATAGGGATAGTTAAAAGAATAGGATCCCCCTCCCCCCCATCTCTCGGGTCACATGGGTCAATCAGTCCAGTCACTGGCTCCAACAGGTATCCGATGAGATGACTTTGGTTCACACGCCAGGCTATAAGGCACCACATTGCAAGTTCCCCCCACTCGTGAATGCAACCAAGAAACAAAGCAGAAGTTTGCATGGTTTCAGTTGAAGTCATTTTGCAGGTTGACAGAGAACATTTGTATCTCAGGGTTGAAATGAGAGCCCCTTACTGATATCTGAACTTGCTTATTTTCTTGCTGAACTTTCACTACTCTCTCTCTCTCCAGGTTGTCAAGATCCTTCTGTATCTTTAGCCTGACTTCTGGAGTCTTGCCTATTCCTGCCAGCTTGGTGTCATCTGCAAATTTGATGAGTTACCCATTGATATCTGAACTTTCTTTTTTTCTTGCTGACCTTCAGTACTCAGTTTCACTACCTAAACTAGGCAACATCATCAGTGCTTGCGCTAGCACTGATGTTTACTTTGGGTAATGAAACGTTGGCAAGGAAACAGCAAGCTCATATTCTATCATGGCGTTTTAACAGTCCTGCTTGTAAACCTGGAAGGATAGTTTGAATGACCCTAATAAAGCTAAATGGATCACTTGGTAACGGACTTTCTGGATCAGCCAGCTGGAGCACCAGAAGCAGTTTAATAGAACAGAATAACAGAGCTGGAAGGGACCTTGGTGGTCTTCTAGTCCGACCCTCTGCTCAGGCAGAAAACCCTATATCATTTCAGACAAACGGTTGTCCAGTCTCTTCTTTAAAAACTGTTGGGAGCATTCACAACAAGCACTTCCAAGGATTAATTGTCCTAACGGGGTCTCTCCCTCCCTCCCTCCCTCTCCCCCCAACTCTCCCTTGTGTTTCCAAAGGCGCCTCTCTTCTGGGAATGCAACTTTCAATACAATACAATACAATACAATACAATGGTAGAGTTGGAAGGGACCTTGGAGGTCTTCTAGTCCAACCCCCTGCCTAGGCAGGAAACCCTATACCATTTCAGACAAATGGCTATCCAACATCTTCTTAAAGACTTCCAGTGTTGGGGCATTCACAACTTCTGGAGGCAAGCTGTTCGCTAGAGATGAACAAAGATCAAAGCAAAGAAAAGAGAGAAAGTCAAAGTGAGTTACCCCACCTCCCCACCCCAACAAGTCCGTGCAGTCCCCAACAGCAGGAACGCCCAGATTCCACACGTGCAACAATGAAAGCCAAAATTTTACACATGCAACAATAAAAGCCAAAATTTTACACTTGCAACAATAAAAGCCCAGATCCTACACGTGCAACAATGAATGTTAAGACAGGTCCGTCCAGTCTTTCTGGGTATCGGCGGAGCGGCAGAAACGGATCCCTGGCGGGTAAAAAAAAAACCGGGAAAGGTCGACGAGGAAGTTGCAGCCCGCATTTCGTCCCGTTCCCGGCGTTACTCACCGCAGCAGGTTAATCCCACAATCATCCCCAGGAGCCAGAGTGGAACAGCATCCATGCAGCCCGGGGCAGGTATGGCAACTGGGGCTTCCGCTGAAATCTCTTCTCCCCAGGTGTGCTTCTGCATATTCCAGTTGGGGGGGGGGAGCAGCCGTGTAAGACAGGTACCGTCTGGCGCGGGGGTGGGGGTGGGGACTCTAGATAACATTCAGGATGAGAGAAATCTAATCCAACGTTTTTGGGGTTTTTTTTTCTGAATATAAAGTTTTTTTTATTTTTTTTTGTTCTCTATATACAATTATAGGTATACATTCACATAGTTTTTTTACATTCATGGTTCTTATACATTTGTCATTCCATTTATAGAATTATAATATTCCATTTGGGTTGCTTTGTTTATCATCCCTCGCCTGTTCTTCTCCCTTTCTTTTCTCCCCCCTCCCTTCTCTACTTCCTTCCTTTCTCCTTTCCTTTCCTTCTTCCCTTACCTCTCCCCTTCTCTTCCTCTTCCTCTTCCTCTTCTCTCTTTCTCTCCTTCTCCCTTCCATCTTCCTCTCCTCCTCTCTATCTTCCTTCCCTCCTCTTCCTCTCCTCTCCTCTCCTCTCTTCCTTTCTCTCCCTCCCTCCCTTCTCTACTTTCTCCTTTCCTTGTCTCCTTTCCCTTTCTTCCTCCCTCCCTTACCTCTCCCCTACCTCTCTCTACCCCTTCCCCTTCCTACCCTCTCTCCTTCTCTCTTTCTGCCTTCCATCTTCCTCTCCTCACCTCTCTCTTCCTTCCCTCCTTTTCCTCTCATTTCCTCTCCTCCTCTCTTCCTTTCTTTTTCTATTGTTGCAGGTGTCTCTTCCAGCTCTTAATTTATATTTTCTTGGGGTGGTATTTCCGCAAACCCAAAAAATCGTTGAATATCATTTCTTGTTCCTTTTTCCTTTTCTCTCTCTCTCTCTTTTTAAAAAAGAATATTTTTCTTTTTTGGACGGACAAAGACAAACAACCCATAACACATACAACCTTCTTCAATCACATGCAGCATGTTGTTTGGTTGCAAAGTTTTTGTGCATCATTTCCATAGTCCTCACTTTCAATTGTTTATAAAATCACCAATTATCAATCTAGTATATATGTATAGATTATTATCATTGTACATCATTTATTTGACTATAATTATTATTCCTTCATTTTGAATGAAATATTCTAGGTATTGGATTCATTTATATTATGACATTTCATTACATCATCCTAAATCTATTCAATGATCATATACCTTTGTACTGTTATCTGTATTATTCTATTATTCTTACTGTATATTATAAAAATTCTCTGTTTTTAATTTCCATGTTTTTTTATCTAACCACTGGTAAAATAAATCCCGTACCTTATAAAATTGTTCGTCTTCTTGTTTTCTAATTTCAAATGTCAATTTACTCATTTCAGCACCTTCCATTATTTTCTGAATAACTTCTTCTTTTGTTGGTATTTTCTCATTTCTCCAATTTTTTGCAAATACAATTCTAGCTGCCGTTAACACGTTTACAATCAAATATTTCAAATCTGTACTGTATATTTCTGGTAATATTCCCAATAAAAAAATCTCAGGTTTAAAGTCTATATATTTCTGAGTCATTTTTTCCAACCAAGTATGGATTTTAGTCCAATATCTTTTAGCTTCTACACATGTCCACCACATATGGTAATATGAACCTGGTATCTGATGACATTTCTAACATTTTTCTCATTTGTCCTTGAACATTCTTGCTATTCTTGCTGGGGGTAAGTGCCACCTGTAAAACATCTTATACAAGTTTTCTTTATATGCTGTTGACATTGTCATTTTATAATTTTGTGACCATAATTTTTGCCATTTCTCTAAATTCCATGACCAAAATTTTCCCCCCAAGCAATCATAGATTCTGTAGCTTGTTCTTCTAGTTTAACCTCTAATAAGTATCCATATAATGTTTTAATCACCTTTTCAACAGTACCTGTCAGAATTTTATCAAAGTCATTTTATCATAAAAAACTTCTATTTAAAAATCTTTATCATATCTAGAATGTATTTGCGTGTATGATAGGAAAACCAATTCATTCTTATAATTCTTATATTTCTTGCATAGATTTAAGTTCACCCTTAGCATCCAATATTTCACCATATCTAACTGTTTGTTCCTTTTTCTATATTATTGAATATGAAAATGCTTCAATAGTTTATTTATTTATTTATTTATATTTGGTGCTTCTAGACCGCCCCCTCTCCCAGAAGGCACTCGGGGCGGTGTACAGTCCATAGAGAATATCACAAAATACAATAAAAAAGTGAAATATGTACAGTTTGGAGGAGGTTAAAATGCAATTAAAAGAACTGTACAAAGCTAATATAAATATAAGTTTTAAATCCCTAAAACAGACACAACAAATTAAAAACCCCTAAGATAGCCAGATAATAATACATTTGCCAGGAGGGACAGATTGTAATTATGCCAGGCCTGCTAATCGGAACAGGTGAGTCTTCAATTTTTGCCGGAAGGAGCGGAGGTCAGAAGTGGTTCTAATGTCGGGGGGGAGGTCATTCCAGAGGGTTGGGCCCATCACAGAGAAGGCCCTACTCCTTGGTGTCACCCGTTGGCATTGCCTAGTGGACGGCACCAGGAGAAGTCCCTCCCTGTGTGAGCGAATTGGCCGCAGGGATGTATGTGGGAGTTGATAACCAGACTGGGATTTTTAAATAATGTTGCCTTTTAATCTTCTCCCAGTTTAATAACAAGGCCTCCCGTATGTAATGCCTTCTAAAATACCCCTGTGTTTTAGTTCCCTTCTACCATAAGAAAGCATGCCAACCCAACAACAAATCACGGCCTTCTAAGGTCAATAATCTAGAGTTTCTTAACGTTATCCATTCCTTAACCCACATCAAGCTTGTTGCCTGATAATATAACTCCCAGTTAGGTAGACCAAATCCAGCTCTTATTCTAGAATCTTGTAACAGTTTAAGTTTTATTCTCGCTTTCTTTCCCTGCCAAATGTACTTCAATACTATTTTGTTAAGGTCTTCAAAGAAATCTTTCCCTAATCTAATTGGAATTGTCTGGAACAAATATAAAATCCTGGGTAGTATATTCATCTTGATTGTTGATATTCTCCCTATTAGCGATAATTGTAAGTTTTCCCCATTTGGCTAGGTCTGTCGTAATTTGTTACAATACAATACAATAGTAGAGTTGGAAGGGACCTTGGAGGTCTTCTAGTCCAACCCCCTGCCTAGGCAGGAAACCCTATACCGTTTCAGACAGATGGCTATCCAACATCCTCTTAAAGACTTCCAATGTTGGGGCATTCACAACTTCTGGAGGCAAGCTGTTCCACTGATTAATTGTTCTCACTGTCAGGAAATTTCTCCTCAGTTCTAAGTTGCTTCTCTCCTTGATTAGTTTCCACCCATTGCTTCTTGTTCTACCCTCAGGTGCTTTGGAGAATAGTTTGACTCCCTCTTCTTTGTGGCAACCTCTGAGATAGTGGAACAATGCTATCATGTCTCCCCTAGTCCTTCTTTCTCTTAAGCTAAACATACCCAGTTCCTGCAACCGTTCTTCATATGTTTTAGTCTCCAGTCCCCTAATCATCTTTGTTGCTCTTCTCTGTACTCTTTCTAGAGTCTCCACATCTTTTTTACATCATGGCGACCAGAACTGAATGCAGTATTCCAAGTGTGGCCTTACCAAGGCATTATAAAGTGGTATTAACACTTCACGTGATCTTGATTCTATCCCTCTGTTGATGCAGCCTAGAACTGTGTTGGCTTTTTTGGCAGCTGCTGCACACTGCTGGCTCATATTTAAATGGTTGTCCACTAGGACTCCAAGATCCCTTTCACAGTTACTACTACTGAGCAAGGTATCACCTATACTGTACCTGTGCATTCCATTTTTGTTGCCTAAATGTAGAACCTTACTCTTTTCACCATTGAATTTCATTTTATTCGATAGTGCCCAATGTTCAAGTTTGTCAAGATCCTTCTGTATCTTAAGCCTATCTTCTGGAGTGTTGGCTATTCCTGCCAGCTTGGTATCATCTGCAAATTTGATGAGTTCCCCATTTATTCCCTCATCCAAATCATTGATGAAGATGTTGAAGAGTACTGGGCCTAAAACAGAGCCTTGGGGTACTCCACTGCATACTTCCCTCCATGTAGATGCAGTTCCATTGAGAACTACACGTTGAGTGCGGTTGGTCAGCCAGTTACCAATCCATCTGGTGGTGATGCTGTCTAACCCACATTCTTCTACTTTATCTAGTAGTAGGTTATGGTCTACCTTATCAAAAGCCTTACTGAAGTCCAAGTAAACTATATCAACGGCATTCCTCTGGTCCACTAATTTTGTCACATTATCAAAGAATGCAATAAGATTAGTCTAGCATGATCTGTTTTTGACAAATCCATGTTGGCTTTTGGCTATTACTTTGTTTGCTTCTAGGTGTTCGCAAATTCGTTGCTTGATTATTTTTTCCAGAATCTTTCCTGGTATTGAGGTTAGGCTGATAGGTCTGTAGTTTCCTGGATCTAATTTTTTCCCTTTTTTGAAGATGGGAACCACATCAGCTCTTTTCCAGTCCTCTGGTAGTTCCCCGGTGTTCCAGGATCTCTGAAAGATATAATTCAGTGGTTCTGAGATCTCGTCTGCTAGTTCCTTCAGAACCCTGGGGTGTAATCCATCCGGTCCTGGTGATTTGAACTCGTCTAGGGTAGACAGGTGCTCACTTACCATTTTCTTCCCTATTTCAATCAATCAATCAATCAATATTTATTTCTAAGCCGCACCCTCTCCCGAAGGACTCGGGGCGGCGTACAACAAAACAAATAAAATACAAAGTACAATACAATACAATACAAATCTGGACAGGACATACATATAACAAGGACGTATATAAGACGTATACAAGGAGGAGGTAGGCTGATAGCTAAAAAACAATTAAACAATTAACAATTAAAACAATTAAAAAGTCACATTATTTAAAACCCCAAAAAATAAATTCAATTGAATTACATTAATAAAAAACCCGTCAGGAGCGATATAGTTAGATCATGGTTGAGCCAGGCCAGCTACTTGGAATAGGTGGGTCTTGAGCTTAACTCTGAAGGAACGGAGGTCAGACGTAGTCCTAATATCCGGAGGGAGGTCATTCCACAGGGCTGGGCCCGCCACAGAGAAGGCTCTACTCCTAGGCGCCGCCCCTCGACACTGTCTGGTGGACGGCACCTGGAGGAGTCCCTCTCTGTGCGAGCGAATTGGTCGTAGGGATGTATGGGGCAGAATACGATCCCGCAAGTAACTAGGTCCTGAGCCATGGAGCGCTTTAAAGATAGTTATCAAAACCTTGAAACGCACCCGATAGACCACAGGAAGCCAGTGCAGCTCGCGCAGGAGAGGTGTCACATGGGAGTACTTCGTACTCCCCATAATCACCCGCGCGGCCGCATTCTGGACCAACTGCAGTCTCCGAGTGCATTTCAAGGGGAGCCCCATGTAGAGAGCATTACAGTAGTCCAGGCGAGACGTCACCAGCGCATGGGTGACTGTGCGTAGGGCGTCCCGGTCCAATAGGGGGCGCAATTGGCGCACCAGGCGAACCTGGTGGAACGCCCCCCTGGCCACGGCTGTCACATGGTCATCCATGGACAGCCTGGCATCCAGGAGGACGCCCAAATTGCGCGCCCGCTCCACGGGGGCAAGTTGAATGCCCCCAATGGCCAGAGATGGAATTAACTGGTTGAACCGGGGGGCCGGAACCCACAGCCACTCCGTCTTGGAAGGGTTGAGCCTGAGTCGGTTGTCATCCATCCAGACCCGTACGGCTTCCACACACCGGGACATCACTTTGACGGCCTCGTTGGGGTGGTTCGGGGTGGAAATGTACAGCTGAGTATCATCAGCGTACAGATGATATCCCACCCCGAAACCACGGATGATCTCACCCAGCGGCTTCATGTATGTGTTGAACAGGAGTGGCGAGAGGACCGACCCCTGTGGCACCCACAGGTAAGGGGGCTTAGGGTCGACCTCTGCTCCCCTGCCAACACACGTTGCGTCCGGCCAGAGAGGTAGGAGCCGAACCACCGCAAAACGGTGCCCCGGACCCCTAACCCCTCCAGTCGGTGCAACAGGATACCATGGTCGATGGTATCAAAAGCCGCCGAGAGGTCTAATAGGACCAGGATAGAGGAACAACCCCTATCTCTGGCCCTCCAGAGATCATCTACCAACGCGACCAAGGCCGTCTCTGTGCTGTGCCCGGGGCGAAAGCCGGACTGGCGCGTGTCTAGATAATCATTCTCCTCCAGATGTCGTGGGAACTGAGAAGCCACCACACTCTCTACAACCTTCGCCAAAAAAGGAAGGTTGGAGACAGGACGATAATTGGCCAGCTCCGTAGGGTCCAGGGAAGGCTTCTTGAGCAAGGGTCTCACCACCGCCTCTTTCAAGGCGGCCGGAAGAGACCCCTCACCCAATGAAGCATTCACTAGGCCCAGGAGCCAGTCGCGTGTAACCTCCCAGGATGCCAGTACAAGCCAGGAGGGACACGGGTCCAGTAAACATGTGGTAGGTCGCAGTCGTCCACGCAATCTGTCCAAATCCTCGATGACAACCAAGTCAAACTCCTCCCAAAAAGGTTTCTCAAGACTCGCCACTGGCGTCTCGACTGGGCCACTGAAGGGGACCCAATCCTTCCGGATTTGAGCGATTTTATCCTGCAGATATTTCCCAAATTCCTCTGCCCTACCCTGTAAAGGGGCCTCCCGCGGCCTCTGAAACAGAAGGGAGCGGGACACCCGAAACAGGGCGGCAGGGCGGTTCTCTGCGGATGCAATGAGAGCAATTTGTGTTCCTAATCTGATTTTTGTGGTGCTGCTTTTGATAGGTTGGACTGTTTTATCCCTTTGTGTAAAGACAGGTGCAAAACATGAGTTAAATAGTTCTGCAAAACATGAGTTAAATAGTTCTGCTTTCTCCCTGTTGCTTGTCACCTTCTTGCCACTTTCTCCTAGCAATGGACCAATTGTTTCCTTAACTTTTTTCTTGTTTTTAACATGTTGGAAGAGGCTTTTTTTGTTAATTTTTACTTTTGTGGCAAGCCTTTCTTCGTTGTGAGCCTTAGCTTTCCTCACTTCATCTTTACAGGCTCGGGCTATTTGCTGATATTCTGCCTTAGTTATGTCCCCCTCCTTCCACTTTTTATACTTAACTTTTTTGTCTTTCAGTTTGTCAGATAGTTTTTTATGCAGCCATGTTGGTTTCTTTTGGGAGCTGTTATTTTTCTTCTTCATTGGTATTGTGCTAGACTGGGCTTTTGTAATCTCATTTTTCAAAATTTCCCAAGCTTCTTGGGTTGTTTTCCCCTTGAGGATTCTCATCCATGGAATTTTTCCCACGCTCTCTCTAAGTTTATTGAAATTAGCTTTCTTAAAGTCCAAGACTCTAGTTTGACTTTGTTCTACTACTTGTGTTTGCATAATGTTGAATTCCAATATTGCATGGTCACTTGCCCCCAGGGTTCCTATGGATTCAACACCTTCTATCATTTCCTCTCTGTTAGTGAGAATTAAGTCCAATATGGCTGATCCCCTTGTTCCCTTCTCTACTTTTTGGAAAACAAAGTTGTCTGCTAGGTTTGTTAGGAACCTGTTGGATCTTCCACTTGGTGCAGAGTTTGTTTCCCAGTTGATGTCAGGGTAGTTAAAATCTCCCATTACTATTGTGGTGTGCTTCCTACATACCTTAGTTAGCTGACTAGCAAAAGTTCATCTACTTCCTCTGCTTGGTTGTTGTTTAAGTTTATAATAATTGTTCTTTTTAACTGTACTACATCTTGCTATCAAATACATCCCCAAATATTTAATCTTGTTCATGACCTGAATCTTCAAAGCTTCCGCCAATACTTCCTTTTGTTCTTGCTAGCATGTTCTTTGTCAAAATCTTTGTTTTGTCTTTATTTATTTTCAGACCTGCTACTTTTCCATATTCCTCTATTTTTTCTATCAATTTAGGTGCAGTTTCCAATGGATCCTCTAAAATGAAAACTAGGTCATCTGTGAATGCTTGCAATTTATACTCTTCTTTTTAAATTTCCATTCCTTTTATGTCTTTATCTTCTCTAATATTTCTATTTAAAACTTCTAACGTTAACACGAACAACAAGGGTGATAGTGGGCAACTTTGTCTTGTCCCTTTCCCAATATCAATGGAATCTGTCAATTCTCCATTTATCATTATCTTTGTTGTTTGTTTGTGATATATGGTTTGTATGGTTTGAATACATTTCTTCCAAAGCCCATCTGTTCCAACTGTAGCAATATAAATCACCAATTCACATTATCAAAGGCTTTCTGAGCGCCTAAGAGTATCAATGCCATTTGTTTTTCAGGATGTGCCTCATAATATTCCAAAGTGTCCAGGATTATTCTCATATTATCTTTAATTTGTCTCTTTGGCAGAAATCCATTTTGATCAGGATGAATAAAGTTATTTAAGTATCTTTTGAGTCTTTCTGCCAGTATTGAGGCAAATATTTTATAATCTGAATTTAGCAGGGAAATTGGTCTATAATTCTTAATTTGCTGTGCGTCGGTGTCCTCCTTTGGCACCAGTGTTATATAAGCCTCTGACTAAGATTTGGGTATCTTCATCTTTAACATGGCTTCATTCATAACTTCTGTAATTCCTGTAAAGTCTTATAGAATTCCACCGATGGTCCATCTGGACTTGGAGCTTTTCCATTGTTTTGTTTTTAAGGACGTCAACTAATTCCATCATAGTTATATTACCTTCTAGCATCATTTCAGTTTCTTTAGTTATCTGGGGTAAATTTGCTTTTTGCACATATTGTTTAACTCTTTCCTCTATCTTCTCTTGTTCATATAATTTCCCATAGTATTCTTGTATAATTTTTTTCTCCTCTCTGTTTCCATAACAAATTTGTCCTTGGTCCTCTACTAGTTGCATTATTTTTCGTTTATTCTCTCTCTTTTTTCAATTTATTTGCATTTTCAAAATAATTCTGTTTAGCACTTCTAATTTTTTGTGCTAATTCCTCCTTTGCCATTAGCCCCATTTTATGTTTAGTTGTGTCAATTTTTACCTTAATATCCTTTTTTTGTGGGGCTCTTTTTCAAGTCTCTTGTAGTCATCATCCAGTATTTTAAAAGCTTGTCTTTTCTTAATATTTCTTTTTCTTGTATAGTCAATTATCAAGCCTCTGGCATAGGCCTTCATTGTGTCCTAGAGATTCTGCATTGATGTGTCCTCTTTTTTATTTTCTTTGAAGAAAAATGCCAATTCTTTCTCCATTTTCTGTACAAAATCCTTTTCTTTTAATAGTATTATTTACTATATTTATGAAATAGGGCGGGGCGCATTCAATTGGGAGCCATGTAAGGATCAGCCAGAGAGGCAAGGAAGGAGAAAATAAAGGGGCTGAAAACAGCATGAAGCCCCCCACTCTCGGGGTTAACAAACCCGTCATTAAGGTGGGCCTTTGAAAGGGCAAAGGGCCATATCTGCGAGAGGGGGGACTCCCGCAGCTGGAGCAAATCTGACCTCGAATATATAGTTGGAAGAGCTGTAACAAGGGCCAGGGTGCTATAGATGTTAAAATGAGTCAGCAAGCCAGGTTCCATATCCGATGATAAATGATAAATGATAAATAAGGGGATGATAAGGAGATAGTAACTAGGTGGAAAGTAGATGGCAGGAAGATGGAGTCCGGGAGGCAGTCTGTGATGTAGGTAGGCAGACATTCAAATGGATGTTTAATAAAATTTGATGGTAGGCGGGTAAGAGATGGTGGGGGTAGTCATGCAGGCACAGTGGGTCATTTGCCCTTTTCTCTATTCTTTGTCTGCCCTGCTTTCTTCCTTCCTTTCCCCTTTTTTTCTTCTTTGGCTCTTCATTGGGGAAAAATGGATGACAGCTTTTGATTTCCTTCCTTCCTTCCTTCTCCCCCTCCCCTCCTCCCCTTCCCACCTCCTTCTCCTTCCCATCTTCTCCCCCTCCCCTCCTCCCTCCTTCTCATTCCTATCTCCCCCCCTCTCATCCTTCCCTCCCTCCCATCCTCCTCCTTCCCATCTCTTCCCTCCCTCCCATCACTTCTCATTTCTATCTTCTCCCCCTCCCCTCCTCCCTCCTTCTCATTCCTATCTCCTCCCTCTCTCCTTCCCTTCTTCCCTCCTTCTCCTTCCCATCTCTTCCCTCCCCTCCCTCCTTCTCCTTCCCATCTTCTCCCCCTCCCCTCCTCCCTCCTTCTCATTCCTAATTCCCCCCCTCTCTCCTTCCTCCCTCCCTCCTCCTCCTTCCCAATCTCTTCCCTCCCTCCCTCCCTCCCTAACAAATTGTTAGAAGTGCCCTTTCCACTCATGTCTCTTCATATCTCCTCCTGCTTTTGCCTGCCATCTGTTCAGGTTTGTTCAGTGTTTTAATAAATAAACATATTTCAAGCTATTTTTCACCATATTAAGCGGAGGCTGCAGCTCTTTAGATTTGAATATGAAATTTTCCAGGTGTGTGCCAGATGGAAACAAAGCTGAAAACAAACCAATATTTGCATTTCCTTGACAACAATCAGCCAAGTGTTCTTTTGCCATCTACCCATCTGTTCATTTTTTTTTTTTTGGCTCCCTCTCCTCACCCAGCTCTGGCAACACCTGCCATTCTAAACCATGCATCCACCTTAATCCACCTTAATCCTACAAAACCAGGTTCAACCTATTCTCCAAAGCACCAGAAGACAGGAGAAGAAACAACAGATGGAAACTCATCAAGGAGAGAAGCAAGCTGGAATTAAGGAGAAACTTCCTAATAGTGAGGACAATCAACCAGTGGTGGTTCCAGGTGGTATGGCCCGGTACAGTATTAGCTGGGAGCAGCAGCCACCGTACCGGTACAGTGTCTCGTTTGGCCCATCCGTCCGCATTCCTTACCTGTTTTTGAAGCAACGGGGCCAATTGCGTATGCGCGCATAGCGTCCAGCACCTGTGCGACCTCCGCCGAGCAGCTGGGTGTCACAGGGTGGTGGTATGCACATGCGTGTGCAGCGCATGTGCCCGATGAGGATGCCCGACCCTGTGCACAGTGTGACGGGAGCCAGAACCCATCATCGCAATCAACCATTGGAACAGCTTGCCTTCAGACGTTGTGGGTGCTTCATCACTGGAGGCTTTTAGGAAGAGATTGGACAGTCACTTGTCTGAAATGGTATAGTGACTCCTGCTTGAGCAGGGGGTTGGACTAGAAGACCTCCAAGGTTCTTTCTTGGAGTATCTCTTTTACAGACCCACGGTGGCTCAGCGGTTAGAGCGCAGTTTTGCAGGCTACTTCTGCTGATCATCATCTGCCTGCAGTTTGGCAGTTCAAATCTCACTGAGGCTCAAGGTTGACTCAGCCTTCCGTCCTTCCCAGGTGGATAAAATGAGGACCCAGATTGTTGGGGCCAATAGGCTGACTCTGTAAACCGCTTAGACTGGTATATGAATCGGTATATAAGTCTAAGTGCTATTGCTATTTCTTTTACTAAAGTATCTCTTTTACTAAAAGTTAATAAGCTGTAAAAGGGGTTTTAGAAATGGGGGAGAGGGATCAGTTCTATTATCTGTATATTCAGGTGCTCCTTGACTTACAACCATAATTGAGCTCAACATTTCCGTTGCTAAGCAAGACAGTAAATTTTATAAATAAATAAATAAATAAATAAATAAATAAATAAATAAATAAATAAATAAATAAATAAATAAATAATAAATGAGTTTTGCCCCCTTTTACAACTTTCCTTGCCACAGTTGTTAAGTGAATCCCTGCAGTTGCTACGTTAGTAACATAGTTGTTAAATCTGCATTTCCCGTTGGCTTTGCTTGTCACAAGGTCACAAAATGGGATCACATGACCCCGGGCACTGTGACAGTCATAAATATGAGCCCATTGCTAGGCATCCAAATGTTGACCCCCCTGGCCATGGGGATGCTGTAATGGTTATAAGGGTGAAAAATTGTCATGAGTCAGACTTTTTTTGTAAGTTCAAACTTCATTAAGTGAGTGGATGCAAGTTTGGGACTACCTGGACTGCTACTCCAGAGCTGCAAATTTGGGTGTAAGATCCGCCTCTCATTAGCTTGACTCACTAGCCAACTGCAGAAACCCTTGTTTTGTTGCCTTCTTACAAGGAGCTGCTGTTCCGTGGATAAGCAGGTCAATTTCCAAAATTCTCCTTAAATCCAGAGAATTATTTTGCTTAGAAAGGTCCTGTCTGAGACCCAAATCAGTTGTAGAGTGTCAACCATGCAGCAGCTGTCCAGGTGAAGTTTGAGACGTCAACACAAACTTTTAGTATTTTATTATACATATGAGGACCCAGAATGTTGGGGGCAATAGGCTGATTTGTAAACTACTTAGAGAGGGCTGTAAAAGCACTATGAAGTGGTATATAAGTCTAAGTGCTATTGCTATATATATAAAAGTGCTGTGGTGGTGCAGTGGTTGGAATGCAGTACTGCAGGCTAATTCTGTCGAGCTCCAGAGTTCGATCGTGACTGAGATCGGTAAAATGTGTATACAGATCATTGGGAGCAATATGCTGACTGTGTAAACCCCTTAGAGAGGGCTGTAAAGCACTGTGAAGTGGTATATAAGTACTATTGCTATCTATCATCTATTTGTGGTGGCACAGTGGTTATAATGCAGTACTGCAAGCTAATTCTACCGTCTGCCAGAAGTTCAATTCTGACCGGCTCAAGGTTGACTCAACCGTCTATCCTTCCAAGGTTGGTAAAATGAGGACCCAGATTGTGGGGGGAAAGCATATTTGTGCCATAGGTTTGCCATCACGGGACTATACTTTGAAGGAATTTGGACATAAGATGGAAAAGGGCACATAGTACATTGGATTCCATTATTATAGCCAATTTCAGGACAAGTAGTTTTAGCCTTTCTGTGTCGTTGATTTGCTGGCCTGTTCTACTTAGTAGGACTGACACTTACGGAACATCAAGGTCCATCTCTTGATCACACAGTTTCAAGAAAGACGGGGTAGCAGGGATGCAATGTTGTGAGCTTCTTCCAGATATTGCATTGTCTTGGTATTTGTGCAGAGATCCTGTGAGGTGTGCTGTTGCTGTTTTTTCCAGAGCCCCCGGTGGAGAAGGTGACCCATAAGCTCGTTAGTGACAATGTGGAGGTCCTCATTTGCCAGGCCTTTGGCTTCTATCCCAAGGAGATCCAGGCCACCTGGATGTGGGATGGCGAGGTCTGCAAGTATGAGACCCTCCCTAGGAACGTGGCCCCCAATTCAGATGGGACCTATTATCTCTGGCTCAGCATTGAGATTGACCCCAAGGAGAGGGACCTCTTCAGCTGCCACATAAAGCATGACAGCTTACAGGAGCCCCTGGTCTTGGCCTGGAAGGAGGACCCTGATGAGAAATTGCAAGACTGGGGTAGGTAAAAAAGAATTTTCACCCATGGTGGAAAGAACAAAATAAATAAATAAAAATCTGATGGACCACTCCAGGTCTTAGCATGCAATGTAAGAAACATCCCTGTCTCACATGGAACATTTTAAGCTTGTGAAGTCCTTTGTCTTGGCTTGGATGAAGAAACCTGGTGAGGGATTGGGCAACTAGAAAGGGAACTTCACCCTTGGTACAAAGACAGAACAATTAGCTCATCCGGTGTAGTTCTCCCCATCCTCAACCTATTTACAATACAATAGTAGAGTTGGAAGGGACCTTGGAGGTCTTCTAGTGCAACCCCCTGCCTAGGCAGGAAACCCTATACCGTTTCAGACAAATGGCTATCCAACATCTTCTTAAAGACTTCCAGTGTTGGGGCATTCACAACTTCTGGAGGCAAGCTGTTCCACTGATTAATTGTTCTAACTGTCAGGAAGTTTCTCCTCAGTTCTAAGTTGCTTCTCTCCTTGATTAGTTTCCACCCATTGCTTCTTGTTCTACTCCTCAGGTGCCTTGGAGAATAGTTTGACTCCCTCTTCTTTGTGGCAACCCCTGAGATATTGGAACAATGCTATCATGTCTCCCCTAGTCCTTCTTTCTCTTAAGCTAAACATACCCAGTTCCTGCAATCGTTCTTCATATGTTTTAGTCTCCAGTCCCCTAATCATCTTTGTTGCTCTTCTTTGCACTCTTTCTAGAGTCTCCACATCTTTTTTACATCGTGGCGACCAGAACTGAATGCCGTATTCCAAGTGTGGCCTTAGCAAGGCATTATAAAGTGGTATTAACACTTCACGTGATCTTGATTCTATCCCTCTGTTGATGCAGCCTAGAACTGTGTTGGCTTTTCTGGCAGCTGCTGCACACTGCTGGTTCATATTTAAATGGTTGTCCACTAGGACTCCAAGATCCCTTTCACAGTTACTACTGCTGAGCAAGGTACCACATATACTGTACCTGTGCATTATGTTTTTGTTGCCTAAATGTAGAACCTTACTCTTTTCACCATTGAATTTCATTTTATTACAGAGTGCCCAATGTTCAAGTTTGTCAAGATCCTTCTGTATCTTAAGCCTATCTTCTGGAGTGTTGGCTATTCCTGCCAGCTTGGTGTCATCTGCAAATTTGATGAGTTCCCCATTTATTCCCTCATCCAAATCATTGATGAAGATGTTGAAGAGTACTGGGCCCAAAACAGAGCCTTGGGGTACTCCACTGCATACCTCCCTCCATGTAGATGCATTTGTGTCTGACGGTGTATTGAAGCACAAACTAAGCAATCACATATTGTCTAAGCCATAGAACTGTACCCCTGTAGGCTTTTGTGTCATGAGAATGAAGATTCCATCATTCTTAACCCTTGTTTAAATGTGCTAGAGGGTGGCAGAGTGGGAAAGGCACACCTATCTTCAAGGCCAGGCATGGTTGTGATTTCCACAGTTGTGTTCCTAGGAGCAATGGGATCTTCTTTGGCAGATGTGAAGCTGCTAGGGAAGAATTTGTGATAGTTGCTTGGCAGTGAGCATCCCTTGGGTGTGCCAGGTGTCAAATCTGTGCCCAGTCTCTGTCTTGGCACTGAGGATCTTTGTGTCAACCCTGAAGTGAACCTGGCTGAGGCCATCTTTGAGGCTTCAGGGTTGCCACAAGTCAGAAGACGGGACAGGGAGGGGAGGAAATAGCTAGCTGGGGGTTTGTAGTCAAAACAATTTTTTTCCTGTGGGAACCAAGGACAGGTGGCTGGGGAGAGGAGGAGTGGAGTAACCAAGCAACCGGCCAGCACCTCTCTTGGAATGTGTGACTGATGACTTGGGGGAAGGAGGAACGTTTACTTTTTAATCAGGTGAAAACCGCAGGAACTTTCAGACTCGGTTTTCACCAGTTGTGCCAATATGATCTATCCAATAAATCGTTCCTTGAGGAATCCACCTGCCTCGGAGTTCTGCTTTCTATGGATGCATTACTTGGAATGCTGACATATTGCCCCGAAGACTGAAGACTTTGTTTTACTTTCAGCCAACAGGAGACTCCCTATAGGAGTCATCATGGCGGCTGGGATGATATTCATTCTTCCAGTGTCTGGGATCATCTGGATAAGTAAGTAAGGAGGAAATATCTTTGCAGGCTTGTTCCTCCTCCTGCCCTCAATTCCCACTGGAAGGGTCTTGAAATGATGGATCTGCTTTTCTCCCACCCTTTCCAAACAACTTTCAAACAAGCTGATCTGAAGTCTTGCCCCACGTTCTTCTTAGCCTCTACTCCCTTTTGCATGTGAATCCATGTGAGTTTTCTGCTTGTGCTATGGTGCTTCCAATCTTAACCCCAGGATGCAAACTCTTTGCCTTCATGATACAATTGGAATATTTGGAAGAGGTTTTGGGTGAGCTCATAAAATGGCTGCTAGGGAGGGCTTGCATGTTTGTTAAGTATCTGCCTATGGGGCCGGTATAACCAGCTATAAAACTACAAGTTATGTGCTTATGCAAGCAGGATTATTGCTAATGCAATCCTAAATTGCATTAACAGAGGGATACAATCAAGATCAAGTGAGGTATTAATGCCACTTTATAAAGCCTTAGTAAGATCATACCTAGAATACTGCATCCAGTTTTGGTCACCACACTATAAAAAAGATGTTGAGACTCTAGAAAAAGTGCAGAAAAGAGCAACCAGGATGATTCAGGGACTGGAGGCTAAAACATACGAAGAACAGTTGCAGGAACCAGGCATGGCAAGTGTAGTGAAGAGAAAGACCAGGGGAGATATGATACCAGTGTTCTGATATTTGAGGGGCTGCCACAGAGAGGAAGGGGTCAAGCTATTTGACAAAGCACCCAAACAAAGCACCCACCTGTTTAATCTAGCCGGCTTGGCCTAATTCTAGCTCTCCCACCTCAGTCTGTATTTTTAAATTTCGTGGATGGTCTTAGGCTGAGTTTTTAATTTTTATAAATTTGTACAGGGGTTTAAAGTTTAATTTGATTTTAACTATATTTATGATTATTTGTATGGTTTTTAATTTGGTACCTGTACACCGCCACGAGTCCCCTCGGGGAGAGGGGGCGGTCTAGAAATCAAATCAAATAAATAAATAAAATAATAAATAACAAGGAATAATGGATGGAAACTAACCAAGGAGAGATTCAACCTAGAAATAAGGGGAAACTCTCTGACAGTGAGAACAGTCAACCAATGGAACAGAAGTTGCCTTCTGAAGTTGTGGGAGCTTCATCACTGGAGGCTTTCAAGAAGAGACTGGACTGCCATTTATCAGAAATGGTGTAGAGTCTCCTGCTTGGGTGGGGAGTTGGACTAGATGACATACAAGATCCCTCCCAACTCTATTAATCTGGTGTGTGTGTATTTATTTATGTCCTATTTACAAACCATCCACTTTCTTCATAGATTGACCCTTGGAGGTGGTGCACAAATAGACATAAACCCACGAACACTATATGTATATATAAATATTGTGTAGTGTGATGCAGGAAGCAGGTTCTTGGCATGGCAACTAGCTGATTCACTCTTGTTTAAGTTTGAAATATTAAAATTAAGAAGGCAGGGTCAAGTTGAGGGGCCAATTCATGGAAGATATATGAGCATCACCCTGGTTTTACGCAAGGTGGGTATATCAGGTCTCATATGATTTTATTCATTCTCTCAATTTATAGTGCATTAAATGCAAATTGGGAGTGCATTCTCCCAATTTCAGTAACCAAAACCACATTCGTAAGACTTCCCAGGGTCACATTATCTAGCCCCCAAAGAATCCAAGGGATAAATCCAGCAGAAATCCCATATGAATTCTATCCATTCTCCAACTTTCTATGTTTGGGGAGTAGAAGCACGGTGACTCAGTGCCTTAATAATGCTGGAGATGGTCTTTGCTCCAGTGGTTCATGTCCTAGCGCTACATAGCGGGGCAAACTCCTGTTACTCACCATAGCTTCTGCCCACCTAGCAATTTGAAAGCATGTTCGATGCCAGTTGATAAATAGGTACCGCTTCAGTGGTGAGTCGAGGCAGTGCTTCATGCGTAGAGTTAAAATCTCCCCTGCCCCTGAAGCTTCCCAATTGGGATTCCCATTTATGAAGGAGCATTGGTGAAAGGAGAGGGCCTTGGATGATACTGTAAGAAAGCTGTTCGTTTTTCTTTTTGATGTGGAGCTAGCTCGCCCTCTGGTGGCACACCTTGGGAGGCACTCAAGCGTGAACCAAATAGAGCTAGCCAGCCAAACGACTACTCTGCATCAGCAGTTCAGTCTCCTGGGTAATGTAACATCACCGTATACTAAAGAAATAACTAAAATGTTTGGGGAAAGGAAAAACAATTTAGGACAAGGATTACAATCTCGGACAAACCCCAAGAGAGGAAAATTCTCTGAATCCTTGAGCTTGCTGTTCAGTTCAGTGCCAGAGGATTTCCAGCAATAGCACTTGGACTCTAGGCTTATTTTCATTGAAAAATTGAAATTGCCTTCGCTGATACGAAAGGGTGGTATCTGGAAGTGTCTTCCAGCATTGATTCCCTCCTCCCCCTCCATTCTATCCCTGCAGGACATTAAAGAAAGAAGAGCGAGAACAGCTAAAGAACATCGAAAATCTTGGCTGCTTTGGGATTTCTTTTCAAATTGTTTGGAGAACCAACCTTAAGAGCTTCTTTCAGCCACATCCCCAGGACAGGCACTTTGTAACCTAATATTTGCAATGGGACTGTGGATTTTTTTTTTTTTTGCTAGTTTTTTCCTATGACATGGTGATTAATGTTACTGGCCCTGCTTGTCATATTATCATGGTGTCTGGAGGCCGTACGGGTCTGGATGGATGGCAACCGACTAAAACTCAACCCTTCCAAGACGGAGTGGCTGTGGCTTCCGGCCCCCCGGTTCAACCAGGTGCTTCCATCTCTGGCCATTGGGGGCGTGCAACTAGCCCCCATGGAACAGGTGCGCAATTTGGGCGTCCTCCTAGATACCCGGCTGTCCATGGATGACCATGTCACAGCCGTGGCTAGGGGGGCGTTCCATCAGGTCCGCCTGATGTGCCAATTGCGCCCCTTATTGGACCGGGATGCCCTACGCACAGTCACCCATGCGCTAGTGACATCTCGCCTGGACTACTGCAATGCTCTCTACATGGGGCTTCCCTTGAGATGCACTCGGAGACTACAGTTGGTCCAGAACGCGGCCGCGCGGGTGATTATGGGGAGGTCTAGATACTCCCCTGTAACACCTCTCCTGCGCGAGCTGCACTGGCTTCCTGTGGTCTACCGAGTGCGTTTCAAGGTTTTGATTATGATCTTTAAAGCGCTTCATGGCATAGGACCTAGTTACATGCATCCTGCCCCACACATCCCTACGACCAATTCGCTCACACAGAGAGGGACTTCTCCGGGTGCCGTCCGCCAAACAGTGTCGGGGGGCGACATCCAGGAGCAGAGCCTTCTCTGTGATGGGCCCAGCCCTGTGGAATGACCTCCCCCGTGACATCAGGATTATTTCCGATCTCCGCTCCTTCCGTGTACAATTGAAGACCCACCTCTTTCAATCATCCGGCCTGGCTCAACCGTAATCTTTTCATATTCCTCCTGACTGTCTTTTTTAAATTTTAAATTTTTATTGTATATTGGGTTTTTTATTAGATGGGGCATGTTAATGGTTTTAATTTGTCTTGATGTTTTAATCTGTTGCCTCCTCCGTGCATGTATGTCTTTGTATATATGTATGTTTATATATGTCTTGGTGTACGCCGCCCCGAGTCCTGCCCGGAAAGGGAGCGGCTAATAAATCCAAATTTATTATTATTATTATTATTATTATTATTATTATTATTATTATTATTATTATTATTATTATTATTATTATTATTATTATTATTATTATTATTATTATTATTAATTTAACTTCAAGTGAAAGGTTTAATTTATGTTTGTAAGTTATTGATGTATTTATATCTACAATTTTCCTGCTGTATCGCCATCACATTTATTTATTTATTTATAATTCAGTAGAATAACAGAGTTGGGAAGGACCTTGGCGGTCTTCTAGTCCACCCCGTGCTCAAACAAGAGACCCTATACCATTTCAATACAATACAATAAAATACAATACAACAGTAGAGTTGGAAGGGACCTTGGAGGTATTCTAGTCCAACCCTCTGCCTAGGCAGAAACCCTATACCGTTTCAGACAAATGGCTATCCAACATCTTCTTAAAGACTTCCAGTGTTGGGGCATTCACAACTTCTGGAGGCAATTTCTGTTCCACTGATTAATTGTTGTAACTGTCAGGAAATTTCTCCTCAGTTCTAAGTTGCTTTTCTCCTTGATTAGTTTCCACCCATTGCTTCTTGTTCTACCCTCAGGTGCCTTGGAGAATAATTTGACTCCCTCTTCTTTGTGGCAACCCCTGAGATATTGGAACACTGCTATCATGTCTCCCCTAGACCTTCTTTCTCTTAAGCTAAACATACCCAGTTCCTGCAATCGTTCTTCATATGTTTTAGTCTCCAGTCCCCTAATCATCTTTGTTGCTCTTCTCTGCACTCTTTCTAGAGTCTCCACATCTTTTTTACATCGTGGTGACCAGAACTGAATGCAGTATTCCAAGTGTGGCCTTACCAAGGCATTATAAAGTGGTATTAACACTCATGTGATCTTGATTCTATCCCTCTGTTGATGCAGCCTAGGACTGTGTTGGCTTTTTTGGCAGCTGCTGCACACTGCTGGCTCATATTTAAATGGTTGTCCACTAGGACTCCAAGATCCCTTTCACAATTACTACTACTGAGCAAGGTACCACCTATACAGTATCTGTGCATTCCATTTTTGTTGCCTAAATGTAGAACTTTACTCTTTTCACCATTGAATTTCATTTTATTAGATAGTGCCCAATGTTCAAGTTTGTCAAGATCCTTCTGTATCTTAAGCCTATCTTCTGGAGTGTTGGCTATTCCTGCCAGCTTGGTGTCATCTGCAAATTTGATGAGTTCCCCATTTATTCCCTCATCCAAATCATTGATGAAGATGTTGAAGAGTACTGGGCCTAAAACAGAGCCTTGGGGTACTCCACTGCATACCTCCCTCCATGTAGATGCAGTTCCATTGAGGACTACCCGTTAAGTGCGGTTGGTCAGCCAGTTACGAATCCATCTGGTGGTGATGCTGTCTAACCCACATTCTTCTACTTTATCTAGTAGTAGGTTATGGTCTACCTTATCAAAAGCCTTATTGAAGTCCAAGTAAACTATATCGACGGCATTCCTCTGGTCCACTAATTTTGTCACATTATCAAAGAATGCAGTAAGATTAGTCTGGCATGATCTGTTTTTGACAAATCCATGTTGGCTTTTGGCTATTACTTTGTTTGCTTCTAGGTGTTCACAAATTCGTTGCTTGATTATTTTTTCCAGAATCTTTCCTGGTATTGAGGTCAAGCTGATAGGTCTGTAGTTTCCTGGATCTATTTTTTCCCCTTTTTTGAATATGGGAACCAAATCAGCTCTTTTCCAGTCCTCTGGTAGTTCCCCGGGTTCCAGGATCTCTGAAAGATATAATTCAGTGGTTCCGAGATCTCGTCTGCTAGTTCCTTCAGAACCCTGGGGTGTAATCCATCTGGTCCTGGTGATTTGAACTCGTCTAGGGTAGACAGGTGCTCACTTACCATTTTCTTCCCTATTTCAATTTGTGTTCCTAATCTGATTTTTGTGGTGCTGCTTTTGATAGGTTGGACTGTTTTATCCCTTTGTGTAAAGACAGATGCAAAACATGAGTTAAATAGTTCTGCTTTCTCCCTGTTGCTTGTCACCTTCTTGCCACTTTCTCCTAGCAATGGACCAATTGTTTCCTTAACTTTTTTCTTGTTTTTAACATGTTGGAAGAAGCTTTTTTTGTTAATTTTTACCTTTGTGGCAAGCCTTTCTTCATTGTGAGCCTTAGCTTTCCTCACTTCATCTTTACAGGCTCGGGCTATTTGCTGATATTTTGCCTTAGTTATGTCCCCCTCCTTCCCCTTTTTATACTTATCTTTTTTGTCTTTCAGTTTGTCAGATAGTTCTTTATGCAGCCATGCTGGTTTCTTTTGGGAGCTGTTATTTTTCTTCTTCATTGGTATTGTGCTAGACTGGGCTTTTGTAATCTCATTTTTCTAAATTTCCCAAGCTTCTTGAGTTGTTTTCCCCTTGAGGAAAAATGTAAGTGGCCATCCATTTTTCAAGATGGGCAGCACTGTTCCCTCTAAGCTGCGCGCCCACGCATTTTACAAGAAAACACCGCGCACAAGTTTCAAACTGCGCGCAGTGTTTTTTAACGTCTTAAAACATTACTGAAAATATCCCCCCTCCCCTCTCTCTGCACCGAACTCTCTCCTCCATCTGGTGATTGGTCAAATCAAGGAAGACTCTACCCGGAGACCGATGACGTTGCAGAAGGGAGAATTCTCATTGGTCCTCTGGGGCTTCATTGGTTCCTGGGAAAATGCGATTTGCTGGTTGTAGCCTGCATTTCCCTGCACATCCGGGGCTTCTCAGGCATTGCGTCTGAAGCCCCGTTCTGGGCTAGGCAGCCGTTCTGAGATCCCTTCGCTTTGCAGAGGGGGAAGCAGCGGGGAACTGGACTGCCTGAGCCAAAGGGGTCCACAGGATCTTGAGACTTGGTTTTTGAGCAGTACCATTCCACTCTTTCCTTTTCCCTTTCTGTCCTTTTTCTATCTTCCTTTGCTTTTGCTTTTCCTTTCCTTTCTCTTTTGCTTTCCTTTCTCCTTTCCTTTCCTTTTTCCTTTCTTTCTTTTCCATTTCCCTTCCTTTCTCCATACCCAAGTATTATGTATGTTCAGTTTCTTGAGTTACCTATGAAGTAATAAAGGTGGGATAAAAATCTAATAAATAAACTCAAGTCCCATACCTTTCATCCTGTGATTTCTACTTCTCATGAATATGGGGCAAAAGTTTGAGGATGGATTGGTGCAGAGGCCAAATAAATGGTATCTTGTTTTTGATAATTGCAAATTGACAGCTCTCTTTAATGATGGAAGCAGAATCCTCATCTCTCTGGACTTTTTTTTCAGAGCCCTTTTGATGTTGCTAGCCTAAGTCAGCTAATGTTAGGGCTTTCTGCTAGCTTTTTTTTTAATGCAGGATAACTGAGGAAGTGCTAATGAATCACTACTGAGTGACTTGCACAGCAGATTGCTGCCAAAAAACCAGAACTTTTTTGTGTTTTTCTATAATGTCATGTTTTTCCTGTAGTTTTTGGAAGTGAACTAATCGGGTTAGTCTGCTCACTACATAGTGATTATTCTTTCTTCTGATTTCCTGAAGTAAAGCTCAAGAAAAGGTCTTCATATTGCTCAGATAAGACACTCACTTCTGAAGGCCGTTCTGCAATCTATCAGCCTGCTTGATTTTTTTTTTGTTTCTTAAAGATAAATGCAACTAGACAGAGATGCTACTGTTGGTGTTAATTTCACTATGTAATTAGCTAATTCACTAATTTCACTTTTTCCTTTCCTTTCTTTTTTCCTTTCCTTCTTTTTCCTTTCCTTTCCTTTTTCCTTTCTTCTCTTTTTCTTTCTTTTTCTTCTTTCCCATTTCCTTTCCTTTCCCTCCCCCTCCCTTCCCTTCCTTCCTTCCTGGGGGTCTGAGGGAGAGGGAGGGGACCCTTTACCTCCTTGCCCCCCTCCCCAACATCTGCTCTGATGGTAATTATGGCTAAAAAAGATCAGGTGCTCAGGCATGAAAATATGCTGCTCAAAAACTATACTTTTCCGCACACACTGAAAAAAAATTAGAGGGAACATTGATGGGCAGTGTACAAATGAAACAAGTATTGCCAGAGGGTGCACAGTATGACTATGTGAGACAACCCAGGAGCAAATACAGTAAACAGTGGTTTGTATTTAAATAGTGGCTTTATCAACAAAGAATATATACATATACGTTCTTTTCTTAGACTCCAAACAAACAGCAATCAGCAAATTACAGTGTGGAAGCACATACGGATAGAGAGAGATACACCCTAACAGGGCCTCTTCTTATTATAGGCTCTTAAAGTTATATCAGCCCAAAAACCCTTGCTGACTCATTCCTAGCATTACATCATCATAGCATCTGGTCAGCAATTAAATCTTTACCCTGACAAGTATATGCAACTATTATTGTAATGATAGAAAGCAATTCCAAAGGTGCTTTTTTCCCTCCAAAAGGTGACTGGACTTTCTTGGATTTTTTTTTCCTTTGAAAATGTTTTGCTTCTCATCCAAGAATCTTTTTCAGTTCAGCAGAATGCAGTCCTTTCAGAACACACTTCCAAGAAGGTTCCATACCAATTTAGATTCTGATTCAAGTGACTTTGAGGATACAGACAACCCCCCAAGTGGCCTCAATGACTCTCAGAGAGGTAATGACCAGATGGCAGTTAGTACTACAGGTAGACTATAACGGAGCCCAGAATTTCTGTTAAGCGAAACGTTTTTTAAAGTAACTTTTGCCCCGTTTTACAACCTTTCTTGTCCCAGTTGTTAAATTAGTAACCTGGTTGTTAAGTGAATCTGGCCTCCCTGTTGCTTTTGCTTGTCAGAAGATTGTCAAAAGGTGATCACATGACCTTGGAACACAGCAATGGTTATAAGTGTGAAGTTCCTAGAAGACGACCTAATTAATTTACGAGCCTCGAGACAAAGTTCAAAAGAAATCCAATCATTTATTAGGATCAACATTCTGGCGTGGACTCCTGCAGAGTCAAAAGTGTTTCTGCTTAGTTGCGTTTGAACTTTACCCCTGTATCCCCTCCCTTCTGTCCTGCGTCATAACTCATGTTCTCCAACTAGGCTGTAGACATGAGATCCGACTCCGGCCAAAGGCATCCATGGAATTTCCCCCTCCATGCCAGCCTGATAATAGTCATGACAACGCTTTAGAAGTTGACAATAAGTATGAACCAATTGCCAAATAGCTGAATTTTGATCACAAACATCATGGGGATGCTACAAAGATTGTAACTGTGAAAAATGGTCATATGTCTCTTTTTTCAGTGCCATTGTAACTTTGAACGGTCATCAAATGAACCGTTGTAAGCTGGGGACTACCTAGTGCTAACTGTACAAGTAGTCCTTGACTTACAACAGTTCATTTAGCGACTGTTCAAAGTGAGGACAATGCTGGAAAAAGTTATTGACAGTTAGAACAATTAATCAGTGGAACAGCTTGCCTCCAGAAATTGTGAATGCCCCAACACTGGAAGTCTTTAAGAAGATGTTGGATAGCCATTTGTCTGAAATGGTATAGGGTTTCCTGCCTAGGCAGGGGGTTGGACTAGAAGGCCTCCAAGGTACTTTCCAACTCTGCTATTTTATTGTATTATTTATGACCATTTTTCACACTTAACAACTATTGCAGCATCCCCGTGGTCATGTGATCAAAATCCAGATACTTGGCAACTGACTCATATTTATGACTGTTGCAGTGTCCCAGGGGTGTGTGATCACCTTTTTTGACCTACTGGGAAGCAAAGTCAATGGGAAAGCCAGATTCACTTAACAACGATGTTACTACCTTAACAACTGCAATGATTCACTTAACAAGTGTGGCAGGAAATGTCATAGCATGAGGCAAAATTCACTTAATAAGTGTTTCACTTAGAAAACAGAAATTTGGGGCTCAATTGCAGTTCTACATCGAGGACTACCTGTAGTAGTGACTAGCATTGCTAAAGGTATCTGTTCTGACCCCCCTCCATCCGGTAATGAACGCCAACACAGGCTTAGCTGTTTGCCACACTTTATTTACAGTACTATAATCTTGTTGGCTAAAAGCCCAAACACGACTCACAGGCAAGACGTTGCAGCAACCCAGACTCCAACAGATACAGACAAGAGCTGCTCCAGCTTGTTACAAATGGAAACACAAGGCAGATCAAACAAGGAGTTATCCAGATTACTATGAACGGTTGTGTCCTGCAAAAAGCCTCCTCCCAAAGTCCCTTCTTATATACGCTCTTGGGAGCCACAACCACCTGAGCCTGATTATCTCTTAGGAGCTTGTCTCCGGAGCAGCTGTTGCCTTCGTTTCTCCGCCCTTCTTAATCTTGCGTCAGGGACAAACTCCCTTTGATCTTCCCCACTGCTCTATGCCTCAGGCGCCTCCTGGTGGCCAACCAGCCTCTCTGGTCCCTGCTCTGGGTCTGAACCCTGCCCAGGGTCATCCATCTCTTCCTGTTTCCAGTGTGCGCATGCACAGAGCTGCCAGAAAACAAGAACAACTAAGAGTAAAGCCACACCTTGAGGTTGATTGGCCCCTCCCAGAGGAAACAAAAGAGGAACGAACGGGGAGTGGGCTTTTGCAGGAAACCATTCATTCATCCTGTAAAGTTCTGTTTGGGATTATAAGAGACTCTGTGCCAAGTTTTGCTTTGCCCTGTGTTTGGAAGCTAATTACCTGGCAGCGCTCTAAATGAGATAAGGTGCGTGTGGATAAACATCCCTCTGAAAGACTGTTTGTTAAAGCCTTGCTGACTGTGAATGAAAGGAATTCACAGTCGTGTAAATAAAAGAGGTTTTGTCGGGACCAAGACTTTGCTTCTTGCTTTCTAAGGAAGCCCGGGTCACAACACAGAAGCAATATTTTTTTAAAAAACCAAGAAAGTCAAGCTCCCTTTAAAAAAAAAAAAAAGCACCTTTGGGACAACCATGGCTTGGATGATTGAGAATCTCCCTAAACATGGAAGCTTTGCAAATATTTCCTGTATGTTGCTGAATCTCTCACTTGACTTGATTTGCGTTCTTTCATGGTCTTTGTGTTGTCTTACCAACCTCATTAAATCATTGTCAGTTGTTAAAATATTGAGTATGAACTGTTTTTCATGTTTATGCAGAGAAGGCTTATACTGAGGACAAGTAATATTGTAATAATGTACCAATAATAATAATGTAACAAATAATAATGTTAAGTAATAGTATTTAGGCTTATATACGGCTTCACAGTGCTTTACAGCCCTCTCTAAGTGGTTTACAGAGCCAGCATATTTCCCCCCACAATCTGGGTGTCAGAGACTGGTATGTTGCGAGAGAGAAAAACACCACAGTCCTGGGTTGTAATAAGTGATGAAATGTAAACAAATTTGCCACCGGTTCTCTGGGCATGGCTTGGTGGCCGTGGCTTTGTGGGTGGGTCAGGTGGCTGGGTGGGCCTGGCTAACTGCTGATCCATGCGATCCTCAGAAGCTTTTCTTTACTACCAGTTTGTGGAACCAATGACAATTGTCCCTACTGGTGAGAAACGGTGTGAACCAGTAGCAATTCACCCCTGGTTGTAATGGTTTATCCTCTTCACGAAAGCTCCGGCACGAACTGACAAACACCAAGTGCACCAAAGTTGGGGCTAACTGCCCAGTGCTCCCCGCCACCATTTAAGGTCTTTCCAGTCCAGCCCAGCCATGCATGAACTCCACCCCTCATGCACACATTGTCCAGCCTCAAATGCCGAGGCACACCCAGTACACAAATGCCTGCCCCGCTTCTCAGCTGTTATGGCTGGTGGCCTCTCAGCTGTGTACGCAGCGGCAGCAAGGGAGCCTGGCTGGGTCCTGGTTGGTCTTGTCGATCCGGCCGGTGTCAGTATCAGTGTCGGGTCTGCAGGTACAGCATTTTGTGGGCGCACTGCGGCCATGTGGCTCTCCTTTCCCTGCCGGAATGGCCACCCCAGGCTCTCCTTCCCCTGCCGGAATGGCAGCCCCGGGCTGCCAAGCATGCCAGGGCTGATACTGGGTTCTTACCGACCTTGGAAGGATAGAAGGCTGGGTCAATCTTGAGCTGCTGAGAATCGAACTGCTGACACGTGGCAGAGTTAGCCTGCAATACTGCATTCTAATCACTGCGCTGCCATGGCTCATTTAAGGAACACCTTGTAAACTGTTTCTGAGGAAGAGGGAGAAGAGAGCTTCCTACAATGGTTGTGTAGTGACACTTTATTTCAGACCCAAATAAAGACCTAACCATAGAGAATTGCTTCCCTTTTTGGCGGGGGGGGGGGGGTAGTTCCTCTATTTATATGGCTTGATCCTCCTGTCCTAATGATATTTGATTCAAAAGCTGGATACGTTTGGAATAGGTGTAGTTTGCTAGCTTATTTTCTCGAAATCCAATCTAAGGCCAGTTTGAGGTACTCTTAAGGTTAATTGTTGAAAGCTCTAACCAAGATAGTGTCTGTTGACACTTCCAGTTGTGGTTTGTTGGTGCTCTTTCTTATGGGAGCAAACATCCTGACTGGTTTGTGTACTGTTTCCTATAAATATGGTTCAATTCCCCATGTTTACTGGACACAAAGGCATTGCTAAATGGCAGATGCATCTTTCATAGAATGTTTGGTTTCCTCTGCAGTCGCTTATAATCAACTCAGGAATTTGCTCCCTATGGTTTTTTTTAATCCTAGATTAAATCCTTGTCTTAATCTGTAATATTTATTGATGATGAAAATTATGGCATAAATTCTTTGCATTAAAAAAAAAACATTAATTCTTTGAAATAAGTAATTTGGATGTCTAAAAGTACTCAGTTAAAGAACTTTTGATTTCACTTTGAGTTGGAATAAAAATAGAGTAATAATTAACTTTATTAAAGTTCTTTAACAAAGCAGTAGTTAAAAATTCAAAAGACTACTGTGTTTCCCCGAAAATAAGAGAGGGTTTTATTTTCTTTTGCCCCACAAAATATGGCCTTGGGCTTATTATAGGGGAGGGCTTATTATTTCTGGGGCAGGTGAGAAGCAAGGCGCGCCTTTTATCTTTCCAGCTCTGTCACATTCCTCGCCATTGTGCTCAGGGAAGCAGCTGGTGAAAAAAAAAACCACTTCTCGCACGTTCAATCAAACATCTTGAAATCGCGAGAAGGGTTTCTTTCTTTACCAGGGACTTCCCTGAATACAATGTTGAGGAATGCAACAAAGCTGGAAAGGTAAGAGGCGCACCTCGCGGCCCAACACCACCCACTTTGCCCCAATGGTAAAGGCAGCCTGCCTGGTTCCCTTCCCCGCCGTCCCTTTAATGAGGGGTGGCAGGTGGGGGGGGAGAGAAGCGAGGCGTGCCTCCTACCTTTCCAGCTCCGTTGCGTTCCTCGCCCTTTTGCACATTGAATCCCCTTGTAAAAAAACCTCATGAATTCAACTCGCAAGATTTTTTTTACAAGGGGATTCAATGAGCGAAAGGGCGAGGAACGCAATGGAGCTGTCAGTCTCTGGTAGTGCTAGAACATGCATCTCGCTTCTACCCCCCACCCCTCCCACCCCTCACTAAAGGGACGGCGGGGAAGGGAACCAGGCAGGCTGCCTTTGCTATTGGGGTGGGTGGTGTTTTTTTGCACGAGAAGGAACAGGTGGGAGGGGGTGATCACATTCTTGGCCTGGTGCTGTTTTTGCAGGGAGCCCTCTTTTTGTCCCAGAAGCTGTAACGGTAGGTGGTACAGTGTTAATGATGCGGACCGGTTGCGCATGCACTTAAATATTTGGGGGTGGGCTTATTTTCAGGGGAGGGCTTATTATGGCGCATGCTCTGAAAAGGCTGATTGGGCTTATTAGCAGGGCATGTTTTATTTTCAGGGAAACATGGTATTATATATCCTATATATCCTTATTATAAGACTTTTTCAGCATTTGTTAGACGCCACAGAGAAATGTAAAGGCCACCTTTTAATTCATTAATTGATTAATTACCATATTTTTTGGATTATAAGATACTTCTTTTTTCCCCCAAAAGAGGGTGAAAATCTTATACACTGAATACAGCATTTTTTGCCCCCCCTCCACATCTTGCAAAAATGGATGCGCAGAGGGTTTGATAAGCCTGCAAACTGCTCCTGGGGGCTGGGGAGGGCAAAAATGAATGAAAAATGGGCCATCTTTTGCTTGTTTCCCTCACCCCCCCCCCCAGCCCTCAGGAGCACTCTACAGCCTCCCAAAGCCTATGCATGCCCTGGTTGTTGTTGTTGTTTTTTGCAAAAAACGGGCCCATTTTAGAAAAAAACAGGCCATTTTTTGCCCCCTTTTGCCCTCCACCCCAGATCCCAGGAGCACTCTACAAACCTCCCAAAACCTATGGACGTCTTGCCTTTTGCTAAAAATGGGCTCCTTTTCATGAAAAACAGGCCATTTTCCCCTCGTTTTTGCTCCCCAGCCCCCAGGAGCACTTTGCAGGCCTCTCAAACTCTCTGCATGCCCCATTTTTCACAAAAAACAGGGAGTGCAGAGGGTTTTGGAAAACTGCAGCGTGCAAAAACTTTTTTTAAAAAAAATTACCTCTTCAAAAACTTGGTGCATCTTATTCTCCGGTGCATCTTATAGTCTGAAAAATATGGTATCCTAACTTTCTCACATTGCCACCCAGTGCCAAAACGTGATCAGCTACATGCCAGCCCCCATGCAGGAGGTGGGTTGCTCCTGGTTCAGCCCAGTTTGGGTGAACCGATAGTGGCGGCGGTGGAGGCTCTATCCACCCACCCAGATGTTTCTGTGCATGTGTGCGCACATGCATGAGTGAACCGGTAGTAAAAAAAATGGAAACCCACCACTGCCCCACACACTCACCTCCTCCTTTGTATGCACCCAGGGGATGCAACCGGTCAGGCTTGGAATGGGTTAGCCTCTCACTGCCTCCAGGGCAGCCCCACGGACCAGATCTAAACATATTGTGGGATGGATCTGGCTGCAGGCCTTGAGTTTGACATATCTGCTGTAATCAGTTCAGGAATTTGCTACCCAGAGCTTTTACATTCTAAATTTAATCTGTCTTTATGTAATATTTATTAATGATGGGAATTATGTGAGGTTCCTAAGCCATAATTTATTTATTTATTTATTTATTTATTTATTCTTCGCATTTCTAAACCGCCCCCTCTCCCAAAAAGGGACTCGGGGTGGTGTACAGTCCACACAACAAATAAAAATAAAATACAAATATAAATATAGCTATAAAAATACATATATATGTAGAGGAGGTTAAAATTAACAGTACTGTACTGAAGAATAAATATGGGTCTAAAAGCCCTAAAAACAATTAGAAATTAAAACACTACCCTTAAAATAACCAGGTGAGAGTGTGCTACCAGGAGTTCACAGTTGTAACATTTATAATTATAATTATGCCAGGCCAGCTAATTGGAACAGGTGAGTCTTCAATTTTTGTCGGAAGGAGCGGAGATCCAAGGTGGTTCTAATGTCGGGGGGGAGGTCATTCCAGAGGGTTGGGCCCATCACAGAGAAGGCTCTGCTCCTTGGCGCCGCCCGTTGGCATTGCCTCGTGGACGGCACCTGGAGAAGGCCCTCCCTGTGAGAGCGGATTGGCCGCAGGGATGTATGTGGGAGGATGCGATCCCGCAAGTAACTAGGTCCTGAGCCATGGAGCCCTTTAAAGATAGTAATCAGGACCTTGAAACGCACCCGAAAAACCACAGGTAGCCAGTGCAGCTCGCGCAGGAGCGGTGTTACGTGGGAGAATCTAGATCTTCCCATAATAACCCGCGCGGCCGCGTTCTGGACTAGCTGCAGTCTCCGGGCGCGTCCCAAGGGAAGCCCCATGTAGAGAGCATTACAGTAGTCTAGGCGGGACGTCACCAGCGCGTGAGTGACTGTGCGTAGGGCATCCCGGTCCAGTAGGGGGCGCAATTGGTGCACCAGGCGAACCTGGTGGAACGCCCCCCTCGCCACGGCTGCCACATGGTCATCCATTGACAGCCGGGCATCGAGGAGGACGCCCAAATTGCGCATCCGCTCCACAGGGGGCAGTAACTCGTCCCCTATGGCCAGCGATGGGATCAGCTGGCTGAACCGAGGTGCCGGAAGCCACAGCCACTCAGTCTTGGAGGGGTTGAGTTTGAGTCTGTTGTCCCCCATCCAGACCCCGACGGCTTCCAAACACCGGGACATCACTGCGACAGCCTCGTTGGGGTGGTTTGGGGTTGAAATGTACAGCTGAGTATCATCAGCGTACAGATGGTATTCAACCCCAAAACCACGGATGATCTCGCCCAGCGGCTTCACATATGCATTGAACAGAAGGGGCGAGAGGACCGACCCCTGCGGCACCCCACAAGAGAGTGGCCTCGGGGTCGATCTCTGCCCCCCTGTCAACACATATTGCATCCGGCCGGAGAGGTAAGAGTCGAACCACCGTAACACGGTGCCTCCGACTCCCATCCCCTCCAGCCGGTGCAAAAGGATACCATGGTCGATGGTATCAAAAGCCGCTGAGAGGTCTAATAGGACCAGGATAGAGGAACAACCTCTATCTCTGGCCCTCCAGAGATCATCAACCAACGCGACCAAGGCTGTCTCTGTGCTGTGCCCGGGTCGGAAGCCGGACTGGCGTGGGTCTAGATACTCGGATTCATCGAGGTGACGTGGAAACTGCTGCGCAACCACATTCTCAACAACCTTTGCCAGAAAAGGAAGGTTGGAGACTGGACGATAATTAGCTAGCTCCATTGGGTCGAGTGAAGGCCTCTTGAGTAAGGGCCTCACCACCGCCTCTTTCAAGACGGCAGGTAAGGATCCCTCACCCAACGAGGCGTTCACCAGGCCTAGAAGCCAGCCTCGTGTCACCTCCCAGGATGCCAGTACCAGCCGGGAGGGACACGGGTCCAATGAACATGTGGTGGGTCGTAGCCTTCCACGCAACCTGTCTAAATCCTCAGGGACAACAGAGTCAAACTCCTCCCAGAGTGGACTCACAAGACTCACTGCTGACGGCCCGTCCAGACCATTGGAGGGGGCCCATCCGCTCCGGATCTGAGCGACTTTGTTCTGCAGATATTCTCCAAACTCCTCTGCTCTACCCTGTAAGGGTGCTCCCCGCGTCTCCTGGACCAAGAGAGAGCGGGTGACCCTAAACAGGGCGGCAGGGCGGTTATCCGCAGACGCAATAAGAGCGGCACAATGTCTACGTTTGGCTGCTCTCAATGCCACAAGGTAAGTCCGTAAATAGGCTCTTACCTGTGTTCGGTCAGACTCGGAGCGTGAGGACCTCCACCTGCTCTCTAGACGTCTCCTCTGGCGCTTCATCACCCTCAGCTCCTCGGTATACCAAGGAGCCCGGGTGGGTCGCTGCCGTAGGAGAGGTCGCAAAGGCGCAACCCGGTCCAAGGCCCCAGCCATCGCCCTATTCCAGGCGGCCACCAGGTCCTCCGACCGAGCGCGGGTCAGGGCTACAGGTAACGGCCCAAGCTCCGACTGGAACCTAACTGGTTCCATCAGGTGCTTGGGGCGGTACCAGCTTGGACACACTGGTTCCGCCTCCTCGCGGTGGGGGGTAGCGCCAGGGAAGACTAGCCAGAGACAAGAGTGATCTGACCATGACAGGGGAGTAATGTCTAAGTCCCCTATTCCCAGATCACTCGTCCACTGCTCAGATACAAAAACAAGGTCCAGTGTGTGGCCACCTTCATGTGTGGGACCCTGAATTAGTTGGGTCAGGCCCATGGCTGTCATGGAAGCCATGAACTCCCGAGCCACCTCGGATGCTGCTCCCGTCGACGGCAGGTTGAAATCCCCCATAACCAAAAGTTTGGGTATCTCTACCGCCGCCTCCGAGATCAGCTCGAGGAGCTCGGGCAGGGCTGCTGACGTATAGCGAGGAGCCAAGTATACAATCAGCAGACCCCACTGCCTCCCTGGGCCCCATTTCATACCAAGTGACTCACACCCGGGTATCTGAGGAACAGTGAACTCCCTCGGCTCTAGACCATCCCGTATAACCACCGCCACCCCTCCACCCTTACCCAGGGCCCGAGGCTGATGAAATGCATGGAAACCTGGTGGGCACATTTCCACGAGGGGTAAACCACCCTCGTGACCCAACCAGGTCTCTGTTATTCCTGCAAGGTCCAGCTCCCCCTCAGAGATCAACTCATTAATGAGGGGGGCCTTGTTGGTCACGGACCTTGCATTGCAAAGCATCAGCCGCAGGCCCTGTCTCTGTAGAACCCGACCACCTAGGTTGCGGGGGTTGGTACAAACGACCGGGCGTAGCCAGCAGCCACGGTCTCCCAACCGACCTTGTGATCTTCTCTTGTCCTCGCATCCCCCCCTCCCCGCGACCGTTGTAATAGAACAACCCTCTATTGGAATAGCTTGTTCCCTCTCCCCCCCCACTCCGCTCACTTCCCTCCTAGACTCACCTGTTCGTGTGGCACTGGCTTCCCTCCTGGCCTGGTTATCCCCCCCTCCCTTCCCGGAGCCCCCTAAAAACAATATAAAACATTTTACTAAAAAGCCCCTCAGCTTCCTCTTCTTCCACCTCTCGGGGTTCACGAACCCGTCATCAAGGCTGGCCCTTGAGAGAGCCAAGGGCCATACCTGCGAGAGACGGGCCTCCCGCAGGCAAAGCAGGTCTGTCCTTGAGTAAATTGGTAAGTTGTTGACCATCCCAATAGGGTAGGGGTGCAGATGATATAAAAGTTAATAGTTAAGAGCCAGTGGGCTAGAGTCTCAATGGAGGGCGGAGGGTTTTCAGTGTCCAGGTGGTACTCGGAACTTGGAGAACAAAAAGGGGGGGGGGAGAGCAAACTATGATTAGATATCCCAGGTGGTGTGGGAAACGCAAAGATGGTAAATGGTGGCAAAGGATAGGTGATAGATCCATTCATCTGTTTCCAGGTGGATGTGCCCCCCCCCGATGGATGGGGGGGCATTCTTGGCCCAGCTGCTTGGCTCCCAGTGTTAGCCCACTCGAGTCAGCAGGGGCCCGGGAGGAAAAAGGGAATAGCCAGGAACAAATGGCCAGGAATGATAAAATGACAAAATATCCCAAGGGGTCCCTGGCTGCAGCTTCCTCCATTCAACCATCGCCGCAGCCATCTCCCCTTGTCTCTTCCAGCAGCCTCCGGCTACCTCCCAGTCCTTCTCACCTATCGGATGTTTTCTGTTTCTCTCCCTTGGACCCTTCGATGTCTCCAGGGTCTCTCCAGGGGCCTCTCTGGTGCCTCCAATGCCTCTGGAGCCTCTCAACCCCTTCTTCTCACTCTCCTTCGACTTTCCAGCTCTTTCAGGGTTTTTTGGCATTTCTCGGCGTTTCTCGGCGCCAGTGCCGCCGGCGCAGCCGCACCGCGCCATCGCCCTAGTTCTTTCTATGCCGGTGGCCGTTTGCAGCCCTCCAGTCCTCTTCTCCCTCCGGTCTTCCCCGATCACCCTGGCGGGCCGAAACAAGCCCGAAGCATGCCTGGGTGGTCGAGCTATCGAACTCTCGGCCCCCTCAGATGATACGGGGGCCGGCAGCAACCCTTATCCGGACGGGAACTCCATGATGTTCTTGGAGCTCAAGAGACGCCCGCCATCATCCTTGGAAGCTCCTCCTCCTTAATTCATTTGTAATAAGTAATTTGGATGTATAAAAGTACTCAATTCAAGAACTTTTGAGTTTACAATTGGTTGGAATAAAAATAGAGTATTCCAACTCATTGTGAAATCAATTTTTTTTAACAAAGCAATGGCTAAGAGTTCAAAAGAATTTTAAGATCCTTCTCTTTTCAGCATTTGTTAAACACCACAGAAAAATGTGAAGGTCACCTTTTAAATCATTAATTGATTAATTATCCTAACTTTCTCACATTGCCTCTTCGAGCCATACAACCTGGGGTTTGTTCTTAGTTATGGAATAAACTAATAAAGAAAAAGATGTTTGTGGTGTCCAGTTTTCCTTAGAAACATGAAGAAGAAGAGGTTTGCCTCAGAGAGGAAGGTAAGTGGGAGCTCTGCCTGTAGGTCTCCAACAAATTGTTGGTGGTAGGTGCACTATCAAGCTAAGCTGGTTGTGATAATGTCATTGAAGCTACATTCTTTGTGCACTGACCTGAACACTTTGTAAACTGATATCTTCACAAATATTAAACAACTGCCATTGCAACTCCATGCCATACCAATAAGCCTACCGTAAACTGAAAGTAGGGTTGGGCTCAACCAGAAGGCAATTGTTGTCCCAAAAATGGGTTAGCCTGGTGCAGAAGCTGATGAAAGCCAGACACAAGTGATGAACTTTCATAAAACGTTTACTGAAGCACTTCAGCAAAAGGATCCCAGCTGCTAAAAAGCTGATACCATGAGCAAATGCAAAGCACGAACTTTTATACAATTGTTGTCAGTTGTTGGCCTACGTTTTAACAATTAGCTGTGCCTTTGTATTCATATCTGATCTTAATAAGATAATATAGCACTTGGGGATGAAGATGCAACCCAGCAGGCCAGCACTGGAGGCCAAGATGGAGAAGATTTGCACAGCCACCATGTACTTCCCTTTGGTGCTCAGGTAGGTGGGTACAAAGGATACCCAGACGCTGCAAAAGACCAGCATGCTGAAAGTAATCAGCTTGGCTTCATTGAAGGCCCCAGGCAGATTCCGGGCCAGAAATGCTACCGTGAAGCAGATGGCAGCCAGGAAACCCATGTAGCCAAGAGCAACGTAAAACATGGCAAGGAAACCTTCATTACACTGAAGTACAATCTCTCCTGGTTGGGAGTGCATGTCAGAATCAGGGAATGGAGGGGAGACCACCAGCCAGATGCTGCAGATGACCACTTGGACAGTGGAAGAGCAAAGAACGATATAGTTGGACAAACGCTTCCCCAGCCATCTCCTCACCCTGTTTCCTGGCTTTGTGGCCAGGAAGGCTAGCACAACTGTGATAGTTTTGGCCAAGACAGAAGAGATGGCAACTGAGAAGATGATACTAAAGGCTGTTTGTCGGAGAAGGCAGGTCGCTCTCCTTGGCTGGCCAATGAAGAGGAAGGAAGTCAAATAGGAAAGCAGAAGGGACAACAAGATGGTGTAGGAAAGATCTCGGTTGTTGGCTTTGACGATGGCAGTTTCTCTGTATTTAATAAAGACTGCTAAAACAAGAACAGTCGTGAAGGTCAAAAAGAGTGCAAGAGAAGCCAAGATGGTCCCCAGATTATCATTGTAGGCCAGATAGGTTGTTCTTTTCGGGAGACATTTATCTCGCTTTTTATTTGGGTGCTGATCTTCTGGGCATCTGGTGCAATAATCTGCATCTGAAGGGACAGGAAAAAAAGAACCTTTCATTTTTAGCCATGACTGTTTTATTTTCCATGACAGTAGTTACAATACTTTCTGGGTAAGAAATTGAACAATCAGAGTACTTAAAATTTTGTGGACTAAAACAATGGCATCTTTCTGCTTTGAAACAGCAGTGGGTGATTGAAGTTAATGCTCATGATTATGCTCAGTTCAGCCAGCTCATTGTCTCTGATCTTTCTTACTATTACATTCTTTTTTTCCCCCAGTTAACATTTTTATTGAGTTATAAAATAATATATAAAATACAAAATGCAAAGTAACTGCACTGCAGAATTTGCAAACTATATCCACTCATTCGATGTGATTCTGCTTCAGGAGACCTGGACTTGTGATAAGATATCCTTTTCAGGGTTTATGGCCATCTCATTGGCCGCTATTAGACAATCTACGGCAGGGAGGCCTAAAGGTGGTCTAGCTTGTTTGGTCTCTACTTCTTTGAAAGTGGAGACAGTGGAACTACCCTCCTGTGGCTCTTTAGCTATGGCGCTTTTAATTAAGAAAGGACGTAGCAAACTGTTAGTGTTCAATGTTTATCTTCCCCCGGCGAGGAAGCAAGCCGATATCAAGGCTCAATGGGGCACGCTGGAGAACTATATTACCTGTATGGAAACTAAATTCCCAGCAATGTACATCCTAATAGGGGGTGACTTTAACGCCCGTCTGGGAGCTCAAATCCCTCCAGCGATAGAGGCACTCTACCCCCAAGAAACCCTCCAGGCCATAGGCCATCTGACTTCAGCCAGACATTCTAAGGACGAATTAACAAATTTTGCTGGCATCCAGTTAGCCCTTCTAGCAGCCCCACACATCAAGATAATTCTTAATGAGTACCCTAGGTGATCTGGCTGGCAAATTTACTTTTAGTTCCTTACGTGGGAGTAGTGTTATTGATTTTGTACTGGTATCTCGACCCTTAAGAGAGGCAGTCCATGCTTTTTATGTGGATTGCCTTACACAGAGTGACCACTACCCCCTGGTTACAATCATTGAGCTTTTTTCAAATATACATCTCCCTAGGGGCCCTCAAATATTAGACCCCTATGTGGCCTCGTACACAAGCAGTGGGCCAGGAACGGGGACGGAGAAGTGAGGAAAGGTAAGAAAGAAGGAAAAAGTAGCGTTGACTTCCGACTCGCTGTGTTACAGTAAAATAAGGCATTAACATCAAATCACATCTCTTTGCTTTTTCCTGATAGTATAAACAAGTCATTGCTATAAAGATCTATCAATCTAATCAGTAAATCCAAAAGTCAAAGTTTCATTCTTCTTCACATCAAGCACGAAGTTGAGAAGTGCCCCCCCCATGTGGAAACAAAAGTACTTATGTTCTTTTCTTTAATCAAAATAATCAATTTTGCCATATCATCCAACTCCATCAACTTCTGCAACCATTCTTGCATGGTAGGAATTAAAGGGTCTTTCCCTTTTTGAAACATATTTTGAGACATACATCATATGTTTGGGAAGGTTGGGGAACCGAAACCACTTCACAATGTCAAAGTCAGCCGCCAGCTCTCTGTTTTTGCCCTCTGCTTTGCTGCTCGCTTTCGGCTGCCATTGAAACGGGGAGGGGGGATGACTTCGTATTTGGGAAGGGAAGTTTTCAGCACAGGAGTGAATGAAGAAGGGAGTGATTTTCTCACCATCTACTGTGCATGCTGCAGATAGTGGAATTGCCGCCAAGGCCAACTGTCCGGCATACCAACCTGATGATGATTTTTGAAGATGCAACCCACATGACACCTGTGCGGTGTGTAGATTGGACTGGGGGACGGGAGTGGGGTCACAAATTGATATCTATGATTATGCATGCTTTTGCCTCAGATCTTGCTTTGCCTAGCTGCTATCTACTCATAACCAGTAAAAGTACTCTAAATTCTGAAAAATGGAGTTGAGTGGTTTCTTCCTTGGAATGGTTGTAAAACTGGGGGTCTTGTAGGAAAGGGTGAAACTGGAATGATAAGAATGTCCATATGAATAAGGAAACTCTACAACCTTTTGAAAAGAGCACTATGTCAAGGCTCTGACTATTGAACTCAAGCAAATCAGAACTCTTGGACTTGGCTCCTTCTCAAATGTCTTCTTTAATGAATACATGATATCGGCACAGCTTCAATGGAAAACCGAACCTAAATATTTCCTGTGGTTTCAGTATAATTCAACTAGGAAATAACCCCATCCCCAAGTGTCGCAGATCACATTGGCCGATTGAGTTAATACAATAGTCTTGCTGCTGTCAACATATATAGTAACGAAGTTCCAATTTTTTTTCTAAACCCAAAGGAAAAGTTTCATGGTTTCATTTTTATCTCCATTTTCAAAAAAAAAAATTGGTATTAAAATATGAGTCATACTCCCATTTTTTTTGGCTTTATCACATGTCCACCATAGACTATTGCATTTTTTTAAAAAAGATGCAAGATTTATTTTAGATGTATGATTTTATTTCACAAACGGAAACTGTTACCCTTTTGGATGACAGGCTGCTTTGCTCTGTACTCACCAGTGGTGGGTTTCAAATTTCTTTAGAACCTCTTCTGTAGGTGTGGCCTGCTTTGTGGGAGTGGCTTGCTGGCCATGTGACCAGGTGGGAATGGCTTGCCAGCCATGTGATTGGGTGGGAGTGGCTTGCCAGCCATGTGACTGGGTGGGTGTGGCCAACTTGTAAAATGTAGTGAAACTCACTTAACAACGCTCTTGTTTAGCAACCAAAATGTTGGCTCAGAAACTCTGGCATTTGAAGCATGCAAGTCTTAAAGCTGTCAAGTTACAAGACCCTTCCACCCCTAACCCTTTAGAAAACCCCCCCAGGGGCGTTCAAACTTGACAGCTTTAAGACTTGTGGACTTCAACTCCCAGAATTCCTCCTCCAGTCATGTTGGCTCAGGAACTCTGGCATTGAAGTGTGCAAGACTTAAAGCTGTCAAGTTACAAGACCCTTGCACCCCTAATCTTTTAGAAAAAAACCCAGGGGTGTTCAAACTTCAAAGCTTTAAGACTTGTGGACTTCAACTCCCAGAATTCCTCCTCCAGTCATGTTGGCTCAGGAACTCTGGCATTGAAGTATGCAAGACTTAAAGCTGTCAAGTTTCAAGACCCTTGCACCCCTAACCCTTTAGAAAAAAACCCCAGGGGTGTTTAAAGTTGACATTAAGACTTGTGGACTTCAACTCCCAGAATTCCTCCTCCAGTCATGTCCATCTTTTTTTTTTTTCAGAAAATTTTATTGGTTTTTTAAAACATTTATAAGGAAAAGGGTAGGTGGAATGGTATACAAATTTTGGCAGTTGCAAGTGTGGCAGACGCCCCCTCCCTCCAAACTCATAAAAAACATCTATGTATAAAACATTAATACGAATTCATATAAAATCAGCATATTAATTCTAAAAGAAGAAAATTTTCAATCAGCTTATATATTATGATATATAGTCTAGATATAATTTCATTATTACTTTCGGTCTGTTTATAACAATGTGATTTTCTTATTCATTTTTGTGATCTGAGCTTTCTTGGTGTTGCCCCTTCTCTCCCCGCTGGCAGAGCTCCGGCCCCTCCCGTGTCCTGTGTGACCGTTGAAGAGTCTTCTGTTTTTTCTAGGTTCGCTTTATTTTTTTCCATAAAGGCCTGAGCCTCTATGGGTGTATTAATTCTGATTCTTGTCTCCTCCCAGAATATCAGCATCCCTTCAGGCATCAACCATCTAAACCACACCCCTTTCTGGTATAGTTTATTCGCCAATTGCGAATAATTTTTCCTTTTCTCCCTAATTTTTTTGGGGATCTGCTTCAAGATGGTTATCTCCCTGTCGTGATATGTCAATGCTTGCCCCCTTTGTACACCCAGAATTATGTCTCTTGTGCTTTTCCTAAGAAATTTGATATGGACCTCCCTGGGTACATTGTGTGTTCTGGCATATGCTGAATTCACTCTATAGACCAGGTCTATCTCCCATTCCATCTGTTGTTTATCTTTGTGTATATATTCAGCTAAAATATTAGTCATAATGTCCCTTATATTTTCCCCATCTGCTTCTATAACATTTTGAAATCTAAGATAAAAGGACATTCTCTCAAATTCTGTTTTCATTTGTTGGATATCAAGTTCTTTGTTACCCTTCTGCAGAGCTTCTACCCCCCCCCCTCGCCTCCGCCACCCCACCCTCCACAAGGTCCAGTCTCTGTGAGTTCTTATAAATTTGGACTTGATTCTCTTTAATTTCTTCCTTCATTTCCTTTAATTGTTTCTTAATTTCTTCCTGGCCCTGTATGAGTTGCTGAAGCATTTGTTGCAATTCCATCTCTGTACTCTTAGGTTGCATCAGTTCTGTAATCTTTGACTGTGTGGCAGGACTGGATGTTGCAGATGTCGGTGCAGAAGTAGCAAAGCCAGGTTTTCCAGGCGGTGGTCTTTTTGGAGACATAGTTTATAAAACAGAGAGATCAGTCAGTGTAGAGACTGGACAGCTGGAGAAGTAGAGCAGGCAGATGAGTCCAGGAGGCAGAAGATCCAAACAGATGGGAGTTTCTTTAGTCAGTCTAGCAATAGAGAAAAATTTTCTCTCCAGAGGGTTCAGGAAGTAGCAATCCACAAGAGATTCTTCTGGGTGACACGGAGACAAAGACCGGAAGCCTGAATTTTAAAGGTGGAGTCAGGTTTCACAGTTCATGAAGACACCGGAAGCGTGCCATCTTGCCCTGCCAGCTTTGGGCTCAGAGGCACAACAAAATTTTAAAAGTTCAGAAAGTTCTCAGTTCACCCATAAATTCTGGAACTAAGTCCGATGAAAGTCACTTATACAGGGGTGAGGCATCATTAGTTGGCTCTCCCCCCTCCTCCTTCCCCTGGGAGCAAAAGCAAAATCTTCTCAAGCCGCTTGACCAAGGGGGGGGGGGAATCCCCCTCCCTCTAGCCACACCTCCAGCAAGAATCCGAAAGTTTAATTTTTAAAATAGCTGAAAAGTCCATCAATTCAAAAGAAAGGGAATGAAGAAAGGAAGCCTCTCACCACACCGCCACTGCTTCCTTCAATAGTGCGTTGTCCAGTCGGCATGGAGCGAGACGCAGGCGCGCCCTCTGAAACTGCTCCCCGGTGCCTAGAGCGAAGCGGAGAAGCCCCCACCAGCCGCCGCCGATGCCGGGGCCCTCCGCGAGCCGCTCCCTCGGCAGGACGCCTCTCCGGGGCGTCCTGTGCCCCCCCAGAAGCGGGGGAAGCCCACCGGGAGAGCGGGAGCGGGCAAAGGACTTGCCCGTCGCCGTGGCCGCCGGAACCGGAAGTCCAGCCATGTCCATCTTGATGATGTGCGGACAGAGGGGGAGAGGGAGCTGGAACCGGTTCTAAATGGCACTGTAAATTTGTGGAACCTCTTCTATAGAAGAGGTTAGAACTAGCAGGAACCCACCCCTGGTACTCACCCACCTTCCTGAGAGGAGACCGTCCCTTCAGTACAGGGAACACAATCATAGCAGCAAACGGGCTTTCCTTCCTGACCCACTTTGAAAAATCCAGGCGCACAACTTTCCACACACCTGGAGGGAGGCAGACTCTATGCAGAAAAATGGGGAACATAAAGGACTGTATCATCATCATCATCATCATCATCATCATCATCATCATCAATCATCATCATCATTATCATCATTTTAGCCATTGTCTATCCACTGCAGGATGAAGGCCATTGTAAAGTGAAAGGACCAGGGGTGGTTTTCAGCTGGTTCGCACCGGTATAGGCGAACTGGGTGTTGCAAGGACAGGCTGGCCCTTCCCACCCTTCACCTCCCCTCCCCTCCCAGGAGTCTCCATGCAGCCCATTCATCATGTCAGGTAAGTGCAGGGCCCGTGCAGAGACTCTGGGAGAGCAAAAAACAGGCCTACCCAGCAACCGGGCAGAGAACCGGTTGCTAACATTTTTCAATCCCACCCCTGGATATATATTAGGGCTGAAATTAAAAGAAAGCAATCATAAGGAAGAATTGGCAAGGCCCCTTGCCAATGAGTGATTTTAGATCCAGGCCAAACCTTATTTAATTTAACCCCAGGTCATTTAACCGAAGGGTGATGGTTATCCTGAGAAGATGCTTTTCGTGAGATCAAAGAGATGGCATCTAGGAAATGTTCTTATTTTTTACTTGTAGATTTTGGAATAGTTTTCAATGGGAGATTATCTTTGTCTCTTGTGGCCTTTTGACAGAAATGGTAAAATGGAACTTTTTCGGGCACCCTTCTAAATGAGCAGCACAATATTCCAGGAATTGGTTATTGTCTTGCACATACTTTATTTTTTGAAAAGCACGTTATGTGATTATGGTGGTCCAAAATCAAATACACAAGCAGAGAAACAACAACAACAATATTAAATAATCTATGTCTTCCTATGAATCTTCATTTTTTTGCTATTTTTTCTACTGCTCATTTCCATTTTGCAGGAATTGAGACCGGTATCTTCCCTGTCTATTCCTGTAAAATATGAAAACCATGGAAAGTGTTATACAAATTAAAAGGAAGGGCATTATTTGAACTGGAAATCCAAACCAGAGATCCTGAATCAATTAAAGAAGGGGGAAAATGGAAGGTTGCAGTCAGTGGTGAAATTCAAAATCTCCCCCTACCGGTTCTGTGGGCATGGCTTGGTGGAGATGGCTTGGTGGTCATGTGATCAGGTGGGCAACAAGCAGGAACCTCACAGAGTCACAGAGAGCTCAAAACCAAACTATCACACGTTACACAAAAATAACACAAAAGCTACACAACTGACTCACACACAATGCAAAAGCAGCTGCACTTCACACAAAAAAAAAGTTTCCGATGATTGCGTGGCACAGCTGATTTTCACAGCTGATCATCGGAACCTTTTTAAAATCTTTTTTTTTTTAGCATTTTGCCCAAACCGGGAGTAAAAAAAGTGCTAAAAAAGTTTTTAAAAAGTTATAACAATCAGTTGTGCGAAAATCAGCTGTGCCGCGTAATCATCAGAACTTTTTTTTTTACCTTTTAAAGCACTTTTTTTACTACCAGTTCGGGTGAACCAGCCCGAACTGATAGCATTTCACCCGTGGTTGCAGTTTATAAGACATTTTCTCTGACTATTCTGAATTCTTGCAGAAGATTCTTCACAAAGGTTGAAGAAGTTCACTGGGAATGTGTATGATGGAATTGAAGGGGAAAAACGGGACTACAGTTAATGATTGCCCCTACATTCTTAAACCACTGGGACCTCATAATCGTATCCTGGTCAATGAGAAACTTGGCATCCTGGGATCTGTGTCTTGCAAAGCTCCCAAATTTCACTCTGACCACAGACTTGTTGGGGAACCGAAACCACTTCACAATGTCAAAGTCAGCCGCCAGCTCTCCGTTTTTGCCCAGATACACCCCATCCATGGAATGGTTGTAGAACTGGGGATCTTGTAGGAAAGGGTGAAACTGGAATGATAAGAACATCTATATGAACAAGGATACTGTCAGCGTTCTAAATACCATGCATGAAATCAATCAGAGACCAAGGCAGAATCATCCTTAAAGTTCCAATTTAATCATACAGGCATGTTAGCACGTCTGTGGAATTCCAACTCTGATTTTCTTCCTGGAATTCCACCCAGTTGAAAGTTCATGATCTTATCCCCACACCCATAAATCCATCACATGTTCCAATCATCATCTTCCACGCTGGCATCTACACCCCTCTTCTTCCGGTCAGGTCTCGAGGTGCGGAGACAAAAGATGACCTTGAGCTTCTAGAAAAGAATGACAGCAATACATTCCACAAATCTACTCCTTTCTATTCCCCCCTCCCAACTACTACACTAATGAAATAGTATAGGAAAATATTAGAAAGTGTGGCAGGCCAAAGATCCTAAAAGAAACATAACTACAGGCCTGACAGATACTCTATAGTGTTTTGAAAAGAGCAATATGTCAAGGCTCTGAATATTGAACTCAAGCAAATCAGAACTCTGAGACTTGGCTCCTTCTCAAAGGTCTTCTTTAATGAGTACACCATATCAGCACAGTTTCAATGGAAAAGCAAATCTAAATATTTCCTACGGTTTCGGTATAATTCAAGTGGGAAATAACCCCATCCCCAAGTGTCACAGATCACGTTGGCCAATTGAGTTAATTGGCAGGCTCTTCAGGCACTCTTTTTCCAACCTTACCTGTTGCCAGTGGAAATGACCTTGGTTCTTATGAGAAAATTCTTTGTTCTGTCTTGTAATGCATTCCACCACCCCCCCCCCCACTTCCCTCTCTGTGTGGCAACTGAGGAACAGAGAGATGGCTGCAGCCAGGTTCAGTTCGAATTTGACACCATAGTTTAATCCTGCGTAATTCTGCCATTTTGGTGGAGAGGATGGGGGAGGTGACATAAATAGGGAGGGGTTACTGCAGACAGAAGACATGCCCAATTAGAAACCAGCTTATGCATATATTCAATTCATAGGACTGCCTCATTGTGAATGACTGAGTAGGAGGGTAGAAAACTCCAAGTGTGGCATTCAGATTAATTCTGTGGAGAAAACCCTCTCATGTAGATGAAAGGATGGTATCTTCCTGCAGAGAAGAAGCAGGGAATCTGTCATTCTCCAGAGACACTAAAGTTCCACCAAAAATAGCAACTGTTACTACAAAGCATGCAAGAATGAGGATGGAGCAACTGAGAATGACACTGGAAGATTGCCTATTGTAAAATTCCAGATGCAGCAGGATCTAAATCATAAGTAAGAAAAGAACTAGGAGTGACATGATAGCGGTCTTCCAATATTGGAGGTGACATCAAAGAGAAGAAGGTGGTTGTTAGATTCGGGCAACGAGAGAACAGACTCCGGACAAGTAGTGACTTAACAGCTCTTTATTAGTGATAGTAGTGATCCAGCTTGGTGTGTGGTCTGAGGGTTCCCCTTTTATAGGGATCGGGTACGCTTCTCGACCAATCAGAATGATCCCTAGTTCCCGCCCTAGCGGCGGACCTGAGTGGAGACTTACAGCGATATATGCTAATATCTAACACCCCTCCCTTCTTAGACGGAGTGTTCCTGTTAGTAACAAAGTCCTTTAAATATGTTGGTTTCTGTCTTACGCGGGTGGATCGTCTGAGTTCAGGTTGAGCTGGAGTGGGTGTGAGATCGGCTTGTTTGTCTAGTTCCGTTCCGCAGTCGAGGGGTGGAAGGCTTTCCTCGCTCGGATGCTGTTCTGCTCCGTCGTTGATCTCTGGTTCCACTCCGGGCGTCGGGGTGTCTGTGATCCTCTGTGTTTGGGCTCTCGGGTTGCTGACTTTCTGACGGAATATAGTCCTCGTTAGCTGATCGCAGATCTGAGTGTGTTAGGCGACCCCGGAGTTGGTCTATGTGCCTTTTCCAATTTCTACCATCCTCTAGTTCCAGCAAGTATGATCGTGGACCCGTGATACCAATTACCCTTGCCGGCATCCACAGCGTTCCCCCTGCATAGTTGTGGGCGTATACTGAATCCCCTATGCTAAAGTTCCGAATTTTGCTTGTAGAGTCTGGGGGCGATGTGGCAGAGTAATTAGGGTGAAGTCGGTCCAGGTGAGACCGTAGACGGCGGCCCATGAGGAGTTCAGCGGGGCTCCTACCCGTCGTGGCGCTGGGGGTAATGTGCTGGAATTAGAAGGTAATGATCAATGCGTGTTTGCCAATCACCTGGGCCCATCCTAGCGAGGGCCTCTTTTGCTGATCGCACCATTCTCTCCGCCTGTCCGTTCGAGGCCGGATGGAATGGCGCGACGAGGGCATGCCGAATTCCCTGACTTGCTAGATACGTTTCAAATTGCATGGCCGTGAATTGGGGCCCGTTATCGGAGACCAGGAGGTTGGGCAGGCCATGAGTGGCGAAAAGTCGCCGTAGTACCTTAATGACTGCCACTGCCGTGATTGAAGTCATTAGGACTACTTCCAACCATTTGGAGTATGCATCCACAACTATTAAGAATGTTTGTCCCTGGACTGGCCCTGCGAAATCAATGTGTATTCGCGACCAGGGTGCTTTTGGTTTGTCCCATTCTGTGGCGGGCGCTTCAGGGGGTGCTGGTCTAGACTCTTGGCATGGATCACAAGTGGCCACCCATTCCTCTATCTCTTTGTCCATGTTTGGCCACCAAACGTAACTCCTAGCTAACGCCTTCATTCTAATGATCCCCGGATGCCCAACATGTAATGCTTCTAAGACATTTCTCCGCAAAACGTAAAGAATAACAACTCGATCCCCCCACAATAAACAACCTTGTAGCACTGATAGTTCATCGTGTTTCGACCAAAACAGTTTGAATTCGGGTCCCACGTTTCCCTTTGGCCACCCCCTCCAAACCCAAGTTTGAACTTGTTTTATTACACTGTCCTTAGAAGAGAATTTTGCAACGTCGAAAGAAGAAACAGGTCCTGAGTCCAAACAGTCAATTAATAAAACCGGTACCTCGGGGGTGGGGTCTGTTAATAGTTCTGGAAGTGGGCAACGGCTGAGTGCGTCTGCATGCCCCAGAGTCGAGCCCGGACGATGTATCAGCTTCTAGGAATACGCAGCCAGGAAAACAGTCCACCTGGTCATGCGCGGGGAAAGTGAGACTGGTGTGGAGCGGTTTCCCGCCAAAAGTCCCAGCAGTGGTTTGTGGTCCGTGATAAGTTCGAAATCGCGGCCGTAGAGGTACTCGTGGAAACGTTTGACTCCAGCCACAGCGGCTAATGCTTCCCTGTCCATCTGGCTGTAGTTCCTTTCGGCCGATGAAGAGAGTCCTTGAATAGAATGCTATGGGCGCTTCGTTCCCGTTCGGCATTCTGTGGCTGAGGACTGCGCCGACGCCGAAAGGTGAAGCGTCGCAGGTCAATACCAATGGTAGCGTCTGGCTGTATTGCACGAGCAGCGAATCGGTGGTGAGCAGGCGCTTGACTGCGGCGAAAGCTGCTGCCTCGGCGCGTCCCCATGTCCATTTTGCGTTCTTGGCGAGGAGTCGGTGTAATGGCTCAGCAACGGTCGCCTTCTGTCTCAGAAAAACGCTGTAGAAGTTAAGTAGTCCGAGGAATGCCTGCAACTCGGTCTGGTTTCGTGGTGTGGGGGCGTCCTGGATCGCCTTAATTTTCTTTGATGTTGGGTGTATGCCCAAACCATCGATTCTATATCCCAGGAACTCTACGCTAGGCACGTTAATTTGGCATTTTTCCTTTTTGAGGCGGAGACCCTTTTCTCTAATTCTGGCCAAAACAGTTCTGACTCTTTTTAATAGTTGCTCCTCGTTTGCAGCTGACACCAAGATGTCGTCAAAATATGGGACGACCCCAGGGATTCCCTGCAAAAGTCGTTCCATGACGCTCTGGAACAGGCCAGGAGCGATGCTTACGCCGAATTGTAACCGGTTGCATTTGAATGCGCCCCTATGCGTCACTATAGTCTGGGCCTCCGCCGTGGCGCTATCCACTGGCAGTTGCTGGTATGCTTGTGCCATGTCTAGTTTAGCAAATATTTTCCCTGGCCCCAACGAGTGCAATAGGTGTTGGACTACTGGCACAGGGTACGCGCTTTGTTGTAGAGCGACATTAATTGTGCATTTATAGTCCGCGCAGATACGGACTGACCCATCTGGCTTAACTGGGGTCACAATGGGGGTTTCCCAGCGCGCGTGATCCACCGGTTCAAGGATCCCTTGCTCTACGAGTTTATCTATTTCCTTATCAATTTTGGGACGGAGCGCAAAAGGCACTCTTCTTGGTTTGAGTCGGATTGGCGCCACGTTGGGGTCTAAATTGAAAGATATAGGTTTACCCACATACTTACCAAGACCGGGGCTGAACACATCCTCGAACTCCTTAAAAATCTGTTCAGCGCTGCTGTTCTCCACGGCGTTGATTCCGGTGACTTCTAACCCCAGGGCTTCAAACCAATCCAGTCCCAGGAGGCTCTGTAATGGCGCGCTGGCGACGGTCACAGGCAGCTGGGCTACGATGTCCTTGAACTGCACCTGAAACGTGCCTTGACCCACGATGGGGACCCTGTTCCCCTGGTAGTCTCGTAGCAGGATGTCTGGTGTGCGCAGTTGCCGCTTTTTGAGGCTCGGGATTGCCTTTTTCATGGCGGACCATGAAATGATCATCAGTGACGATCCTGTGTCAACTTCCAGCTCGCAAGGGGAGTCCTCCAGGAGGACCGTGACTTTCAGCTTTTTAGGCCGCTTGGTGCGGACCTGACCTATCGTTGTGAGATAGGTTCGCAATTGTTCTCTCTGGGTCAACTCTATCTCGGCATCAGTATCCTGGAGATACTCTCTCTCCGCACTCTGGTAATACGCTCGTTCAGCTCTATGTGTGTGATCTCTCTGGGAATACGCCCTTTCAGCTCTTTGTGTGTAATCTCTCTCGGCAAACTCTCTTGGGTTTCTCTCTGGGCGCCCTTTGTTTTTTTGCCAAGCCCCTGGGTTGGGCTTCTGTTGGCGGTACATAGGAGGCTGCCGTTGTGAGGCAGGGCCTTCGCTCTGGCACACTCTTGCGATGTGCCCAAGTTTGTCGCAATGCGAGCAAACAACGTTTCTGAACCGACAAGTAGACCGGGGGTGGTTCCCTCCGCAGCTTGCACAGGGTGGCAAACGGAATTCAGTTTTACCCACCGGTCTCATGTGACTGCTCCGCATACGGTGACTGTCCTCGAACTCAGGATCCTCGACTTCTAGGTCGGTGTCCTCATAGTGAACTCTGGCGTGTCTGGATCCGGACTGGCTTGCGCTGAATCCGCGTTGTATGGTCTCGGAAGATCTGTCTGCCGATTCGGACGCCCTTGCTTCATTGAGTGCAATCTGTAAGGTTAAGTTTGAATTGGCCAACAACCGTTTCTGTAGAGAGATGTTTCTCAACCCACATATGAGTCTTGCCAGGATTTGCTCGTCCAGATCCCTGAACTCGCAGTGCGTTGCCGCTTTCCGTAGTGCTGCAACATATTGGTTGATTGATTCTCCTGCCTTCTGGTTCCTCGTATTGAATTCCTGGCGGCGAACGTGGCGGGAAGGTTTTGGCGCGTAGTGTGTTTGTAAAGTCTGTTGTAGTGCCGCCCATGATACCGCTTGTATAGGCGTTGGTTCAGAGAGATCTCTGGCCGTCTCGAAGACTTCTCGTCCACAGTAGCTCAAGAATATGTTCTTCTTACGAGAGTCAGATACTCCCGTGTATTCGTTTGCTTCGAGAAAACACTCGAACCTGATCATGTAGGACTCCCAATGGTCGTTCGTTGGGTCGAACGGAGCTGGGGGAGTGTGAATCGCCATCTTGTCTGCGATTGAATTTGCCGTGCTGAGATGGCTGCCGGAATTCCCGCCGAATTCCTAGGCTGGATCGAATCCTTGGATTCTGGAGGTAGCGTCTTCGTCCTATCTGTCTCTCGATCCCACCTTCATCGCCAATGTTAGATTCGGGCAACGAGAGAACAGACTCCGGACACGAAGTGACTTAACAGCTCTTTATTAGTGATAGTAGTGATCCAGCTTGGTGTGTGGTCTGAGGGTTCCCCTTTTATAGGGATCGGGTACGCCTCTCGACCAATCAGAATGATCCCTAGTTCCCGCCCTAGCGGCGGACCTGAGTGGAGACTTACAGCGATATATGCTAATATCTAACAGTGGTCAACTTATGTTTTCTAAAGCGCCTGAGGGCAGGACAAGAAGCAAGTGATGGAAAATTATCAAGAAGAGATCCAATCTAGAACTAAAGAGACATTTCCTACCAAAGGAGAACAATAGAATGACTTGCCTCCAGAAGTTGTGGGTGCTCTTCATTGAAGGCTTTAAAGAAGAGATTGGACAGCCATTTGTCCGACATGATGTAGGACAGGGATGTCAAACTCAAGGCCCAGGGGCTGGATCTGGCTTGGGGAGTACTTAGATCTGGCCCACAGGGCTATTGGGAAACAGCAAAGGACCGGCCCACAGTGCTTCTGCCAGCAAAAATGGGGAACCCTCCCAAGCCGAGCTCCCATTTCACTTGCAAGGGTTGCAGGAGGCCATGGCAGCTGAAAATGGACCCTGGGAGCCTGTGTTTTCTAGTAAAGTGCTCGGGCCTCCACAGGCGCCCCCGACAGGAGTGATGAAGAACTGTGCACACCCACACCGGCCCCCCAAAATCAAACAAACCCTGAGGTGGCCCTCAATGAAAATGAGTTTGTCTAAAATGTTATTCAGAAAAAAGAATAATAGAGTTGCAAGGAACCTTAGAGAACTTCTCGTCCAACCATCTGCTTGGACTAGAAGATCTCTAAGGTTTCTTCCTCTTCCCATCGTTCACCTCTCATACACACAGCATATTTAAGGTAGAAAAGTCTTCTCTTTGATGTATCACACTTAGCAGTATCTTATGAAAAAAACAATGTGTCAGCCCAGGATCTTTTGGATCTTCAGGGCTGCCACATTTAGTGCTTGGGAAATTGGGAGAGGGGATCGTGAGCTGTTTGAAATATACAGCCATAACAACATTCTTTTTTCTGGGAATCAAGGACGTTCAGCCTGCACCTGGAGAGGTGTGACTGGGGGATGTCTCCAGTTGGGACAGTGGAGTGATTGGATCATGTGATGGACATGTGGGTGCAGGGGATGGAACTTTGACTTTCTTTTGGGTGGGGAAAATTGGAAGCTGTCAGGCCTGCAACCATATTTACTGGTGGATCTCAGGCCTGCCACACTTTCTATTATTCTACTATGCATTTTCTAGTATGGGAAAATGGGAGAGGGGATTGTATGGAGTTAGATGATATGTAGCCAAAACAAAATTCTTTCCAGAAAGCCAAGGTCATCCTTTGTCTCTGCACTTCTGCACCTGACCAGAACTGGATGGGTGAAACTGCCAGCATGGCAGTGGGAGATTGGACCCTGTGATGGACTTGTGGGTGGGTGGGGGCAAGATCATGAACTTTCAACTAGGTAGGAAAACCTGGAAGCTTTCAGATTCGGATTTTCCCAGATGTGCCAAAATGGCTCTCTTAATACATTGGAACTTTGAGGAATACTTCGCCTTGGACTCTGATTTACTTTTGGATGCTATTTGGAGCCCTGACAGAAGCTTTCAGATTCGGGTTTCCCCAGATGTGCCAAGATGGCACCTCTAATAAATTGGAACTTTGAGGAATTGCTAGCTTCAGAGTCTTCTTTGATTTGGTGTGTTACTTGGCACCCTGATACAATGCTTCTGTTCTCCATCTGCCCTAATTTCTCATTAAAATCATAAATAATTTTAACTGGAATTGTCTTCAGCAGACGGAAAGGGAAATACCTGCCAAGGTTGTAGCCTTTCTACTTCCAAGGTCTTCCCCCCTTCCTCCAGCTTCCTTCTCTTCCCTCTGGAGATAAAGGCTGAATTTAGGGCTAGTGCCACAGCCCAAATGGTGTTGTATATGTGATGGCTGTCAAGAGACAGGGTGCCTTCAATCTCCCCCTGTGATAGACTTTCCATGCTTTCATTCTCTTTACACCTCATCCGGCTTTTAATGGAGACGGCAAGCTTTTGAAATGCACAGTGAAAAACCTTATTATTAAACTCATAGAGTGAAGAAAATAAGAGAGGAAGGCTGTCCTGATTTATCTGTTTCTTTGCCTGGATGGAGATCGTGAAAATGCTGTGAACATGTCGGAAATGTGGAAATCGGAGGTCATATGTGAGATCCCCCATAGCTGTAACAATCCAGATTTTTCCTATGGTAGGTATTATTAACAACTGCAACATTTGGTCAACAAATGCCATTCCATAGAAATAGAAACTTTGCAATGTAGCCTCTGCATAGTAAATCAATACATTGACTTGTTTCCATTTGTGATAGAAATGACTTGAAAAACTATATCGATTGGTACTGATTCCCTTTAGGCTCTGTGAGAAAAGAGCACAAATGCCACTTTGGGTGAGTAAAGGTCTTAACGTTTTCAAGAATGTTTCTCCACTGTCTGATTCTGAAGCAACGAGAGCCACTGAGCTCCACCTGAAATACTGGATCATTTTAACAATCCCTGCATATTGGATTCCTTCCTTTGGGAGCATCCGATAGAAAAAAGGGAACTGGGTTTTATCATCCAGCTCATCTGAAACAAAAGTATAAGAGACCTGGAAAAAATGGAAGGAATTGGTAAAGACCAGTGGGGGGAAAAAGAGAAATGTTGACTTAACCATGTAACTGGAAAATAATGGCAATATGAAGAACATCATTTCTACTTCCTGTATTAAGGAGCACTCTTTGTTGAATATATGGGTTCCTTGGCCCATCATAGATTATCTCCCCCACCTCTCTTTTCCAATGAATATTTCTAATTTCAAATTACACCGAATGTTTTGCAAAACCCAAGAGGAAATACATTTATGAAGGCAACACAACATATTCTGATGCAATACCAACCTCAGATCAATGAAATAGCCATCCTTTAGAATCAGCTAGGACACCAAACCCGTAGAATTGCCTAATCCTCTGCAGTCTCAAGAGGGAATGGGTTCCCAAGCGTTAATCTCACTTCCAAAAATACCCTTCAGAGGACCAAAAATCATGCTTCCAGATGGGGACCTGCTTAATTTTCAAGGACATGATTGTCCCAAAGGTGCGTTGAACTGCATATTTATTTATATTTTTAGAAACTTTATATTGTTTTTTTAAAGAAAAAACAAGTAAGTCCAATTGCCTCCTGTCCACATGAATGTGCCATAAGCTTCTGGTTAACATTTCTATGAAGGAAAGGATCTCAAATATTTCATTTAGAAGCCAGAAATATAGACTTAGAATAGAATAGAATAGAATAACAGAGTTGGAAGGGACCTTGGAGGTCCTCTAGTCCAACCCCTGCTTAGGCAGGAAACCCTACACCACTTCAGACAAATGATTATCCAACATCTTCTTAAAAGGTTCCAGTGTTAGAACATTCACAACCTCTGGAGGTAAATTGTTCCACTGATTAATTGTTACTGTATGTCAGGAAATTTCTCCTCAGTTCTAAGTTGCTTCTCTCCTTGATTAGTTTCCACCCATTGATTCTCGTTCTGCCCTCTGATGCTTTGGAGAATAGTTTGACTCCCTCTTCTTTGTGGCAACCCCTGAGATATTGGAACACTGCTATCATGTCTCCCCTAGTCCTTCTTTCTATTAAACTAGACCTACCCAGTTCCTGCAACCGTTCTTCATATGTTTCAGCCTAAATTGTTGGTCTTCTCTGCACTCTTTCTAGAGTCTCCACACCTTTTTTAGATCATGGCAACCAAAACTGAATGCAGTATTCCAAGTGTGGGCTTTTGCTATGCAGTTGGTAAAGTCAGCATCTAGTTAATGGACACACATAGACACAATTCTCATCAACTGTATTGAACTATAACTAAATCTTTATCAGGACCAATATGGTTGAGAGGAAGGATATTAAAATCAGCAACCCATTTCCTTCCACTATTTCCCCCCAAAGTTGAGCCAGTGTTAATCCAGATATTTATCTTTTCTTACATCAGTTTTAAATTATCCTACATTAGAAATGAGTTGGTATGCTTATATAACAAGTTTGATTTGCAGAAATTTCATAGGGCTCTATATCAGTGAAGTGAAGACAGTTTAAAAAGCAGATTGGTACTCTTTTTCCCTTAATAAAGTTTTAGTATTACTTTAAACTTTTGAATTTTGTTTGAACAGAGCCTGAACTAGACTGATTTTTGACTGAAACGAAGTTTGACTGACAGACGATAGTGAAGAAACCTTTGTAAAGTTATTGTTAGAACTTTTTATCAACCAATTATATATCTAAAATTGTTAATTGCAGCACACTAAACATCTCTATCTGTCTTTGGAACATTCTTGGATATTCCAGGACAGAATCTGACCACAACTCACAACTTTCCCTACTTACCTGTGGGATTTTGTAGATGTTGACCATGGTTGCAACATGATGGGAGAGGTCAGAATCGGTCCCTTCAAGGACAGCCAGCAGATTTTTCTGCCTTCCACATTTGTAATTTGGAACGTTTTCATCCCCACCTGAAAGCAGGTCTAACAAGACTTCAGCATTCATTTCTGAATTGAATTTATTGTCATGGATGTGGTAGCCCAGAGTGATGTTGGGTAGGATCAGAGGGTTCTGGTTGATCTCACGGATGGCAATCAAGAAGGACAAAAGGTACTTGAGGTCAACATTTTTACTCCTGAAAAACAGATGATAAACTCTTATCCCAAATTTAATTGCAATATATTTTTCACTCCTTGCTTCCTTATTAATATTAATGGACACACAGAGCAATCTTAATTCATGAATTAATATATTAGTGTGCTGGCATAGCCATAAGAGGAACTGGGTGGGATAATATTCAGGATTGGTGAAGAGGCCACAAATTTGACCCAACATCTGAGAAAAGGAAGTGAGGAGCAGTTTAATTAAAGGATCAAAAGACTGATGCTAATCTCCTGCAATAAATTTGCTTGTAACTGATACAAAAATAGTACAAGTCTACCTCTAAACTGAAGAATAAATGATAAAGAGATGGGATCTGTAGCAAAATTGTGTGATTAAATATATGCAGAATTTAGATGCAACGAGTGACATGCAAGAATGGAGTTTCCAGGGAAAAGAAAAAGGTCAAGTACATGATATGAAGAAATCAAAGGGAACACCTTCCCTCTTTTCAAAATCAGGAAATTTCTCACATGATTGTATTGGATTGTGGAATCTCCTTATGGAAGTATATGAAGAAAAGATCAAGGGAAGATATCAATAGGTCTTTGGGTGTTGAAAAGCAACTACAGAACCACTTTTCAAGTACGTTGGACACCCTACACGGTTTGGTTTTACATTTGAGTCAGGAAACACTGGTTTCCTCTGGGTTCAAAAGGAATCTGATGAAGGCAAATATATGTTTCCTAGGATAATACTGCAGGATCCAAGCTGGGTTGGTCACCAGGACCAGACATTTAGTCTTCTTTAGATTTTGGACTCATATTTGGCCCGTTTCCCAGGCTTCAATCACTTCCCTGGCTGTTTTTATGCCTGCTCATCCAACAATCTGAGTAGCTGCAAAATTGAATGTAGGTTCTTGTTCATTGTAGATTCAAAGGGAATCTGTTCAGTGAGTCTTCTGAAACAGCAGGCTATGATTTTGGTGCTGCATCTCCAAAATCTTCCTCACCTTCAACAGCAAGGTTGAGGTACACATATCGGGAAGAGGTTGAAAAAAAAACAGGGAGAAAGAAAACTAGCAGCAAATGAACTGCATTCCTAAAATATCACTCACATGCGGTAGGTTTGCCTTGAGGGAACGTTGTTGAAAGTGTAGAATGGATTTAGAGCCTTCCTTGCAGAGATGACTCCTCCAAAGAGATAATCACCTGTCTTGAAATGATTGCTCCACTGTGATGAATATCGTTGTGAAGTCAAGTGGCACTTTGCCTTCAGAGTTCCCCAAGAAATTGGGAGAAGGAGAAGCAATAAAATGTGTAGAATCATTCTTTGCATAGCTGTCATAGCTGGTTGCTCACTTGTTCCTCGGAAGCAATTGGGAAAAAGATTAGAAGCAGCCTATGTCTTTAGTGGCTTTCCTGATGCAATAGATCTTTATTAATGAAGGAGATCTTCAGGAACGAATCCCCCTCATGTCTCCTGTCCTCAACTCCAATTCTCAGTGATCCAAGAGGCATTTATGTTGTTGTCCTTTCAGACTTGAAGGCAAGTTGTCTTGTGTGTTCTTTTGTGTTCTGATATATATCTCAAAGTCAGCCTTGGAGAAACTTCCCTGGAGAGTTGTTCAGGAGATAAACAAGAGTCCTATTATTCGAAAACTGTAAGGAGAAGAAAACCAACAACTACTATCTTCTAAACTGACTCTCTGGAGGCACATGGAGACAGACATGAGATGTTCTAATTGTGAAATAAAAACCCAATTATTAAATCCTCACAACACAGAGACAAGTCTGGTTCACAATTCAAAAAGGTTTATTTACAGAAAAATAAAAAGCGTTTGCAAAAGCGGCCTCCAAATCTCCTCCCAAGTGGATCGAGTACAAGGAGAGCAAAGAGTAGATTTCAAACAATACATTTTATACATTCTGCTCCCAAGAAACTCTCCCCCTCCTGCTCATTCATTTATGTCCTTTCTTTCATCATTCCATACTTTAAAGGGTCAACTTGACAATTTCTTGAGAGGCCCTATCTCTTATTTGGGTTTTTCTGGTGCCTTTTGTCTGAGCAGATGGCTTCCTATCTAACTTGTACATAGGGGCCTGTAAACGGCTTGGAATAACAAAGATTATCTTGTCCTGTTTACTGAACATATTTTGTGGTTAGCAAAAGCACAGTAACTTATTACACATTTTAGGCAAGAATAAAATGGCCTATACATTTAGCATTGTAAAGGAATACAAAAGCAACATTTTAACATTTTATAAAAGAGTAACTTCATATCATTTCCTTCATAATTAACCAGAAGACCCAGTGAAGGAAGACCACAGTTTAGGATACCATGTCAGATATGGTGTGAATGCTGCTTTTGAAGATATTAAATACAATCATAAGTTTCAAAAAAATTATAATAAGGGTAGCACGTGGTGGTAAAAGATATTCCCCTCAGGGTGTCAGATCTTCATCTTTTACACTTTGCTATTGTCAGGCGTGCCTCTATCAATAACCAAGAAAGAAAACTCCCAACTCCATTGTTCGTGGAATTATAATATTTTTACTGGTTATGAAAATATAGCAGTGAAAGTAAAGCAAGATCTGAGTCAGAAAGGCGCGAACAAGTACATATCAAATGATAACCCAGCCCCCTCCCTCCAACAACCCCACCCCAGTGTTCAATCTGCAACTCCCTTAGATTGCATCTCTAAAAGGCATCATCATGTTGGTATGCAGGATGGTTTGCCTTGACCAGGTCCAAACACTGGCCACCAGCATGCACAGAAGATGTTGAAAAGAAAACTCCCTTTTCCCATATCACCTCCTGTACCATTTATTCCCATCCCAAATACCATGCCCCTCCCTCCCCATTTCTATGGCAGCCGATAGCAAGTAAGCGAAGCAGAGGCTGACAGCTATCATCTTGTCAGAAATTGTGTTTATAGCAAAATATACCAATGGAGAAAATAAGAAATGAAAATTTGGTGTTTGAAGGGACAATTGAAGATATTATCTATGTATTAAGAAAAAAATAACTATAAAGATGAAAAATAATGGAAGAGAATATCTTGGCTGAAAGTGAAAGCGAAACTATGATGTAAAATAGTCCATGTAAATGAGAGGAGGTAAAAGAAAAGACAACTCTTTGTTCCTATAATATACATAATTTGTATTAAAAAAATAAAAAACCTTGGGGGAAAAAAGAAATTGTGAGGCGGGGAGGAGGGAGGGAATGGAAGATAGAGAATGAAGATGAGAGGGAAGGAGGATGACAACTTTGACAGAAACCAGAGATGTGAGAACTCACATATATCAGTCTTCAAGGACACCTGGCCTGGGAACAGGATGTGAAACTGCTTGGTGGCACCAACCATCCAAGCCATGTCCAAATTACATTGAAAGTGCGGGAAATAGTTAGAGCTGGTTTTAAATGAGGTACTCAATAAAACTGTTATTTGAGAAAGTTGGAAGTCTCAGGGTGCTGAATTAATTAGTCGGATTTAGATTTTTCTTTCACTGAAACCACTTAAACCTATTAAAAGTACAGAGTACTACAGAGCACTGCCTCTGTAGCAGAGGTGGGTTTCAGCCGGTTTGGTCCGGTACACACGTACGGGTGCCAGAAATCTGGTGTGCGTTTGTATACTGAGGCCTCCGGAGGCCCTGTACCGGAACTGTCCCTCCCCTGGCCTGCCTTCCCCCACTCGCTCCACCCACTTGCCCAGTTGCCGCTCTCTCTCTCTCTCTCTCTCTCTCCACCTGTCCACACCATACTTGCCCCGCCCACCCACTTCCTTTGCCTGTCCAGCTGGTGGGGTTGCAGCCAGAGGGCCAAAAGGGCATCGGTGGTGAGCAGAAAGTGAAGCGAGTGCCGGCCAGTATCCCTGCCTAAAAGTAAAAGGTCTTTGGAAGCTGCAGCTGCCCCCTCCCTTTTGCAGAAACTCCTCTTGCTGCAGAATTGGGATCGTGCCATCTTTCCTGGCTTTCAGCTTCTCTTGTCCGATTATCTTCTCATGCCCCCCCTCTTCCCCCCTGCACATTGTTTGGAGGGGGGAGATTTCTGGTTTTGTAGGGCTGAGAGGAAAAGGGGAAGGGGGAAAGTACTCCAGTCCAACTGCACCCGAGCTGGTGAGCGCCCGCTCACTTGGAGCAACCGCGTGGTTCCCCTGCACTAGCTGTCTCCCTGGTGACGGGCAGGTGGTAGGGTGCTCTACCAGCTCGGGTGCAGCTGGACCAGAGCACTTTCTCTTCTCAGAAAAGTCTTTTCAGAGGAGCTGTGGCAGCCTGCCTGTCCCTTCCAGGTACTTTGACCCCCTGGAGGAAGGGGCCCAGGGGGGAGCCATAAAGGGACCAGCAGCTCATCTGTGAATGGAGGGGGAAAAGTTCGGCTTTTCTCTGCCATTCAAGCATTCAAGGTTAAGGGCTGCAGCAGAGAGAATCCGACCTTTTTTCCTTTCCCTCCATTCAGAGCGGAGCTGTTGCAGCCTCTCCAGGAGGGACTGAGTGATCTGGAACAGGGCTGCTGGACAACACTCTGCAGATTTAATAAAGGCAGAGAAATAATACTGTTTTGTCACTCTTATCACCACGATGTAGGCCTTAATAGCAGTTATAAGTCATGTCCAGTCGGATGCATGCTTCATTATCCTCCAGTGGCTCTCTAGGCATCTCTTAATCCAGGGGTCCCCAACCCCTAGTCTGTGGATCAACACTGGTCTGCAGCATGCCAGAAACTGGGCTGGACAAACAAGTAAAGGCCCATTAGTGGGATGCAGGAATGTGAAACCGTGTCCTCTCTGGTCTGAAGAAACAGCCTCTCACCATGAAAGCCAGACATTGGTGCTCAAAAGGTTGGAGACGCTGTCTTAATCCTTTTCAAAACCTGCGACTCTTCCATGAACCATGGGGGAGTGTCTGAAATGATGGTCAAGAGAGGCCACACAGAGGTGTTATCCAGAGGTGGTATTCAGCAAGTTCTGACCATTTCTGGAGAACCGGTAGTGGAAGTTTTGAGTAGTTCGGAGAACCAGCAAATACCACCTTTGACTGGCCCCTGCCCCCATCTATATTCAGCCTCCTGAGTCCCAGCTGATCAGGAGGAGAATGGGGATTTTGCAGTAACCTTCCCCTGTAGTGGGGAGGGAATGGAGATTTTACAGTATCCTTCGCCTGCCATGCCCACCAAGCCACGCCCACCAAGCCACACCCACAGAACCAGTAGTAAAAATGTTTCAATCCCACCACTGGTGCAATCTTTCAGCTGCCCTTTGATTCCAAGTTGTTACCAAGGCTTCAGCAGGGGTGGACTGGACCTCTCATATAGGTCTGATCTCCTTGAGGAGTGGGGTGGGTGGCACAAGAGAGTTTCGAGAACACCAGGGCATGATCTAACAGTGACAGATGACGATATAATGTATTTAACACGTCCATGGGTGCCCTAACCTGGATTTAAAAACCCACCACAAAGTGTTTGGACTCTGACACACAAGCATCCTGTGTCAGGCCTGAAGCCAGTTCCTTTTAGGAAGTTTGAGGAAAGCTCTGCCTTGCATTCTGATTTAATTTTGGATGATATTTGGAAGGCTGACATTCTGCTTGAGGAGACAAAACATAGCTCATTTTGAGAAGGGAGAGAAGGACACTTTTAAGTCACAAATAGGGCAGAAATTTAGAAGTCCCTTCCTATAGATTTTTCTGCAAGAGAATCAGAGTTGGCTGTGACAGAAGACAAGGTTTATTTTCTTCACTTACAAACAATACAGGAATGATAGACTCACTGCAGTTTCCTAAGATTTGCTGAAAACAACAATGAAAAAAGAAAAAAAACCCTAAAGACTAATATAGGATTGAATTCAGGGGTGAAATTCATCAGGTTCTGACAGCTTTTGGAGAACCAGTTCGGAAAACTAGTTTGGAGAACTGGCAAATGCCACCTCTGGCTGGCCCCCATCTATTCTCTGCCTCCCGAGTCCCAGCTGATTGGGAGGAAATGGGGATTTTGCAGTAACCGTCCCCTGGAGTGCAGAGGGAATAGAGATTTTTGCAGTATCCTTCCCCTGCCACGCCCACCAAGTGACACCCACAGAACCGGTAGTAAAAAAAAAATGAATTTCATCACTGATTTAACCCCAGAAAAATAAGAGAAAAGAAGCTAAACAGATGGTCAAACCCCAAAATTTGGATCTTTCATACTTTGGCATAATGTGTGCAAAAACCCTGTAATGCGGTGTCTACGGAGATTCTCAATCATCCAGGTCATGGTTGTCTCAAAGGTGCTTTTTTTCCAAAAGGGCAACTGAACTTTCTTGGGGGGAAAAAATTCAAGTTGCCTTTTGGAAAAAAAAATCTTTGGGACCTGCAATGCCGCACCATGGAAATGTAACACCAAGTCCTGATCCACTGCCTGCTAAAGAAAGGCAGGTCAATATCTAGAGGGATCAGAATACTAATGTTAAATTCTGGTTCTAAAAAATTGGTAAAACTATGTGGCTATAAGGTAATAAGAAATTACTATACGGCTATAAGAAAGGGCTTATGCAGTGGCTCAGTGGCTCAGTGGCTAAGATGCTGAGCTTGTCGATCAGAACGTTGGCAGTTCAGCACTTCAAATCCCCTAGCGCTGCATAATGGTGTGAGCTCCCGTTAGTTGTCCCAGCTTCTGCCAACCTAGCAGTTTGAAAACGTATAAAAATGCAAGTAGAAAAATAGGAATCACCTTTGGTGGGAAGATAACAGCGCTTTGGGCACCTTCGGCATTTAGTCATGCCGGCCACATGACCACAGCAATGTCTTCAGACAATGCTGGCTCTTTGGCTTTGAAACAAAGATAACCACCGCTCCCTAGAGTCAAGAATGACTAGCATATATATGCGAGGAGAACCTTTATTTTACCTTATGTGGCTATAAAAAAATAGGAAATGCATAGGTAACCATACATAAAAAATAACATAGTGTGAGAGTTGGAATTCTAGTCTTAGATTTGAATGCATTTTTTTACAGCCCAGACTAAATATAAATATTTTTCATTACAAGCCTTTTTAGAACATAGAATCCACGAGACATTGTGACTTAAGTTTTCACAATTAACTGCTCTTTTGTATTCAGAGCTGGTCTTATTAAAATAATGTAGCACTTGGGCATGAAGATGCACCCCAGCAGGCCAGCACTGGAAGCCAAGATGGAGAAGATCTGCACAGCCACCATGTATTTCCCTTTGGTGCTCAGGTAGGCCGGCACAAAGGACACCCAGACACTGCAGAAGACCAGCATGCTAAAGGTGATCAGCTTGGCTTCATTGAAGGCCCCAGGCAGATTCCTGGCCAGGAAAGCTACTATAAAAGAGATGGCTGCCAGGAATCCCATGTAACCGAGAGCAACATAAAACATGGTAAGAGACCCTTCGTTGCACTTAAGCACAATCTTTCCTGGTTGAGATTGCATATCAGAATCAGGAAATGGGGGAGAGACCACAAGCCAGGTGCTGCAGAGGACCACCTGGAAACCAGAAGAAGAAAGGATGATGGAGTTGGTCAAACTCTTTCCAAGCCACTTTCTCACTCTGTTTCCTGGCTTTGTGGCCAGAAAAGCCAGCATAACTGTGATTGTTTTGGCCAAGACAGAGGAGATAGCCACTGAACTAGATGATGCTGAAGGTAGATTGTCGGAGAAGGCAGATAGCTGTCTTTGGTTGTCCAATGAAGAGAAATGCGGACAGGAAGGAAAGCAAGAGAGAGATGAGGAGGATGTAAGAGAGGTCCCGGTTGTTGGCTTTGACAATGGGAGTTTTCCTATATTTAATAAAGACTGCTAAGACAAGTGTAGTAGTTAAGGTCAAAGAGGATGCAAGAGAAGTTAAGATGGTCCCCAGATTGTCACTGAAGGTCAGGTAAGTTAATTCCTTAGGGAGACATTTATCTCGCTTCTTATTTGGATGTTGATCTTCTGGACATTTGGTGCAATAATCTGCATCTGAAGAGAAGAAAAATAGGACCTTTCATTTCCAACCACTAGCCTAGCTTTTCTATCCCACCACCAGAGATGGTTCATGGCTTAAAAACCCAGAAAGACCAAAGGTACAATTGTAGAGATTGTGTTCAACTATATTAAATCCCAGGGCATGTTTCTGCTTTTCAGTGTGGGAGCTCAGATTAATGAGCAACCAGTTCATCATCAAGCATCTTTCTTCTTCGGGTTAATCTTATTAACCTTATGTTTTCTTTAATAACCAAGCATCACCACCAGATGTTTTCGCACACTTAACACGTAGTCCTTAAAGGAACTGCATCGATGTGGAGGGAAGTATGCAGGGTCAGGTTCCAAAGGGTTAATGAAAACAGCCAAACACAGAGACGGTTTGAAAATGCAGTTTATCTTCCTACGGCATGAACTGACCAACAAAGCATTAAGGCAATGAATAAATTGTCAGAGCTGACATCTGGTGCTCCCTACCACCTTTTATAGTTACTTGGTAATTAGACTACCTTCCCCCGCACGCGCCCACCCATCACCTTGTGACCCAGAGTAAAAACCACCCAGCAATCAATGCTGGATTGTTCTCAGTCAGTTATGAGTTCTGGAATGTTCTCACTGGAAACCTCCCGGCAGTCAGTCATGAAAGGCTTTGTAGAGTTCTCAGCTGGATTGCTTGTGGAGGAGGGAGATCTCCATCTGGTAAGCACAAGTCTTGGCAGCTGGCCCAGTTTCTTCCTCCCCCCCCCCCGGAATGGCATCTCCGACCTCTGGGCTCGCTGGAACCGACATGTAGTGGGGTATCCCGAGGCTCTGTCTTCAATGTCTTCATCAATGTTTTAAATGAGGAGATAGAAGGAGAACTCATCAAATTTGCAGATGACACCCATAGCTAACACTTTAGAAAATATGTTCAAGATACAGAATGATCTTGACAGACTTGAACACTGCCCCCCCATCTAATAAAATGAAATTCAATAGTGAAAAAAATAAGGTTCTATATTTAGGCAAAATAACCCCAAATGTGCTCTATCACTGGACATTTTCAAGAAGAGATTGGACCAGTAGCGGGATTTAAAAATTTTTACTACCAGTTTTGTGGGCATGGCTTGGTGGGTATAGTGTGGTGTGGCTTGTTGGGCGTGGCAGGGAAAGGATTCTGTAAAATCTCCATTCCCTCCCCACTCCAAAGGAAGGTTACTGCAAAATCCCCATTTCCACCTGATCAGTTGGGACTCGGGAGGCAGAAAATAGATGGGGGCGGGGCCAGTCAAAGGTGGTATTTACCGGTTCTCCAAACTACTCAAAATTTCCACTACCGCTTCCCCAGAACTGGTCAGAACCTGCTGAATACCACTTCTGGATAGCACCTGTGTTTCCTCACTCAAGATACAGAAGGATCTTGACAGACATGAACCCTGCCCCCTATCTAACAAAATGAAATTCAATGGTGAAAAAAGTAAGGAAAAAAATCCCAAATGTGCTCCATCACTGGAAGTTTCCAAGACAGCCATTTTGGCATAGTTCATTGTCCAGAATGAGCAAGGGGGTTGGCCTCATAGGAACCTACCAGTGATGTGCAGTCAGGTGAGGCAAGTGAGGCACAGCCTAACCTCTCATCATTCGATGGGAAACTTGCCTTTTGGTAGGAATGACCCAGCTTGGCTCCCGCTTTCGATCTGCCGCCCAACGACCGAACGGAGAAGCGAAGAGGCAGGAGAGACAAAGCAGCAGCCAAGCCGAGTCATTCCTTCCAAGAGGCAAGTTTCCTATTGAATGACTCGCTGCCCTAGACTCGAGGCTCCAGTCCAGCCTGTGGTGCTTGCAGCCCCCGCCAGCTCCTCCAGGGACTCCCAAGCTCGGCACCAGAGAGCCGCCGCGCGAGAGGCCGGCCAGGTTGCCCGGGTGGCGGCAGAGGTTCCCTTTGTTCTTTTGGGTGTGGGAAGCGGGGGGGGGAGAGGCTTCCTCCGCTCCGTCCGCTCCCCATCTGCGCTGCCCTCACCCGACAAGTGCGCCCCGGATTCCGCGCAGCTCTGGCAGGCGGTGCCATGGCCGAATCCCAGGGCGGAGGGCGGCAGGTCGCAACTGAGCATGCCTGACTGTGGAATTCTGGGAGTTGAAGTCCACAAGTCTAAAAAAATTGCTGCCTCACCAGCTATAAACCTCACTGCACGTCACTGGAACCTACCAACTCTGTTATTCTCTTATTCTGTTATTGAAGGACTGCATCAGAGGTGGCATTCAGCCAATTTTGAGAGGTTCTGGAGAACCGGTAGTGTTAATTTTGAGTAGTTGAGAGAACTAGCAAAAAGGATGGTCCTGCCCTCGCAGCCTCCCAGCTTATCTTCTTTTGTTGCTCTGAACAGGAGGTTAGTGGGCGGGGGAGGGAATGGGGATTTTGCAGTATCCTTCCCCTGCCACACCCACAAAGCCACACTGATCACACCATGCCCACAAAGCCACGCCCACAGAACCGATAGTAAAAATGTTTGAATCCCACCACTGGGCTGCATCACTCTGGAGTTACCCACCTTCCTGAGAGGAGAAGGTCCCTTCTGCACAGGGAACACAGTTGTAGCAACAGATGGGCTTCCCTTCCTGGGTCTCCCTGAAGTATCCGGACTGACAACTTTCCACACACCTGGAAGAAGGCAGGTTCTGAGCACAAAAGCGGGAAGATAAATATTAGGCTTCATGTAAAAGGAAAGGAATAGTAGAGCCAGGCCAAACTCTATTTAAATTTAAGACTCTTAGGAAGATTAGGTCCATTTAATGGAAGCAGCAGTTTATCCAGGGAATCTCTGTTCTGTGAATCAGAGCTAGGAGATTTTCTTCTTTTTTGCCTCCAGACTGTGGAATAATTTGCAATGGGAGATTATGTTTCGTTGGCCTTTGATTAACTTTGTTGACTTTGAGAGAAACAATAAAATGGAGCTCTTCCTGGAATCCATTTTAAGAGCCAGCATAGCATCATAGGAAATGTTTATTGCATAGTGTGTGTTTTACTTTTGTAAAAAAAAAAAAAAACAACCAATAGGAGTCTCATGACCATGTTAGTCTGAATTTGCAAAAAGAGAAACAAGCAAACTATGTTTTCCCATGAATTTGCTGCTTCGGGTTGTTTTGCATACAATACAATACAACAGCAGAGTTGGAAGGGACCTTGGAGGTCTTCTAGTCCAACCCCCTGCCTAGGGAGGAATCCCTATACCGTTTCAGACAAAATGCTTGTCTATTGTTTGTTGAAAGTTGCACTCTGCACAGTGGTGGGATCCTTCCAGTTTAACCACCAGTTCAGTGATCACACGCTTCATGCACGCACACAGTTTTGAGAATATTTTCTTGCCACATTACTGCTGGGGAGGAAAACAGCTGAGGTGCAGCAATCTTTTCTGTGTGATTCAGCTGAGAAGGTACAGGTCAGTAAAGCTCAGGGGCAGGTGGGCAGGCCTTTTTGATTGTTGGAGTGAACCAGTTCACTCCCAGCTGATCATCGGAGCTACCGCTTCACCCGAACTGGTCCAAACCGGTAGAATCCTTCCCCTGAGTCTGCAGGCATCTTGGGACAGATGTAGGACAACTTGCTGTGGTCAACACATTGCGGCTAACTTACCAGAATGAACTTGCCGCAGGACAACTCACCGCTACACTAATATGGAAGAAATGGCAGTATAGAATAATTAAAGAAATGGGGTGGTGGTGGAAATGAAATGTGAATGATAAAAATTAAAATAAATGTTAATAATTTTAAATAATTAAATTGAATTGTTGAATTGGTTAGTTGTCCTGCAGAGAGTTGGATGTGGCAAGTTATCCCGGGATGAGTTAACCACAATGAGTTCATTGTTTTGACTTGGCTGTGGTGAGTTGGCCATGAGGAGTTGGCCACAGTCCCATTCCATCTAAGGACTGGTAGCTTTGCAGTCCACATTAGTAACACACACCATTGTTTAGATTTTTTAGAAAAAAAACAAAACACCATTGTTTAGATTAAGAATCCGAACTCTCTGAATCCGGCATATTAATGGAATACGTGAACCACAACGGTTGGGTGAGATTCTTTGCAACTCTTCTGAAACCTTGAAGGGCTTCAGAACTTTAAAGAAACTGTACTGAACAGATGACGATGCTGAAGAGGTAAAATAGGAATGAAATATTTCCCCCCACCTTGTTAAACCTTTGGGGCCAGAGAGCAGCATCCTGGTCTATGACAAAGATGGGTTCCTGGGAACTCTGTCTTGCGTAACTCCCAAATGTCACTCTGGCTACAGACTTGTTGGGAAACCGCAACCAGTTCACAATGTCAAAATCAGCTGCCAGCTCACCATTCTTGCCCAGATACACTCCGTCCATGGAATTGTTGTAAAACTGGCGGGTTTGCAGGAAAGGGTGAAACTAAAAAGGTAAGCACAGTGACATCAACAAGAAAATTCCTGTAGCATTTTATAGAAGAAAGAATCAATCTCCACGGTATCATTCCTATGATTGAGTCCTCCAGTCCACTAGAAGAAAAAATACTTTCACATGGAGGAAGAACATGGGCACGCTTGTCCTACCTTTTTACTGCATGATTTCTCAATTTTCAGATAATATGCAATTGTGCCTGATACACTGATAGATGAATTTTTCCAGAGCACAAACATGGGCACTGTCAAAATAACAGAATAACAGAATTGGAAGGGACCTTGGAGGTCTTCTAGTCCAACATTCTGCTCAAGTAGGAAATTCTATACCATTTCAGACAAAAGGCTATACAATCTCTTCTTAAAAATCTTCAGTGATGGAGTGCCCACAACTTCTGAAGGCAAGCCATTCCACTGATTAATTGTTGTAACTGTCAGGAAATTTCTCCTTAGATCTAGCTTGATTGATTCTCATTTCTAGGTTTTCCATAATCAACCAAGCCCCTTAAGAGAGAATGTAGGAAGCATAAAGCTGGTTTTCAATAGGAAAAGTGGGAGATGAAGTCACTGGATCTGAACCTGGAGATGTCTGCCTTAAGATGAGCCACTGTGGCGCAATGGTTAGCATGCAGTACTGCAGGTTACTTCTGCTGAGTGCTGTTTGCAGTTCAGCAGTTCAATTCTCACCAGCTCAAGCTTGATTCAGCCTTCCATCCTTCTGAGGTCAGTAAAATGAGGGCCCAGATTGTTGAGGGCTATATCCTGAATGTGTAAACTGCTTAGAGAGAGATGTAAAGCACCGTGAAGCAGTATATAATGCTAGTGTCAACTTGTAAAGCGCTTCCATGACTACTATCAAGTTGACATAGAAAAAGGGAGGAAAGGGAGAATTCCATGCATACCTTTGGCCAGAGTCAGGTCTCATATTCCTACAGCTGGCATGTGAAATGCACATGCTCATAGCCTGCCGCAGCACCTTGTCGGTGGATGTGATTTATGACACAGACAGAAGGGAGGGGATACAGGGTTAAAGTTGAAATGCAATTAAGTGGAAATCAGTTTTGGCTCCACAGAAGAACATGCCAAAATGTTGATCCTAATAAATGAATGGATTTCTTTTGAACTTTGTCTCGAGGCTCGTAAATTAATTAGGTCATCTTTTGGAAACATCACAGCTAGGGCTAAGTAAAGAGGAAATGAGCAAAACCTTTTGTAACATCTGTTATGTCAAGTTCACATTTATATAATCATTATGTTCAGCAGAGATTTGATTGACAGAGTAGCAAATACCTGCCAAGGTTGTATCCTTTTCAGTTCCGAGGTCTTTCCATCTTCTTTCAGCATCCTCCGTTTGGATATGGAGGCGAAGGAAGCACTTAGTGCTCTTGCCACAGCCCAGATGGACTTGTAAATGTGATAGCTGTCCAGAGAAAGGCTGGCTTCAATCTCCTTCTGCTTTAGAATTTCCCTTTTTTCATTCTCCCTGCATCTCAGCCAGCCTTTAATCGAGAACACATGTTTTTCAAATGAACATGGAAAAGCTTTGTCTCCAAATTCCAAGATGGACGGGAAAAATTGATCAGCGTCATCTTTTATCCATTTCTCAGTCTGGATGGAAATGGTGAAAATGCTGTGAACACGTTGGAAATCTTGATGCCACAAATTAAAAGTGAGATCCCCCATGGCTGCCACGATCCAGACTTTCTCTAAGGGAGTTCTTAAGACCTGCAGAACTTGGTCAATGAATACCATCCCATAGAAATAGGATGATTGCAACATTGTCTCTGCGTGGTAAATAAACACATTGACTTGCTTCCATTTGAGATATAAGCCCGATGTTAGTGTAAAATGATTGGTACTGAATCCTGATACACTTTGTGAGAAAAGAACACAAATGTCATGTTGGACAAGTAAAAGTCTCAATGTTTTCATGAATGTTTCTCCGTTGTCTGATTCTGGAGCAACGAGAGCCACGGAGGTCCATCTGAAATACTGGATCATTTTAACAATCCCTGTGTATTGGATACCTTCTTTTGGGAGCATCCGATAGAAAAAAGGGAAATTCAGATCCTTCGAAACAAAAGTACAAGAGATCTGCAGGATATGGAAAGAATTGACAACGATCTGTAAAATGATTGTGTGCACTAAAGTGTATAATGGAAATAGTATTTATTATTCAGGAGTTGCAATCTTTTATAAAGAGCACATTTTTATAATATATGAGTAACTTGAACCCAGCTGCCCAGGCACAAATATTATTTGATATCATTTCCTATTCCCTTGCCTTCGCTAATCTATCCTAACTATATTCCCCCCCCCTTTGTGTCTACCTCTTAGATATATACTTATATATTTAATATTTTCTTTTCTGTTTTCTCCTTCTCTCCCCCCCCCTTTTCCATTTAACAGTGCATTGTCTGGATTCTATATCTTCTCCCTACTTTCTTTTCTAGTTTCCTTTCTCTAGCCAATCATAAAATCTTCCCCATGTCTTGAAGCACTCTGATTCCTCTTTATCCTTTATTTTCATTGTCAACCTATTCATTTCTGCACAATCTACTATCTTTTTACTATCTCTTCATCTGTTGGTAGCTTATTTAATTTCCAATTTTGGGCAAACACAATTCTTGCTGCTGGAGTTACATGTATAATCAAATAAGTATCCTCTTTCTTGAATTTCTCTGGGATAATACAGTGCCTAGTAAAAATATATCTGGTCTAAATTCTGTTTCTTGTTGTAACATTTTCTTTAACTATACTCTTATTTTAGTCCAATATTTCCTTGCTTCTGCACATGTCCACCACATATGATAATAGGAAAGTGTTGTGGCCCAGCAGGAGCCGTTGCCACTGCCACCAGACTCTGAGAGTGAGGGTCCCTATGAGTCGGCTCAGGAGGATGTGGAGGACCCTGGACAGGGTTCCGACTCTGAGCAGGGATCGGAGAGTCTGGTCGGCCACCAGGAGGCACCTGAGGCATGGAGCAGCGGTGAGAGCCAGAGGAGGAGGGCTCCTGATGTCATGCCTTGGAGCAGTGGGGAGAAGTCACGAGACAGTGAGGCAGAGATTAACAGGGAGTTCCTGGACGCCCGTTATCACTGTGCCCATAGACGCAAGGAGCGAGGGCGTAATTATCGGCGGTAAGGGCTCTCAGCTGTTGATCAGGAGACTCCTCTTCAGGCTATAAAAGGATTGACTGTGCATTTGCCCTTTGCAGCAGTCAACAAAGGACTCCTGCAAGAAGTTTTGGTCTTGAAATGTAGCAGGCTGGATAGCTGCTTTCGTGTCTTGTATTTGTGAGCTTTGTCATGGTGGTTTACTGCCAGGGAACTTTCTGTCTGTTTGTAAAATAAACCCTGTTCATTTGCATTGTTCCGGAGCATGTTCTGTGTGGGCGAAGAAGGAAGGGGGGGTCAGAACAGGAACTTATTGCTTGTTGACACTTCCAACATTTCGCTGATTTGTCTTTAAACTTCTTTGTTAATTTTTCCAGTGACATGTGCCATCTATAAAACATTTTGTATAAGTTCTCTTTGTAAGCTGTTGACATGGTTAATTTATAGTTCCTTTCCCATAGGTGTTGCTACTTTTCTAATTCAATCGTCTGACCAAAATTCCTTGCCCAAGTTACCATTGTAACCATTTAACCACTTCTTCTAACCTAGTTCTTAGTAGGTAGCTATATAGTTTCTTAATTATTTTTTTATTCTGTTCCCATAAGTATCTTATCCAACTTCGAACTTCCTAAGTTAAAACCATATTCCCTTTTATCTTTTTCACATCTTGATTGTATTTGTAATTGTGAAAACCGTCCTATATCAATCCCTTGTTTTCTAATTCTTGTTTTAGTTTTAGTTCCCCCCTTTCTGTTAAGATATCTTTATATTTAATGATATTTTCCATACTACTAATATTTGGATGTGTCAATGCTTCCATTGTGGAAAGCCACATTGGTATTTCTAATAGTGTTTCCCTTTCACTCTTTCCCATATTGTTAACAATACATTCCTTACATAATGTCTTTGAAAATAGCCATGTGCCTTACTTTTACCATACCACAAAAAAGCATGCCAACCTAGCTGCAAATCATGACCTTTCAATGTCAATAATCTTACATTACTCAGTAAGATCCATTCTTTCATCCAAGCTAATCCTGCTGCTTGATAATACAATTCCCAGTTTGGTAATCCAAATCCACATTGAACTCTTGCATCTTGCAACATTTTTATATTAATTCTTGCTTTTCCCCTCTGCCATATATATTTCCCCACTATTTTATTCATGCTTTCAAAGTATTTTTTCTCTAATTTTATTGGTATTGTTTGGAATAGGTATAACAGTCTTGGTAGTATATTTATCTTTACTACTGCTATTCTTCCATCAATGATAATTGTAAGTTTTTCCATCTTTCCAGATCTATTTCTATTTGTTTTCTCACCTTATAATAGTTATCCTCCTTTAGTGTTACACACCTTGATGTCAATTGAATAGCAAAATATTTCACTTTTTCCGCCACCTGTATGTCCAATTTCCCCATCAACTCTCTTTTCTGTTTTTCTATCATATTTTTCACCAGAATTTTTGTTTTATTTTTATTAATCTTCAAGCCTGCTACTTCTCCATATTCTTCTATTATTTCAACTAGTTTTGCCCCTGTTTCTATTGGATCTTCCATAATAAACACCAAATAATCTGTGAATGCTTGTGATTTATATTCTTCTTTCTTGACCCTCATCCCTTTTACCTCTTTATTTTGTCGTATTTCTCCATTCAAAATCTCTAGCATCAATATAAATAATAATGGCGATAGTGGATATCCTTGTTTAGTTCCCTTCGTGATCTCTATCTTTCCTGTCATCTCACCAATTACCATTACCTTTGCCGATTGGTTATTGTATATCGGTTTGATCATACCCATGAACCCCTCAACAAATCCCATCATTTGAAATTGCATTATCATAAATTGCCAGTTCACATTATCAAAGTCCTTTTGCATGTCCAAAAATAACAGTGCCATTTGCTTCTCTGGGTGGGCTTCGTAGTACTCTAGCGTATTCAATACAGTTCGCATATTGGCTCTGATCTGTCTCTTAGGGAGAAATCCATTTTGGTCTATGAGGATAAGTTCATTTAAAAGTCTCTTCATTCTTTCTCCCATTATTGATGCAAAAACATTACAATCCACATTTAATAGTGAAATAGTTCTATAGTTTTTTACTTGTTGTAGATCTGACTCTTTTTTTGGTATAAGCATTCTATCTGCCTCCATCCATGTTTCTGGTATCTTTGCCTCCCTTAGTAGGTTATTAAATAGTTCCAACATTACATTGCTTAATACTTCTTGTAGTGTTTGGTACAGTTCTGCTGGTAATCAATCTGGTCCTGGTGTTTTCCCCTTCTTTTGCCTTTTGATGCCTTCTATTACCTCCATCATTGTAATTCTTTCTTCTAGTGCCTTCTTATTTTTTTCTGGGATTTTAGTTTTTCTAGTTTTCACTAAGAATTATCTTATTTTCCCTTCTGGTACCCTCTCATGTTGATACAGCTTGTTGTAATTGTTCTCAATTATTTTTTTCTTTTCCCCATTTGAATGTTGTAGATTCCATTCTTCATCCACCAATTGGCTTATCAGCTTTTTTTCTCTTTCCTTTTTCAACTTGTAAGCCAGCCAGCATCCTGATTTAGTTGCATTTTCAAAAAAGTTTTGTTTTGCTGATTTTATTTTGTTTGCCAGATCTTCATTTTCTATCAGGTTCAATTTATGTTTTTGCTGTTCCAACATATTTTTTACTTTTTTGTTTTGTGGGTTTTTCTGCAGCTCCATCTCCAAACTTTTATATTCTAATTCCAACTTCTTTTGTGTTTGTCTGTTCTGCCTATTCTTTTTCCTTAAGTATGTCATTGTGAGGCCTCTAATATATGCTTTACAGGTGTCCCATACATGATGTGACTTCTTTTCTATTTTTCTGGAAGAAATACATCAATTATTGTTCCATATATTGCTGGAAGCATTTTTCATTTAATATTCTTGAGTTTAAAGTCCATCTCCCCTTTTTCCTCTCTCCCTTCCAAGTCATTGCTATTAGATTATGATCAGCCCATGTGCTTATGTCTATGTCTATCTTGAATGTTTTGAGTATTAACTCTGTTGACATCTCTCTTTCTGTTTTCCTTCCTTCCCTGCACTGCACAGCGTCAGTTGGTCCCCATTTTCTTTTTCTTTTTAAAATGTTATTTATATATTTTCCCTTTGTATGCAACAAGTGGTTAGTAAACAGTGTACTGTCTGAGTCAATTTGTTTACATGATAAGATTAAACTCCTATATTCTACCTCTATTATCCAACCATTGATAAAACAAATCCCAAGTTCGAAAATATTCTGTGTCTTCTTTTTCTGTTATCTTCAATGTTAATCTGTTCATTTGTGCAGTCTAATATTTTTATTAAATTATTTCTTTTGTGGATGTTTCCTTATTTTTCCAGTGTCGTGCAAATACAATTATTGCTGCTGTCAACATATGTAATATTAAATCTACATTCCCTTTATCATATTTCTCTAGTAATACGCCTAAAAAAATAATTCTGGTATATAATCTATACGCTGCTTTAACCTTTTTTCTAACCACATAGAACATTTTCATGAATGTTTCTCCATTGTGTGATGCTGGAGTAATGAGAGCCACTGAGGTTGATCTAAAATAGTGGATCATTTTAACAATCCCCAGAGTATTGGATGCCTTCCCTTGGGAGCATCCGATAGACAAAAGGAAACTTGGTTTGATCATTCAGGTCCTTCTGAATCAAAAGCATAAGAAAGCTGCAGGAAATGGAAGGAACTGACAATGATCCATAAGATGACTGTGTGCACTTTAAAGTATATAAATTTAAAATGATGGCTGTTTGTCAGGGTTCCAAATAGCATCTAAAATTAAATCAGAGTCCAAGGCAAAGTATTGCTCAAAGTTCCAATTTATTAAGAGAGCCATGTTGGCACATCTGGGAAAACCAGAATCTGAAGGCTTCCCGGTTTTCCCAACCCAGTTGAAAGTTCAATATCTTGCCCCCACACCCACAAGTCCATCACAAGGTCCAATCTTCCACTGCCATGCTGGCAGCTTCCAACCATCCAGTTCTGGTCAAGTGCAGAAGTGCAGAGACAAAGGATGACCTTGGCTTTCTAGAAAGAATTTTGTTTTGGCTACATATCATCTAACTCCATACAATCCTCACTCCCATTTTCCCACAATAGAAAATGCAAAGTAGAATAATAGAAAGTGTGGCAGGCATGAGATCCACAAGCAAATATGGCATAACACTCTTATGCAGAAGTTCCAATATTTTATAAGGAGCACATTTTAAAAATATATATATGGGTAACTTGAACCACACTGAGAGTGAAAACTTCCACACTTACTTACTTGTGGGATTTTGTAGATGTTGACCATGGTTGCAATATGGTAGGAGAGATCAGAATCGCTCCCTTCAAGGACAGCCAGCAGATTTTTCTGCCTTCCACATTTGTAATTTGGAACATTTGCCTCCCCAACTGAAAGCAGGTCTAGCAAAGCTTCAGCATTCATCTCTGCATTGAAATGGTTGTCATGGACATTGTAGCCCAGAGTGATGTTGGGTAGGATCAGAGGGTTCTGGTTGATCTCACGAATGGCGATCAGGAAGGACAAGAGGCACCAGATATGTACTTTTCGATTCCTGAAAAATAGATGATAAAGGTAAAGGTTCCCCTCGCACATATGTTCTAGTTGTTCCTGACTCTAGAGGGCGGTGCTCATCTCCATTTCAAAGCCGAAGAACCAGCACTGTCCAAAGACATCGCTATGGTCATGGGGCTGGCATAATTAAACGTCAAAGGTTCACGGAAAGCTGTTACTTCCCATCAAAGATGGTTCCTATTTTTCTACTTGTATTTTTACATGCTTTCCAACTGCTAGGTTGGCGGAAGCTGGGACGAGTAATGGGAGCTCACTCTGTTATGTGGCACTAAGGATTTGAACCGCCGAACTGCCGACCTTTCTGATTGACAAGCTCAGTGTCTTAGCCACAGAGCCTCCGTGTCCCTCCTGTATGATATATAAATATGCCAATTCAGGCACAACATCTCAGTTACTTCTACTTTCTTTGACATTCAGAGGGAGAAGACTGCGAATTTAATTCAGGAAGAAAAGCACAAATAGTTCTTGAGTTTGTTTATTGACTGTTCAGTTACAACAGCACTGAAAAAAGCGATATATGACTGTTTTTCACCCTTATAACATTGTTGCATCCCTGTGGTCATGTGATCAAAATTCAGATGCTTGGCAACTGCTTCCTATTTAGGACGATTGAGTGTCCCGGAGTGATATGATCTCCTTTTAACAATGTTTAACAACCATTCACTTAACCATGTTACTAACTTAAGAACCAGAATCATTAACTTAATAACGGTGGCAAGGAAGATTGTAAAAAGTCAGCCTGCAACACTGCATTCTACCCATTGCACCACCACAGCTCTTGGGATGATACATCTCCATATACTTTCTCTCACCACCAGCGGTAATTTAGGAGGGAGAAGATAATGAGAAGAGAGTGAAATAAATTCAGAGTATAGAAAATTAGAAGCCAATGAATTGGAAAAATTTCATTCCAAACTTGTGACTCACCAGCGGAAACGTTGGCTGGAGGGGATCCGGTTGAAAATGTAAAGTGGATTTAGACCTTTCCTTGCAGTGACGACTCCTCCCAAGAGGTAATCACCTGGCTTGAAATGGTTCATCCACTCTGATGGATCTCGTTGTGAAGTCAAGGGGCATTTTGCCTTCAGCATCCCCCAAGAAATCGGGGCAAGGAGAAGCAGAAAAAAGAGAAGACTCACTTTCTTGCATAGCTGGCATAGCCACTTGCTCCTTGCGGTGAGGAAAACAGAGGCAGAATTAAAGGCATCGTAAGCCTTGGTTGGCTTTCCTTAGCTCCAGGTATGAAGGAGATCCCAGGGAAGGGATCTTTCTTCTCCTGTACCCTGATCTTCAGCACAATTTCTCAGTGTCGGCAGAGATTTATGCTGCTCTATTTCCAGGATCAAGACAAGATGTCACACTGGGTTTGTCTCTGCTCTGCCTTTTGTTTTAAGACAATCTTGAGGGAAATCTCTGGAGATTTGTTCAGAATCGAACAAATTACAGATGGAAGAAAACAAGATCTGTCACATCTTGAATTCACTCATAGGGGAGAACAGGGGAGATGCAGCCGGAGAGAAAAAATCCCAAATGGACCAGATGTGGTTCTTTCATATCTGATGTCTTCTGAGAGGATAAATTTAGCAGTTTTAAATACAGTTTCCTCCTCCTCCTCCATTTCCTCCTTCTCCTCCTCTTTCTCCTCCTTTTTCCTCCTCCTCCTCCTCCTCCTCCTCCTCCTCCTCCTCCTCCTCATCCTCCTCCTCCTCCTCCTCTCCTTTTCCTCTTCCTCCCCCTCCTTGAATCAACCATGAACTGGTCAGGATTGAACTCCTGGCAATGAGCAGAGTCAGCCTGTAATACATTCTAACCACTGCACCACCCTAGTGACTCAGTTAAGTGAATGCCGCAGTCATTAAATGAATTCATTTTACTTAATGGACATATTTTACCAAAAAAACAAAAGTATAAGCCAGAAAGTGACAACAAAATACATTAAAAAATCATGGACACATGACTGCAGAATGCTGTAAATGGCTGTCAAGGAGAGCTGAATGCCAATAACCAAAGTGCAATCATGTTATCACAGGATGTGTGTGTGTGTGTCCATTGTAACTTTGAAATTGGGTCCTAAGTAGCTTTGTTGGAAGGTTGGGTCTGTTGGAACTTCAGATGGTTACTAGACAACCGGTTGTAAGTTGAGGACTACCTGTACAGTATAAATGCTCCAGACCCACTCAATGAATTAGTGTCCCCTTATGAACCCAGAAAGCATGATTTATTTATTATGGTGCCTGTGCTATGGATACTCTTTCTCAGAGATTCAGACAGCTTGATCCTACAGGTCTTTCAGAAGGATGAGAAATCCTGGTTCATTCCCCCAGCATTGGTCAGTGTCAGAGTTTGCAGCAGCAATCACATCCGGAAAGCACACACAAGTAACTGATTCAGCAGGAGTCATTAACTTCTCTTTATATATAATGTAACACATGAAATAAGTATACAATACCCAAATAGGTTTTCCCAACACAGTAGTAAATACAAGCAAATGCAGCAGAGAAGAGAACAGTTTCTGTTTCAGTTCAGAGCAGCAGACTAGGTTAGAGTTCAGCACAGACTCAGACCTACAGAGCTAAGCCAAGCCACAACCAGGCTCCTTGCTGTCTCCTTGTTGCTCACATAGCAAATACTGTTTCAGTTTCCAAACAGCCCTCACTGGCTGACCTGTTACCATGTCTATCCAAACAGTTCCAATTGGCTGACCATGTCTATTCCAGTCTATGAACATTCATAGTCTGATAGATAGAGATGTTACTTATTGCATCTCAGGTATGTGAAGTTCTGGTGTGTAATTTTAAGAGGGGGCTTGACTTGGTGTTTTTTGTTTTGTTCATGGCTCAGCATTTTATTGGATAGGAGGGAAGTCAGATAACATTAATAAACCAAAGCAAGTGGAATAAGATTGGTATCCAATCAAAAACGTTTCAAATGCATATGTGTGTCTTTCTAAAACAGCTTAAATAATCACAAAAAATGAGAATGAGGTGTTATATTTTCACAATTAATACAAGTGCATCTTTGTACTCAGCTTTGTTTTTAATATAACACTAGGAGGTGGAGATGAAGCCCAGCAACCCAATTTAGTCATGCTGGCCACATGGCCATGGAGATATCTTCGGACAGCACTGGTTCTTTGGCTTTGAAACAGAGATGACCACCACCCCCTAGAGTCAGGAGTGACTAGCACATACGTCTGAGGGGAACCTCTATCTTGATGTGGCTATAAAAATAGGAAATGCAGAGGTAACCATACATAAAAAATAACATAGTGTGAGAGTTGGAATACTAGTCTTAGATTTGAATGCAATTTTACAGCCCAGACTAAACATAAATATTTTTCATTACAAGACTTTTTAGAACATCCATGAGACAAAGTGACTTAAGTTTTCACAATTAACTGTTCTTTTGTATTCAGAGCTGGTCTTATTAAGATAATGTAGCACTTGGGCATGAAGATGCAACCCAGCAGGCCAGCACTGGAGGCCAAGATGGAGAAGATCTGCACAGCCACCATGTACTTCCCTTTGGTGCTCAGGTAGGCTGGCACAAAGGAGACCCAGACACTGCAGAAGATCAGCATGCTGAAGGAGATCAGCTTGGCTTCGTTGAATGCCCCAGGGAGGTTCCTGGCCAGGAAAGCCACGACAAAACAAATGGTGGCCAAGAGGCCCATGTATCCAAGAGAAACATAAAACATGGCCAGAGACCCTTCATTGCACTGAAGCACAATCTCTCCTGATTGGGAGTGGATATCAGAATCAGGAAATGGGGGAGCGACCACCAGCCAGATGCTGCAGATGACCGCCTGAATACTGGAAGAACAAAGGATGATGGAGTTGGTAAAGCTCTTCCCCAGCCATCTCCTCATCCTGTTTCCTGGCTTTGTAGCCAGGAAGGCCAGCACAACTGTGATAGTTTTGGCCAAGACAGAAGACACAGCAATTGAGAAGATGATGCTGAAGGCTGTTTGTCGGAGGAGGCAGGTGGCTCTCCTTGGCTGGCCAATGAACAGGAAGGAAATGACAAAGGAAAGCAGAAGGGAGACAAGGAGGATGTAGGAGAGGTTCTGATTGTTTGCTTTGACAAGGGGAGTTTCTCGGTATTTCACGAAGATTGCTAACACAAATGCAGTAGCTAAGGACATGGAAAGTGCAAGAGAATGCAGGATGATTCCCAAATTTTCATTGTAAGCCAGGAAATTTATTTTCTTTGGGAGACATTTATTTCGCTCCTTATTTGGATGCTGATCATCTGGACATCTGGCACAATTTTCTGCATCTGAAGGAAAAGAATACCAATCATCTTCAGCCATCAATCTAGTCTTTTCTATGTCAGCACCAAACATGTTGAAGGGGGTAAGAAATAGAAAAACCAAAGGAAAATACAGGGGCTATGATTAATGTTATTAAACCCCTGTGGACTCTTTTCTGCTCTTTAGCACTGGTGGAGGACTCATGCTTGTCCATACCTTTGATTTCTATTGGCTTATTTTTCAGTATTCCAGTATTGGAGGGACCACCATCAAGAAGGAGGAGGTCAACTTATTTTCCAAAGCACCAGAGGGCAGGACAAATAACAACAGATGGAAACTAATCAAGGAGATTCTCATTCATGCAGGTCATGGTTGTCCCAAAGGTGCGTTTTCAAGAGGCACCTGGACTTTCTGGCTTTTCTTTGAAGATGTTTTGCTTCTCACCCAAGAAGCTTCTTCAGAGAAGCAAAACATCCTCAAAGAAAAAACAGACAATCCAATTGCCTCTTGAAAAAGCACCTTTGGATAATCAAGAAAAGAAGCAACCTGAAATTAAGGACAAACTTCCTAACACTGAGGACAACTAACCAGTTGAACCACTTGCTAATAAAAGTTGGGGGTGCTTCATCACTGGAGCTTTTAAAGAAGAGGTTGGACAACCATTTGTCTGAAATGGTGTAGGGCAGGGGTGTCAAACTTGATTTCATTGAGGGATGCATTAGGTTTGTGTTTGACCTTGGGGGCCTGGGGTGGACATGGCCAGAGTGGGTGTGGCCAGCTTGACATCACTTGTGTCAGGGGCACCTTTGGTGGCCCAAGTGCTCTGCCAACGAAAACAGACTCCCAAGCTCCATTTCTGGCTGCGACGGCCTCCTGCAACTCTCTACCAATGAAAATGGAGCTTGGCAGAGCTGTATGTGGCCCTCCTGAGCTCCATTTTCCTGACAGAGGCACCACAGGCTGATCCTTCGCTGTTTCCAGGGTGTCCCCATGGGCGAGATCTAAGCACTTCATAGGTCTGATCCGACCCTGGGCCTTGAGTTTGACAGCCCTGGTATAGGGTCTCCAGCTTGAGCAGGGGGCTGGACTAGAAGACCTCCAAGGTCCCTTCCAGGTCTATTCTATTCTATTCAACATGTTTCGCCACGATGTAAAAAAGATGTGGAGACTCTGGAGAGAGTGCAGAGAAGAGTAACAAAGATGATTAGGGGACTGGAGACTAAAACATATGAAGAACGGTTACAGGAACTGGGTATGTCTAGTTTAATAGAAAGAAGGACCAGGGGAGACATGATAGCAGTGTTCCAATATCTCAGGGGTTGCCACAAAGAAGAGGGAGTCCAACTATTCTCCAAGGCACCTGAGGGTAGTACAAAAAGCAATGGGTGGAAACTAATCAAGGAGAGAAGCAACTTAGAACTGAGGAGAAATTTCCTGATGGTTAGAACAATTAATCAGTGGAACAGCTTGCCTCCAGAAGTTGTGAATGCCCCAACACTGGAAGTCTTTAAGAAGATGTTGGATAGCTATTAGTCTGAAATGGTATAGGGTTTCCTGCCTAGGCAGGGGGTTGGACTAGAAGACCTCCAAGGTCCCTTCCAACTCTACTATTGTATTGTATTGTATTGTATTTCAGAAATCAACTCAGAAAGGTCAGATCTTCACACAAGGAGAATTGTTAGCTTTTTCATTGAAAGGTTGCTTCATTCTGGACTCACCCACCTTCCTGAGAGGAAAATGTGCCTTCTGCACAGGGTACACAGTCATAGCAGCAAATGGGCTTCCCTTCCTGACCCACCTTGAAAAATCCAGGCTGACAATGGTCCACACATCTGGAGGGAGGCAGACTCTACATCGAAAAAGAGGGATTGTCAAGGAATACAGTTTTATGAAGGATTATGGAGGGAAAGTTGGAAAGATTCTAAGAGTTATTTACTAACAGGTCAGACTTGATTTAAATTAAAGCCTGTAACTGATCTTCTAAAATGAGGGAGAGGCTGAGACTAGAAGGAGAGGTTTCATGTTATTGCTCCCATGTGGCTTATCTGGGACCTGACTTTGGTCAAAACAAAGTTCCTTCAGAGATGTTATTTGGTTATTTGGTGGCACAGTGGTTAGAATGCAGAATTGCAGTTCGGTTCTCACTGGCTCAAGGTTGACTCAGCATTCCATTCTTTCGAGGTCAGTAAAGTGCAGACCCAGATTTTGGGGGGACAAGAGGCTGACTCTGTAAACTGCTCAGAGAGGGCTGTAAAGCACTGTAAAGCAGCATAGAAGTCTAAGTGCTATTGCCAGGGGTGCATTCTGGCAGGCACTACTGCCGGTTTGCTCGTGTGCTACTTAAATTGTTCTGTGCATGTGCAGAACTGAAAAACAAGATGGCAATGCCTATGCCACCGCCCAGAGAACCTGTTCGGGGAAGTGGCAGGCCTGGGTTGCTGCTGGTTCCAGTGACTCAGGCCACCAAACCACGACCAGTTTGGCCAAACCGGTCCAAACCGGTCGGAACGCACCACTGGCTATTGCTGGTCGGAACGCACCACTGGCTATTGCTATTAAGTAGGATAAAAATCTTAGGAATTGCTCATTGTAAAAAAGTGTTTCATATTTTGCTAAAGAGGTGCTATAAGCTTCATAGTGTAGTCATTTTTGGACTGGTGTCTATGGAGATTCTCAGTCATCCAGGTCAAGGTTGTCCTAAAGGTGCTTTTTTTTCTTTTTTCAAGAGGTAATTGGTTTTTCTTTGAAGACATTTCACTTCTCATCCAAGAAGCTTCTTCAGCTTTGGACAGGTAGTTCTCTGCTCAGTGTGTAAAGTGTGGCAATGATGGAACAAAAAAATGGTAGCATTGAAATGGGAATCCAAATAAAATGACAACAGCGCTTAGACTATTGCCCCCAACAATTTGGGTCCTCATTTTACCCACCTTGGAAGGATGGAAGGCTGAGTCTGGTGAGATTTGAACTGTCAAATTGCACGCAGCTGGCAGTCAGCAGAAGTAGCCTGCAGTACTGCATTCTAACCAGTGGTGGGTTGCAAATATTTTTACTATCGGTTCGGGCTCGTGTCCAGGCAGTGGGCAGAGCCTCCCGCCACTGTTACTACCGGTTCAAGCAACCCACCACTGATTCTAACCACTGAGTCTCTGTGGTTCAAAGCTCCTGAATTAGGTTCAAACAATGGAACATGATGGCATATAGTGCAGGAGAGATTCTTGGAGAATTCAGGCAGTCCTTGACTTATAATCATTCATTTAGTGGCACTGAAAAAAGTGATATATGACCATTTTCTCACACTTACAATCACTGCCACATCCCAATTGTCACATGATCAACATTCAGATGCTTGTTCTCAAGTCCATATTTATGACCATTGTGTCTCAAGGTCATGTGATCATTTTAAAAATTTTTTTTTTTAATTTTTTGAATAGACACAAACAAGCAAGACACAACAAACACCATAAAAACATATTCCATTACAAATTGTAAAAAGTGTGTCAATTGGTTACAAAGAACGTTCATGCATCCCTTCCACAGTCATCACCTATAATTTATATCAAATTATATATTTTACATCAAATATATTTAGATATATTACTATCATCATACCTCATCCTTCATATGACTATAGTTGTTTTAACATCCGTTTATAACAAATATTCCAAAATTCAAAGCAAAACCACATAATGGCATTCCATTGTCTATTTTCAATATCATCCAACAACATCCTATCTTTGTGAAACGTTCTAAATAAAAATTAATTATGTTTGGGAACAAAGTTTCTAAACCTCCTTTCTTAATTACTGTTTACAATTTATGTCCAATTTCAATATTATAGGCTTTCATACATAACAAAGTTTCAAAACTTCCTTTCATGGTCACCATTTAAAATTTATACCAAATTTCCTCTTGTTGAACCAATATATATGTATACATTATATCATTATCAATTATTTATCTAACTATATCCATGATCAATCCAATTTCAATATTATAGGCTTTCATACATAACAAAATTTCTAAACTTCCTTTCATGGTCACCATTTAAAAATTTATACCAAATTTTCTCTTGTCAAACCAATACATATGTATACATCATATCATTATCAATTATCTATCTAGCTATATCCATTATCCCTTCATTTTTAACATAATGCTCTAATTTTAACTACTTAGCTAGTATTTTGTTAATAGTTTTCATGTCTCAACCTGTGTCTTTCCAGTAGTAGTACAGTCTTATTTCTTTTGCCTTATGTGGGATTAATCTTCTGGTTATTTCCTTAATCAACTTTGTGTGGACTTCTCTTCGCATCTTGTTGCTTGTTGCATGTAAATTCTCAAAAAAACCCATCAGCTTCTTTAATCAGCTTATCTTTGGTTATCAATAGTGCTTTTGTCAAAGTTCCTCTCCTTAAATCCATCAATTCTTCTGTTTTTTCTCCTTCTATACCTTGAAATCTAGGGTAGAGCTCCTTTCCATCTCTCTTCCCTTTCCATGTTCCATTTTTCCCATTTCCAACTACGTACAGATCACTGTCAATATCCACAGTTATCTTGCCTCTTTGTTCATTTTTCCCTTGGGTTTTTGAGACTCTAACCTCCACTTTTTCCATTAGCTGGCTATCTTCAATTTCATCAAATTTTGCTATATTACTGTCTATATTTTCCAATTTCTTCTCAATTCTCTCTGATGTTTCTAATAATTTTTCAATTTCAAACATAATCTGTTGTAATGTTATGGTTTCTTCTTGGTATCGTATCATTGTCCAATTTATAAACTTTATATTTATATTCCAAACTTAGAAGAAACATGGCTCTTAAATAGAACAAAAAAAAAGAAAAGAAAAAAAAGCCATCCAAGCCAGCATTGTGGAAAAAAAAAGATTTAATCCATAGGTAAAAAAAAAGTAGTAGAGGAAAAGCCAATACTTTCATTTTAAAAAGTAGGAAGTGTTTGCAAAACTTCCATCCATAGAAGACAATTTTAAAAAAAGGATATCACACTGTCCAAAATAGCTTAAATTCGCTGCTTCTTTTCTTTTCTTTTCTTTTCTTTTCTTTTCTTTTCTTTTCTTTTCTTTTCTTTACAAGTTTGATTTGGTTTTAATCATTTTTGGGCAGTCCCTTTTGTAAAAATAAAATTTCCTCACCAGATGGACACACTTTCTCATTCTGCTTTCCTCTGGTTGCGGAGCTGTCCTGACTTCAGCAGCTTGGGGCTGCGCTTCGATTGCTGGCTAGAAGAGATTCTCTTGGATCAATCAGGGACTTTGCGATGTCCCTGTGATCAGCAAGACGTACTCTTCCCTGTCACTGTCTCTTCGGGACAGTTTAGGTCCAGATGGACCACCCACTAGTAAAAGTATCACCTGCAATCTCGGAGCTTCGAGATCGCACATCCATATCATCACGACGTCAGCTCCTTTCCATGTGATCATTTTTTGTGACCTTCTGACAAACAATGCAGAAGCCAGATTAACTTAACAATCGGGTTACTTGACAACTCACAAAAGCATTCCTAGTCTGCTCTCAAGTTGCCATAGGCAGGAAAGGGGTAGCACATTCCATGCATACCTTCTTCCAGGAGCGCATCTCAGATGACCAAAGTCGGCCTGTGAGGCATGGACCTCTACAGCCTGGGGAGGGCCTTGTTGAAGAATGTGCTTTATGACACAGACTGAGAGGAGGTAGGGGAAAAAGAAGGTCAAAGTTGAACCATAAACTACATGCCACAGAGTTGACCTCACTCGAGTAGCTGCCGACATGCTGCTCCTAATAAATAACTAGTTTTCTTTTGAAACTTGGCTCAAGACTCATGAATTAATAAGACATCTGTCAGAACATTGACATTACTAACTTAACAACGGCAGTGATTCACTGAATGTACACGGCCCAGCCTTAGTTAACAATTGTCTTGCTTAGCAAGAGAAATTTTGAGCTCAAATGTGGTTGTAAGTCGAGGACTACCTGTACACTGAAACTTTGTAAACTTTTAAAGACTGTTTGAAAGACACTCTACCGGTAATCTATTATAGGTTTTGGAAGAGTGGTGACCCAAAATAGAAATTTTCTGAATGAATTCCCCCCCCCCCACCTTGTTAAACCATTTCGGCCAAATAATGGCATTCTGGTCAATGATAAACTTGGGCTCCTGAGTTCTCTCTCTTGCGAAACTTCCAAATTTCACTCTGACTAGAGACCTATTGGGAAACTTTAGCCAGTTCATAAGGTCAAAGTCAGCTGCCAGCTCTCCATTCTGGTCCAGATACACTCCATCCATGACATTGTTGCGAAACTGCGGCGCTTGGAGGAAGGGGTGAACCTGGAATGGTAGGAAGAACAACATCATCAAAGCAACGTAAGTGGAGGTGATTGTAAAACTCCTGCAGAAACTGTGGTTTTGATCTTAGAGATGCCATCCTGAAGCTTGGATCTTATAGCTCACTAGAAGAATAAAAACCTTGCCTTGAAGTCAAGTCAATCCCTGTCCTTGGTTATTTCACAGACCAGTGGTTCTTAACCTTTTCTCTACCACAGACCACTTTAAATACCTTTTATGGCTATGGGCCCTCAAGACTTAACTCATAACATTTTGTTAAGCCTTCGCAGATGCCCTGTAATGACATCGCGGCATCCCAGGGGTTCGTGGCTGCTATCATCACTCCGAAACTTTCTTTTCACTAGACTAGACATACCCAATTCCTCCAATTGTTTTTCATATGTTTTAGCCTCCAGCCCTCTAATCATCCCTGTTGCCCTTCTCTTTTTCCAGAGTCTCTCTACATCATTTTTATAACATGGTGACCAAAACTGGATGCAGTATTTAAGTATGGTCTTACAAAAGCCTTTTACCTGCCAAGGTTGTAGCTTTTGGAGGTCCAAGGGTTTTCTACCTTCCTTCAGTGTTCTCCACTTGGATCTGGAGACATAGGCAGCACTTAGCACTCGTGCCAGAGCATAGATGGAGTTGTGAATGTGATGGCTGTTGAGAGAAAGGATTTCTTCAATGTCCTTCTGTGCTAAAATTTCCTGATCTTCTTTCTCCCTGCACCTAACCCAGCCTTTAACAGCAAAGGGATGCTTTTGAAATGAACACGAGAAAGCTTTGCTGGCCAGCTCAGTGGTTAAAAAGGAAAGGGAGTGAATGTTCTCGTATTTTATCCAGTTCTTGTTCTGGATGGAGAAGGTGAAAATACTGTCCACATAGTGGAAAGTGTTATACCTCAAAGTCAAAGTGAGATCCCACATGGCTGTTGCTATCCAGATTTTCCCTGAAGAAGATTTTAAAAGCTGTTGAAATAATTGATCTATCATACTTATTCCATAGAAATAGTGAGTTTGCAACGTATATTCCGCATAATAAATAAACACGTTGACTTGTCTCCATTTCAAGAATAGATCAGCTTGGAGGTTAAACAGATTCATACTGAACCCTGATAAACTTTGTGAGAAAAGAGGACAAATGCTATTCTGTATGAGTAAAGGAGTTAAGAACTTTTCTCTGTTGTCAGTTTCGGCAGCCACGAGAGCCACTGATGTCCATCCAAAATACTGGATCACCTTAACAATCCCTGTGTATAAGATTCTTTCTTTTGGAAGCATCCGGTAGAAAAAAGGAAAACGGGTTTTATCATTCATATCATCAGAAACAAATGCATAAGAGATCTGCAGAAAAATGGAAGCCATTGGTAATAACCAAGGAAATCAGATTTTGCATTTTATCACTCCTAATTATAATTGGAAAATAATGGCCAAAATGAGGAAGAGGGATTCCACCTATGTTAAGGAAGATCCTTTGTAGAAAATAAGGATTCCTTGTACCACAATCGACTATAAGAAAGAAAAGTTGATATATAATTTAAAAAAACAACTATTTTCCATTGTATATTTCTAAACTCTCAATAAGTTATGTAGTTTAACATATTGGTTAGTTACAGGTGATTTTTTTCCTGATAGAATGTTCTCCTGATGAAGTGAACATTCCTGCATTAGAAAAAGTAGGATATCAGCCATATAAAGGTAAAGGGTTTCCTCTCTCTAGTTATGTCCAACTCTAAGGGGGTGCTGATCTTCTCCATTCCTTAGCTGAGGGAGCCAGCATTGTCTGAAGACACTTCTGTGGTCATAGCCAACATAACTATACGTTGAGGTGCACTGAACACAGTTACCTTCCCATTGAAATGGTACCTATTTATCTACTTGCATTTCCATGCTTTTGTTCTGACCTAGGCTTCCTGATACAGTAAAACACACACGATTGAGTCCAAAAACCCTCTTTTTATTTCAAAGGCTGTGAATTATATTCATTCACAGTCCGTAATGAGTTCCAAATAGGAGTAAAGAATTCTACTAGCCGGCTGCCAAAGTCCTTCAGGACAAGGCTGACAAGCAACTACCTTTATCTTCTTTGAAAACGCTGCCAAAGACTTAATTGGTGAATAGCTGGGCAAGGCCACACGGAGCAGAGAGTCCAAACATATTTTCAGAAGGTAAATGGACCAGCATGAACCAAGTTGCTTCCTGCAAAGGCTCATGTGCCTTTGCACCTTTTTTATGTCCTATGGGAGGGGCCAATCACCTCCAAAATTTACTCCCAAGTCGCCCCTTCTGTCTTAACCGTTCTTGCCTTCTGGCAGCATTGTGTATGCATGCACTGGGAACAGGAAGAGCCTATTCCTCTGCCTTGCTGCTGTCCGACTGGAGGCTCCGGAGGCAGGACATAAATTCCAGATGATCCTGGCACCCTCTTTGCCTCTGATGCAGAGCCCTCATCCAAGCATTCCCCAGATGCCAGGACTGGCCAATTTTCCTCCCCAACTTCCTTGCTGTCTAAGTCTGCTGTGAGCTCTGCAAGCCGCCGGCAGACCACATCAGTTTTTGAACTGCTAGGTTGACAGGAGTTTGGCCAGAACAGGAGCTCACCCTGTTGTATGGTACTTGGGTCTTGAATTATAAACCTTCTGGTTGACAAGCTGAGCATCTTAATTGCTAGAATTCTTTAAAATCTTCTCCTGTTCCTGGAAGAAAGCAAAGATGGGAGCTCACCTTGTCGTGCGGTACTTGAACTGCCAATCTTCTGATCGACAGAAGAGCCTAACATCTTAACTGCTAGGATTCTTTAATATTCTTCCCCTCCTGAGAGACAGCAACTTCCCAACGCATTCATTCCACTTACCCAATGTCTTTCATAGAACCAATGAACACAACTCAGGATGGAAACCTGCTCATTTATACAATACAATCGAGTGAATTCCTGATAACAGTACTCCTCTCCTCTGCTCACAATAGAATTCCTTATGCCACCAGGCTTGAAGTTTTGGGCTTGGATAACCTAGAACTACACCGACTATGGTCTGACCTAATCATAGTACACAGAATTGTCTACTACAACGTCCTACCTGTCAATGACTACTTCAGCTTCAACCGCAATAATACATGGGCAAACAATAGATACAAACTCAAGGTAAACTACTCCAAACTCAAGTGCAGAAAATACGATTTCAGCAACAGAGTGATCAATGCCTGGAATGCTCTACCTGACTCTGTTGTTACATCCTCAACCCCCCCCCCCAGCTTTAACCTCAGACTGTCTAACGTGGACCTCACCCCTTTCCTAAGAGGTCTGTAAGGTGGCATGCCTAAGCGCACCACCATGCCTACCATCCCTGTCCTACTGTCCCCATTTATTTGTATTCATTTCCTTTGTTCATGTCCATACTTTATTCTTATACCTGTTATCTTCTACATGTTTGACAAACTAAATAAATAAAATAAATGAATACATTTCTTAAGGACAGCCATGAGCTATCAAAAAACTTTTCTTTCATATGTAGCCATGAATGTGCCATGATCATCTGGTTGACAACATTTCTAAGAGGGAAGCTATCTCAGAGACTTACTGCTCACCAAAGAATTCAGATTGGGGTTCAGTGCCCTTAGCCTTATGTCATTATCTATGATATTGCTATATAGTATCATATATGTTGCTTCTATAAAATCGTATATCACACACTTACAGAAAACATTCACTGTCTCTACTTAATCATATTCTGTCCATTTGTTGAATATTCTGGGAAATTCCAGAGTAGAAATCAACCAAATGTTTGAATCCCAAACTTTATAGGCTTACCTGTGGGATTTTGTAGATGTCCAGCATGGTTGCCATGTGTTGGGAGAGGTCAGAATCCGTCCCTTCAAGGACAGCCAGGAGATTTTTCTGTCCTCCGCATTTGTAGTTTGGAATATTTGCCTCCCCAGCAGAAAGTTGATCCACCATGGCTTCAGCGTTCATTTTTGCATTAAAATGACTATCATGGAGGTCGTAGCCCAGGGAGATGTTGGGTAAGATCACAGAATTCTGGTTGATCTCCCAGACGGAAATCAGGAAGGACAAGAGGTACCATGCATTTAGTGCTCTATGCCTGCAAAATGGATTATGTACCTCGCATTACCCCACATTTAAGAATAGCACTATAATCATTTCTAAGTATAATCTTTATTGTCGTTGTACTTACATACAACAAAATTGGTCATTTCTTGCTTTCTTGACATAAAGAAGGGAAAATAAAGATTTTAATTCAGGAAAGCAAATATGATCTGATAGAAATCAATGAAAATGTGTGAGATCGCCCCCACCATGGTTATATAGGCTACAATGTTTCATGCACTATTTAAAAAAGGAAAAGTTAAAACAATGAACTAATTTCTGATGATCTCTTCTTACAAATTTGAGTGGTAGGTGAGTATAAAAAAAAACCCCAGTGAACTAGCCAAGGTTGAGAAACACTGATCTTAACTAGGAAGTAAGCAATAGAAAAAAAATTCTATATGTCTTCCTAAAAATAATAAAATAAAAGTGTTGGAAGGGACTTTGGAGGTCTTCTAGTCCAACTCCTGGCACAAGCAGGAAACCTTATACCAATTCAGACAAATGATTGTCTAATCTCTAATGTTGGAGCACCCACAACTTCTGCAGACAAGTCATTTCACTGACTAATTGCTCTGTCAGGAAATTTCTCTTTAGTTCTAGATTGGTTCTCTCCTTGATTAGTTTCCACCCATTGCTTCTTGTCCTGCTTTCAGGTGCTTTGGAGAATAGTTTGATTCCCTCTTCTTTGTGGCAACCCCTGAGATATTGGAACACTGCTATCATGTCTCCCCTAGTCCATCTTCTCATTAAATTAGACATACCCAATTTCTGCAATTGTTCTTCATATGTTTAAGCCTTCGGTCCCCTAATCATCTTTGTTGCTTTTCTCTGCACTCTTTCTAGAGCCTCAACATCTTTTTCATATTGTGATGACCAAAACTGGATGCAATATTCCAAGGGTGGTCTTACCGAGGCATTATAAGTGGCATTAACACTTCACATGATTGTGATTTTATCCCTCTATTAATACAGTCTAGGACTGTGCTGTTGTTTTTTGGCAGCTGCTGCACACTGCTGGCTCATAGTCAAGTGATCGTCCATCAAGATGCCTCTTACAGTTACTACTTTTGAGCTAGGTGCCACCTATTCTACACTTACAATACAATAATACAATACAATGGTAGAGTTGGAAGGGACCTTGGAGGTCTTCTAGTGCAACCCCCTGCCTAGGCAGGAAATCCTATACCGTTTCAGACAGATGGCTATCCAACATCTTCTTAAAGACTTCCAGTGTTGGGGCATTCACAACTTCTGGAGGCAACTTCTGTTCCACTGTTTCATTGTTCTGTCAGGAAGTTTCTCCTCAGTTCTAAGTTGCTTCTCTCCTTGATTAGTTTCCACCCATTGCTTCTTGTTCTACCCTCAGGTGCCTTGGAGAATAGTTTGACTCCCTCTTCTTTGTGGCAACCTCTGAGATATTGGAACAATGCTATCATGTCTCCCCTAGATTGTGTATTTGCCTTTTCTTGCTTCAGTATAAGACTTTACTTTTGTCTACATTGAATTGCATTTTATTAGATAGGGCCCAGTGTTCAAGTCTGTCTCTTGAGCTTGTCTTCTGGGGTGTTGACTATTCCTGCTAGCTTGGTGTCACCTGCAAGTTTAATGAGTTCCTCTTCTATCTCCTCATCTAAGTCCTTGATGAAGATACTGAAGAGTACTGGGCCTAAGACCGAGCTAGGGATACCTCACTGCTCACTATTAGAACTAAAACATTAGCAAGCAAATGAAATTGAAGTTTTAAAAAAAAGATTTTTAGTTTCCAACAATAACTGTAATTACTGCAGTTTGTAATATTATTTTCTTCTTCAGAACAGCACAGTTTCACATTCATTCACATATTAAATGAGCCAGTACCAGCTCTGAGATCTAGATATTTTCAGTTGAATTGTATCATGCTAAATAATTTCAGATTTGCAAAAGGGGCGAATTTCAGATTACTAGTAAAAAAAACCACCTGCTCACTAATCATTTCCTGATTTAAGTAATGTTTGCAGCATTAGAAATCCACAGATGTCATATCTATCTTCCTTCATGAAAATTGCTCTAATTTTCAGAGACTGATCCAGATCAGTTTGCAAAAGCTGAAAGCGAAATTTGCTCACTACTGACCACTCCTTCTGTGATTGTGTTTTTATCCCGCAATTCCTCTCACCTGATCTACACTAACAATCATAGTTAGGTGGAAAGTTAGCTGTGTTTGGGTTTCTCCTCACAAAATTTGAATATCAGAATTGAGATGGTACCTCATTTTTTAAAAAGTTAATCAGAGCCTCCTAAATATGTTCCTTACCAATTCCATTCCTCTCTCACCTCTGGTGATTCTTACTTTTCCTGCAAGCCCTCCTATGCCTGTGTCTGAAAAAAATAACCCAAACATCTTCCTTCATTTCCAAGTTAGGAAAAGTGTGAGAAGGTCATGTTTCAGACCACATAAATGAAGTGTAGAACTACTACATACATAAAAGGCCAGGGGAAGTTTTCAATGTGAGTTTTGGAGGTTGAAAACAAAACTAAACGAAATAAGAAACCACCATTTTGGCCCTGGGGCCAATTTCCAGAGAATTCCAACCTCCTTCCTTCCTTCCTTCCTTCCTTCCTTCCTTCCTTCCTTCCTTCCTTCCTTCCTTCCTTCCTCCCTCCCTCCCTCCCTCTCTCCCTCCCTCCCTTCCTCCTTCCTTCTCCCTCCCTCCCTCCCTCCCTCTTTCTTTCTTTCTTTCTTTCTTTCTTTCTTTCTTTCTTTCTTTCTTTCTTTTTCTTTCTATAGCTGCTCATCTCAAGAAGTGACTCTGATTGGCATACATCCCCACAACATAAAACCATCAAAACAATACAAAATAAATATATATGGTTGCCAAGTAAAACTATTTATTTATTTATTCAATTTTTATAGCTGCCCATCTCAATCAAGGATCCTGGGAGGCTTTCAAATCTATATATATTACAACCACAATACTAAAAAGCATTTTAAAGCAATAGAAATACCCAAAATAAATATAGACAGGAGACGAGAGGCTTGGCCGGTTGACCAACTGTCAGGAAACAGTTAATGTTAATATAGCCAACAAAGTGGGCCCTGAATACATCCCAATTTAGGAGGGACCACATGAGAAGAGGCCAAAGAAAATGAGCGATAATAATAATTTTAAAAAATCAGCTGTAAATAAACTATCAACTTCATCCCCAAGCAGAGAAATTTGATTCTATTCTGAGGAACGTATTGACTGACCAGAGGAAATGTTGTTTGGGGGGAGTGACCTTGAAGCTGTAAAGGGGACACAGAGCTTTTCTTGCTGTGATGACCCCACCAATAAGGCAGTCGCCTTGCCTGATATACGTTTTCCAGATTCGTTGGAAATCATGGGATGAAACTAAAGAGCATTTTGCCTTCTGCATCTCACAGCTTATCTGGGGAAGCAGGGACACAAAAAGGAGAATCATTCTTCTTGTGTCAGCCACTCCCTCCTTTCAAGCAGATAGAACAGATACAACAGAATAACAGAGTTGGAAGGGATCTTGGATGTTTCCTTGTCCAACCCCCTGTTCAATTATAAAGAAGATGAGTTTTTGTCCGGGTCTGATAGTTGGGTGGATTTTTTTTTTTTTTGATGCAAAGGGAATCCAGGAGATTTGTGGCCTTTCGAAATGGGATCTTAGGAAAGCAATCTTTCTCATGTGCCTTAGCTTCAGCTCTAAATCTCACTGAAGGCACGTAAAGATTGTTCTTTAAGGTTTGAGGGCAACACACCATGCTGTTAGTCCGCTCTGTTCTAAGGAAGGTCAAACCCCCAGAGATTTGTAAAGGAGACAAAGCAAATTATTATCATTTTTAAAATCTCAGGATGTCCTGAATTGCCATATAGGTGGCGAACAAGAAAACATGTTTCCAAAGTTCCCAGATGTGGCTTCTTTCTTCTCCAATGTTTTTTTTCCTGTAGGGAAAAAGTTTAGCTGCCTTTTCAACACAGAGAATGTGTCAACTTGCAAAGCACTCTATGTCGGCTATTCAGTTGCCATGAACGGAAACACATTCCCCACATACCTTCATCCATGGTGGGATCTCCGATTACCACAGCAGGCTTGCTGGAGTACCTCGTTGGATAATATGATTTATGACACAGACTGAGGGGAGGGGGGAAACAGGGGCAAAGTTCTGCCATAAATTGCGTTCAGTAAAGGTGACCTCACATGACATGCCCCTCCTAATAAATGACTGGTTTTCTTTTGAAACTTGGCTTGAGACTTATGATGTCAGCGTTCCAAATAACATCCCAAAGTATGTAAATCAGAGTCCAAGGCAAAGTATTGCTCAAAGTTCCAATTTATTAAGAGAACCATGTTGGCACATCTGGGAAAATCTGAATCTGAAAGCTTCCCAGTTTTCCCCACCCAGTTGAAAGTTCAAGATCTTGCCCCCATACCCCCCAAGTCCATCCCATGGTCCAATCTCCCACTGCCATGCTGGTTGTGACAACAATGTAAAGAATATTCCATTTTTCCCATTGTTCATTTCTAAATGATTACATTCAAATGGAAGGCAGGATGTGCACATAAGAAGACTGTGGCCATCCCATATGACATTCTCTTATATCTGAGGAAAATTTCTGGAATCACCTATCTTCCATTCAGGTCTTGAAGCTGTGGAGTATGGAACTCAGTGATTGTGTTAACATTACCAACATCCCTATCCCAGGTTCTCTCTGTGAAATTTCCCAGGCTCTTTCTCCTGCCACCCTTTTTTATTAACTTATAAACTGTTATAAAATACAAAATACGGAAGCCAATAAAGGGATAGGGCGGGCGAAAGGGCAGAGAATAGAATAGAATAGAGAATAGAATAGAATAACAGAGTTGAAAAGGATGTTTGAGGTCTTCTAGTCCAACCCCCTGCTTAGTCAGGAAACCCTACACCACTTCAGACAAATGGTTATCCAACATCTTCTCAAAAACTTCCAGTGTTGGGGCATTCACAACTTCTGGAGGCAAGTTATTCCACTGATTACTTGTTCAACTGTCAGGAAATTTCTCCTCAGTTCTAAGTTGCTTCTCTCCTTGATTAGTTTCCACCCATTGCTTCTTGTTCTAACCTCAGGTGCCTTGGAGAATAGTTTGACTCCCTCTTCTTTGTGGCAACCCCTGAGATATTGGAAGACTGTTATCATGTCTCCCCAAGTCCTTCTTTCTATTAAACTAGACATACCCAGTTCCTGCATCCGTTCTTCATATGTTTTAGTCTTCAGTCCCCTAATCATCTTTGTTGCTCTTCTCTACACTTTTTCTAGAGTCTCCACATCTTTTTTACATCGTGGCAGGAAGATTAGGGGACTGAAGACTAAAACATATGAAGAAGAGTTGCAGGAACTGGGTATGTCTAGTTTAATGAAAAGAAGGACTAGGGGAGACATGATAGCAGTCTTCCAATATTTGAGGGGCTGCCACAGAGAGAAAGGGGACAAGCTATTTTCCAAGGCACCTGAAGGCCAGGCAAAGAGTAATGGATGGAAACTGACAAAGGACAGATTCAACCTAGAAATAGGGAGACATTTTCTGACTGTGAGAACAATCAACCCATGGGACAGAAGCTGCCAGAAGTTGTGGGGGCTTCCTCAATTGACACTTTCAAGAAGAGATTACTGACATTTGTCAGAAATGGAATAATAATAATAATAATAATAATAATAATAATAATAATAATAATAATAATAATAATAATAATAAATATTTATTTCTTAGCCGCACCCTCTCCCGAAGGACTCGGGGTGGCGTACAATAAAACATAGGAAATAAATATATAAACAAACATACATATAACAAAAACGTATACCAAGACATATACATATACAAGACATATACATATACAAGGAGGAGGTGAGCTGATGAATAAAAAACAATTAAAAACACAATGTTTAAAAACCCCTAAATAATTTAATACAATTAAAATACCCCAAATAAAAAACCCGTCAGGAGCGATATAGTTGGATCAAAGTTGAGCCAGGCCAACTACTTGAAATAGGTGGGTCTTGAGCTTTACACTAAAGGAGCGGAGGTCAGAGGTATTCCTAATATCCGGGGGGAGGTCATTCCACAGGGCTGGGCCCGCCACAGAGAAGGCTCTACTCCTAGGCGCCGACCCCCGGCACTGCCTGGTGGACGGCACCTGGAGGAGACCCTCTCTGTGCGAGCGGATTGGTCGCAGGGATGTATGGGGCAGAATACGATCCCGCAAGTAACTAGGTCCTGAGCCATGGAGCGCTTTGAAGATCGTTATCAAAACCTTGAAACGCACCCGATAGACCACAGGAAGCCAGTGCAGCTCGCGCACGAACGGTGTCACATGGGAGTACCTAGTACTCCCCATAATTACCCGCGCAGCTGCGTTCTGGACCAACTGTAGCCTCCGGGTGCATTTCAAGGGAAGCCCCATGTAGAGAGCGTTACAGTAGTCCAAGCAAGACGTCACCAGCGCATGAGTGACCATGCGTAAGGCGTCCCGGTCCAGTAGGGGGCGCAATTGGCGCACCAGGCGAACCTGGTGGAACGCCCCCCTTGCCACGGCTGTCACATGGTCATCCATGGACAGCCGGGCATCCAGGAGGACGCCCAAATTGCGCGCCCGCTCCACGGGGGCGAGTTGGATGCCCCCGATGGCCAATGATGGAATTAATTGGCTGAACCGGGGAGCTGGTACCCACAGCCACTCCGTCTTGGAGGGGTTGAGCTTGAGTCGGTTGCCATCCATCCAGACCCGTACGGCTTCCACACACCGGGACATCACTTCGACGGCCTCGTTGGGGTGGTTCGGGGTGGAAAAGTACAGCTGAGTATCATCAGTGTACAGATGATATCCCACCCCGAAACCACGGATGATCTCACCCAGCGGCTTCATATATGTGTTGAAGAGGAGTGGTGAGAGGACCGACCCCTGTGGCACCCCACAAGTAAGGGGGCGTAGGGTCGACCTCTCCTCCCCTGCCAACACACGCTGCGTCCGGCCAGAAAGATAGGAGCCGAACCACCGCAAAACGGTGCCCCGGACCCCCAACCCCTCCAGCCGGCGCAGCAGGATACCATGGTCGATGGTATCAAAAGCCGCCGAGAGGTCTAATAGGACCAGAATAGAGGAGCAACCTCTATCTCTGGCCCTCCAGAGATCATCCACCAACGCGACCAAGGCCGTCTCCGTGCTGTGACCGGGGCGGAAGCCGGACTGGCACGGGTCTAGATAATCATTTTCCTCCAGATGTCGTGGAAACTGGTAAGCCACCACACTCTCTACAACCTTCGCCAAAAAGGGAAGGTTGGAGACAGGACGATAATTGGCCAGCTCCAGAGGGTCCAGGGAAGGCTTCTTGAGCAAGGGTCTCACCACCGCCTCTTTCAAGGCGGCCGGGAGAGACCCCTCGCTCAACGAAGCGTTCACTAGGCCCAGGAGCCAGTCTCGTGTAACCTCCCAAGATGCCAGTACAAGCCAGGAGGGGCACGGGTCCAATAAACATGTGGTGGGTCGCAGTCGTCCACGCATTCTGTCCAAATCCTCGATGGCAACCAAGTCAAACTCCTCCCAGGTCGATTCCTCAAGACTCACCACGGACGTCTCCATTGAACCATTGACAGGGACCCAATCCTTCCGGATTTGAGCGATTTTATCCTGCAGATATTTCCCAAATTCCTCTGCTCTGCCCTGTAAAGGGGCCTCCCGCAGCCTCTGAAACAAGAGGGAGTGGGACACCTGAAACAGGGCGGCAGGGCGGTTCTCTGCAGATGCAATGAGAGTGGCACAATATTGGCGTTTGGCCACTCTCAATGTCACAAGGTACGTCCTTAAATGGGCTCGTGCCTGTGTTCGATCAAATTCGGAACGGGAGGATCTCCAACGACTCTCTAGGCGTCTCTTGCGGCATTTCATCACCCTTAGCTCCTCGGTAAACCAAGGGGCCAGGGTGGATCATTGCCGCCGGAGAGGCCGCAAAGGCGCCACCCGGTTCAAGGCCTCGGTAGTCGCATTATTCCACGCGACCACCAGGTCCTCTACCCGGGGGCGGGTCAGGGTTACAGGTGGTGGCCCAAGCTCCGTCTGGAACCTATCCGGTTCCATCAGGCGCCTGGGGCGGAACCATCTAATGCTTTCCGGTTCCGCCTCCCCGCAGCGGGAGGTAGCACCAGGGAAGTCAAGACGAAGGAGTGAGTGATCTGACCATGACAGGGGAGTGATGGTTAAATCCCCTCCTCCCAGATCACTCAACCACTGGCCAGAGACAAAAACAAGGTCCAGGGTGTGACCTCCCTCGTGTGTCGGGCCCTGAATCAATTGGGTCAGGTCCATGGCTGTCATGGAAGCCATGAACTCCCGAACCCCCTCTGATGCTTCTCCCATCGTTGGTAGGTTAAAATCCCCCATCACTAAAAGTTTGGGGGTCTCAACCGCCACCGATGCGATCAGCTCGAGGAGTTCAGGCAGGGCCGCTGATGTATAGCGAGGAGCCAGGTATACTATCAGCAGGCCCAACTGTCTCCCAGGGCCCCATTTCACAACAAGGGATTCACATCCGGACGTCTGTGGCACAGTAGACTCCCTCGGCTCTAAATCCTCCCGAATAATTGCTGCCACCCCACCACCCCTTCCCTGGGCCCTAGGCTGGTGAAATGCTCGGTAGCCTGGTGGGCACATTTCCACGAGGGGTAAACCTCCCTCGTGGCCCAACCAGGTCTCCGTTATTCCTGCGAGGTCCGGCTCCCCCTCCGCAATTAGGTCGTGAATGAGGGGGGCCTTATTAACAACGGACCTTGCATTGCATAACAACAGCCTCAGGCCCTGGGTCTGCAACTCCTGACCACCTAGAACGCGGGGGTTGGTACAAGCGACCGGGTGTAACCAGCACCCACGGTCTCCCAACCGACTACGAGTTCTTCTGTCGTCGCATCTGCCCCTCCCTACGACCGTTGGAATCAAAGAGCCCTGTATAGGAACGATATCCTCCCCCTCCTCCTCCCTTCCACTCCTTCCGCTCGCGACCACACCTAGTGACCTGGCTCTGTCATCGCTCCTGACCTGCTCCCACCCCCCAACCCCAGAATCCCTACATATTCTTAAAAAATATTTTACTAAAAAACCCCTTAATTTACGCTTCCTCCACCTCTCAGGGTTAATAAACCCGTCCTCAAGGTGGGCCCTTGAAAGGGCTGGAGGCCAAACCTGCGAGAAAGGGGATTCCCGCAGCCGCAGTAATTCCGGCTTCGTGTACATAAAAATGGAATCATGGGGGTAAAATTAATTGGTAACAGGTGCTGGAGATGTAGATGTATCATAAAATCATTGTTTGTCGAGGAAGTTTTCCTTACCCAAGATGAAAGGGTGAGTTAGTGGGCTAGTCACCTAACCGGGTTTCACTCAGGAGGGTTTCAAAATGGTGTAGGACCCGGCAAAGCAGATGTTCAAAAGATGTTTAAAAGCAAACGACAAAGTCAAAGTCAAAAGACGCGATGGTAGCATCAAAAGTTCAAACCAAGTTTCCAGGTTTGCCATTCAATTGTCTCTGCTCTGAGATGCTTTGCCCGGCTCACCCCTCCTCTAGCTGCTTCGTTCAGATCTTCCCACTTCTCACACAACGAGGCAGTACTCCAGGTTTCTGACCAACGCCCCGGCTAGCACACCAGCACACCAGCACGCCAACACACCAACAAACCAACATACTTGCAATCTTTCTTGTCATCTTTCTGTCTCTCCAACCTCTCCGTGCCTCTCCCCTCTCACGCCTCTCACACTCATTTCTCTGTTCAGTGCTTGATGATCCGCTCCACACTCCACGTCTGACGCTCTCACCAGCCAGACGGGCACCCACAGACAAACGAGCACCCATTTCATGCCTCCGTTCTTCTCTTGTCGCCTCTCCTAGCCTCGATTCTCTACTCAGCGCCCGAGCTCCATGGTCAGCTCAGCTCCACGCTTCACGCTCCACATCTGGCGCTCTCACTAGCCAGATGGGAAGCCACAACCAGACAGACATTCCACAGCTCCTTCTCTGCTCCATTCTCCGCGTTCAGCGTCCTCGGTGTTTCCAGCTCGGTGTTTCCAGCTTCCCGCTAGCCAGCTGACCGCCCCAAACGCCCCAAACGCCCTGCCCGACCCCTCCTGGCCAGGGCAGAGTCAGGGGGGTGGTCGGGGGGGTGGTCGTCGACAAAGCACGACCCTCAGAGTGGCATTAGGGGCCGGCAGCACCTCTCCCAGATAAAAAACCCCTCCGCAAATTTGCGGAGCTCACACGGCAGCCGCCATCTGCCTTGGAAGCTCCTCCTCCTCTTCTGTTCCACTCCAGATAAAGGTATAGAGTCTCCTACGTGAGCAGGGGTTTGGACTAGATGACCTATAAGGACCCTTCCAACTCTGTTAATCTGTTAAAATCTGAAACTGCAGGAGATGTAAAGTCACGCAGATCACCAGGCCCTGTGCCCTGTAGGGCTTCATATGTAATAACCAGCACATTGAATCACATCCAGAAGCACATTGGCATCAGTGCAACTCACAGAAGCAGAAGTGTCACTTGTGCAGATTGAGGCAAGCCCATAATTACTCACATTCTGGGCCAGCTGAAGCTTCTAAGTGGACTTCAAGTCAATCCCATGCGATTGGTATAGTGGTTGACCTGTGAAATTACCAGGCTGTGATGAACTGGAGAGCAGTTTGATTCAAGGAAGGACACAAATGGATGTTTGCAAAGGTCCTGTTGGCCAAAATTGCCACCTGGTCTTCAATTTGGAACTACTGAGTCCGAGAAGATCCCTGAGTTGCACACTACTTTTGATTGGGGAACTGCAACCACATTCAGAAGTAAGGCTGGAAAACAACCAACCCTAGGTGGTCCCAACAATTATAGGTACATGGTTTTGATAGGACAGAGATTTCTGAGTTGCGAGGATTGGTTTCATCCAAGGCTAAACATCCTCCAGGCCCTGAAACAGAGCTTTGACAGTCTCACTTGGATGACCTGGGGTTCTAATTAACAATGTAATTAAATGTCATCACTATAGTGACAATAAGGTAAAGGTGAAGCTTCCCCTTGCACATATGTGCTAGTCATTCCTGACTCTAGGGTGTGTGTGTGCTCAACTCATTTCAAATCTGAAGAACCAGCACTGTCCAAAGACGTCTTCGTGGTCATGTGGCTGGCATGGACTAAATGCCGAAGATGCATGGAGCATTGTTACCTTCCCACCACAGGTGGTTCCTATTTTTCTACTTGCATTTTTAATGTGCTTTTGAACTGTTAGGTTGGCAGAGGGGACAAGTAACAGGAGCTCACTCCATTACATGGTGCCAGGGATTCGAACCACTGATCTACTGATCAACAAGCTCAGCATCTTAGCCACTGAGCCACCGTGTCCCTATAAGTGACAATACCATACTCCAAACTGGCAGATTACCTCATCCAATGGTTTTGGGTAGATGTTTGAACAGGCTAGGAGAGAGGATTGAATCCTGGGAGTGGGTCTTGTGAGCAAACTCTGAATTCTGCAATACCCAGTGGAATTGGCTGTGAAGGACAGAAGAGAACTATTGTTATATGGTGCTCTGGTGTTGTGGGTCCTCAGGATTTGGTTGTCTTCTTGCAGATATTTCAATACCCAAACTAGGTGATAGTCATCATCATCAGCACTAGCAGTGATTGTCAGTGTAGATATGTTCAAGAACTGGAATAGGGCTTAGTAATAAGGTCAACCAATGTAGAGCCATGGCAACTGGGTCAGCCAATGAGGTCTGTTTGGAAACTGAAACAGTATTTGCTGTGTGAGCAACAAGGAGACAATAAGGAACCTGGTCATGGGTTAGATGTAGCTCTGAGTCTGTGCTGAGCTCAAAACTAGTCTGCTGCTCTGAACTGAATCTGAAACTGTTCTCTCCTCTGCCTGTGTTTGCTTGTACTTTCTACCACATTGGAAAACCGGTTTTTGGTATTGTATACTTATTTCATGTGTTATTATCTATATAAATAAGTTAATGAATCCTGCTGAATCAGTTACCTGTGTGTGCTTTCTGGATGTGATTGCTGCAACAAACTCAGTGAAGATGTTCCCTAGTTTGGATAATGAAACGTCTGCAAACTTCCAAGCTCAGAGAGCACCAAAGTTCACTTCAACTCTGAGCTATAAATAATCTCCTTTATTGGTATGCTGGCATCCTTTCTGAACTACAGGTTGTAGAAGATAGAATTCTCAAACTCTGTTGAAGAAGGTGACTTTTTTTTTAAAGGTTCCCGTAACACAGCTTTGTGTTTTAGAGACATTTTATTCTGTTCCAAAGCTGAGCATTTCAAAATAATGGTGATGTCAACTTCTAAAGCAACTTCTATTATCAGGCTGGCATGGAAGGGGAAATTCCATGCATGCTTTCGGCCGGAGTCAGATCTCATGTCTACAGCCTAGTTGGAGAATATGAGTTATGACGCAGGACAGAAGGGAGAGGGGATACAGGGGTAAAGTTCAAACGCAATTAAGCGAAAGCAGTTTTGGCTCCGCAGGAGTCCATGCCAGAATGTTGATCCTAATAAATGATTGGATTTCTTTTGAACTTTGTCTCGAGGCTCATAAATTAATTAGGTCATCTTCTGGGAACTTCACAGGTGATTTACTTTGCCTTCGTAATGAATCTCCAGGGATTTCCCCCAAGATTGCCTTTGAAACAAACATCAGAACAATGGAATTGTGGGTAACGTCTTACCTTCAGGTCTGAAGGCACATCATCATATATGCCTCCTGGACCACTGAGAGTTGAAACTGAAGACGAGGACACATGAAGAAGGTTTTGCCTCTAAGATCTCCTTCAGACGTAAAGCTTTGCTTCGGTTTCCTTTTAATCAGGAAAGTCATCCAAGCCTCAGAATTGAGCTCCGTCTGATCTTTATAAAAATGGTTTGGATGAGCCAGTGGCTTTGTAAGAAATGCACAATGATTCTCCTTTTTCTGCTATTGCTTGCCCGGGTATCCTGGGAGATGCCGCAGAGAAAATGCCCCTTGACTTTAAAAGATCATGGAAAATTCTGGAGAAATCATTTCAAGCCAGGCCATTATGTCATTGGTGGAGTGATTTCGGCCAGGAAAGCTATACGATCAATTTACAATTTCAGCGTAATACCCTCCAGCAAATTTTTCCTCTGGTGAGTCATGAAATGGAGGTCACCTGGCCGCCAATCCTTTTGCTATTGATTTTACTTGCAGAGTGCAGAAAAGAGGAACAAAGATGTTTAGGGGGCTGGAGGTTAAAACATATGAAGAATGGTTGCTGGAATTGGGTATGTCTAGTTTAATGAAAGGAAGGACCAGGGTGACATGATAGCAGTGTTACAATATTTCTGCCACAAAGAAGAGGGAGACAACTTATTCTCCAAAGCACCTAAGGGTAGAACAAGAAGCAATGGGTGGAAAGTAATCAAGGAGAGAAGCAACTTAGAACTGAGGGGAAATTTCCTGACAGTTAGAACAATTAATCAGTGGAACAGAAGTTGCCTCCAGAAGTTGTGAATGCTCCAACGCTGGATGTTTTTAAGAGAAAAAAAAAAGGGGGGGGGGAAGGTTTAGAAATTTTATTAATTGACTTTTACTTAGAATATGTCATAAAGGTGTAATGTTATTGGAGGATTTTTGAAATAGCTAATGAATGCCATTATGTGGTTGTGTCTTTAAGTATGAATGATTTGAGGTAAAAGCACGTTCAAATCATTGTAGTCAAATGAGAATTGTGGTACATTGATAGTAAGATATACAAAGTGTATAATCTAATATGAACTATAAGTAATGACTGTGGAAGAAATGCACGAAAGTTATCCGTAACCAATCGACATGCTTTCTACAAGATGTAATGAAGGATGATTCTTTTTTTGTGTTTTTGTTTAATTAAAATTTAAAAAATTCAAAATAAAAGAAGAAAATGTTGGATATCCATTTGTCTGAAGTGATGTAGAGTTTCCTGCCTAAGTATGGGGTTGGACTACAAGACCTTCAAGGTCCCTTCCAACTCTGTTATTCTAATTCTAATTGCATTTCTTTTTTCTTTCAAACCTTTGGTTGATCAGATTTCTTTAAAATCTTCATAAAGAACATTGAATCATAACCTTCAAGATTATCCAATCTCTTCTAAAAGACTTCCAGTGTTGGGGCATTCACAACTTCTGGAGGCAAGATGTTCCACTGATTGATTGTTCTAACTGTCAGGAAATTTCTCCTCAGTTCTAAGTTGCTCTTCTCCTGCAAAGCAAAAACCCAAGTCTAGTGTTCTAACCAGGGATATCCATAAGCCCATGGTAATCCTCTTACTGATTTCCTAGTCTTGCAAATCTAAATTTGGTGCAGTTTGAAGTCAGACAGTCCGGCTTCCGACCCGGTCACAGCACGGAGACAGCCTTGGTCGCGTTGGTGGATGATCTCTGGAGGGCAAAGGATGGGGGTTGTTCCTCCATCCTTGTCCTATTAGACCTCTCGGCGGCCTTCGATACCATCGACCATGGTATCCTATTGCGCCGTCTGGAGGGGTTGGGGGTCGGGGGCACCGTATTACGATGGTTCCGCTCCTACCTCTCTGGCCGGACGCAATGTGTGTTGGCAGGAGAGGAGAGGAAGTGATGTCCCGGTGTCTGGAAGCCGTACGGGTCTGGATGGATGACAACAGGCTCAGGCTCAACCCATCCAAGACAGAGTGGCTGTGGCTTCCGGCTTCCCGGTTCAACCAGCATATGCCATCGCTGGCCATCGGGGACGATCAATTAGCCCCGGTGGAAGGGGCGCGCAATTTGGGCGTCCTCCTTGATGCCCGGCTGTCTATGGAAGATCACGTGGCAGCCGTGGCGAGGGGGGCGTTCCACCAGGTTCGCCTGGTGCGCCAATTGTGGCCCCTTTTGGACCGGGAGGCCTTGCGCACAGTCACTCACGCACTGGTGACGTCTCGCCTGGACTACTGTAACGCTCTCTACATGGGGCTCCCCTTGAGGTGCACCCGGAGACTGCAGTTGGTCCAGAATGCAGCCGCGCGGGTAATTATGGGGAGATCGAGGTTCTCCCATATAACACCCATCCTGCGCGAGCTGCACTGGCTTCCTGTGGCCTACCGGGTGCGCTTCAAGGTGCTGGTTACCACCTTCAAAGCGCTCCATGGCACAGGGCCTAGTTACCTGCGGGATCGCGTCCTGCCCCATACATCCCTGCGACCCGTCCGCTCACACAGAGAGGGACTACTCCGGGTGCCGTCCTCCAGAGAGTGCCAGAGGGCGACGCCCAGGAGTAGGGCCTTCTCTGTAGTGGGCCCCACCCTTTGGAATGACCTCCCCCCAGACATCAGGACAACAACCGACCTTCGCTCCTTCCGTATGAAGCTGAAAACCTACCTGTTTCGACTAGCTGACCTGGCATAATACTACAACCTCTCCAGCCCAGGGCATTTTTAATTGGTAATTTTAGTTTTTAAGGGTTAATTTCACTGGGGTTTTAACTTTTTTAGGTATTGTAACTTATTTATTTATTCTTACCTCCTCTGTACGCTATATAATACTTTTGTACGTCGCCCCGAGTCCCTGTGGGGAGAGGGGGCGACTAATAAGTTCAAGTAAAAAAAAAAAAAAAAGACAATATTTCAAAAAATATTTATCAAAAAAAAAATGATATTTCAATTCCTGGAATGCATTCCTTGACTCTGTTACATCCCCAAACCTCCATAATTTTCACCTAAGACTGTCTACTGTGGATATCACCCCATTTCTAAGAGGTCGGTAAAGAGGGCTTCCATAAATGCATCAGCATTTCTACCATCCCTGTCCTACTGTCTACATTTCTTTGTACCCATTTACTGTATTCATATTTATGTTTATACCATGTTTCCTCAAAAATAAGACAAGGTCTTATTTTCTTTTGATCTCCCAAATAAGCATTTGGCCTTATTTTCGGGGGTGTCTTATGATTTTTGAGGTGCAGGAGGCAGCAAGCATGGCCACCTCATGGACGCTGCTGTGTTGCAATATTTTCGGGGGGATGGCTTATTTTAGCCCATGCGCTCAAAAGTCTGATTGGGCTTATTGTCCAGGGAGGTCTTATTTTCAGGCAAACAAGGTATTTGTAACTGTTATCTTTTACATGTTTGACAAACTAAAAGAAAGAAAGAAAGAAAGAAAGAAAGAAAGAAAGAAAGAAAGAAAGAAAGAAAGAAAGAAAGAAAGAAAGAGTCTTCAGATTCCCCCTTCCCAGAATTTTCCTAACATTAAAAAAAGAAGAACTTTCCTTTGCTAAGAAAATTGTATGCCAGCCAAATGGAGAAGAGAACTTGCAGCCCAAATAAAGAAATACCAGAGAGAGTGACAGGAGGGAGGCAGAAGCAGAGCTCTTCATTTTCTCAGATAGTTTCTGTTGTGATATGCAAAACTGCCTCTGGCAGGAGAGAGAAAGTGCCAAGAGGTTGTGTTGGTTTTTTCCAATTGCAGACTATTGAATTATGGTTGAATTTACAGTGCAGAAAAGCAGGGAGGGAGAGAGAGAGAGGGAAAAAGAGGACAAATATTGGAAATCGATAATTGACAAGCAAGTAGATGGTTCTGTTGGGGCCAATTAGCTGCTTCAGACTTTTGCAGCTGAGCCTGAGTGATTGCTCAAAATGAGGGACATAGATTAGACATCTATTTTACATCTAAACACATCTAAATTGGCAATCTATATCTAAGATAAATATGGATTCTGAATAATCCAATTTCTTCAAAAAGCATTCCATATTTCTTCAAAAATTAGTTACAGCTGGGAATGACCATATTTAGTGGTAGACATCGAATATCTCTTCCGCTGCTTGGTTCTTAATTTGGAGTTTGAATACTTCAAAATTAAGTAGAAGAGATCAGCGTAAGCCTCTTGATTGTATAAACAGAGGCATAGAATCAAAATCGTGTGAAGTCTTAGTCCTGCTTTATAAAACTTTAGTAAGACCCTACCTGGAATACTGCATCCAGTTGTGGTCACCACATTACAAAAAAGATGTTGAGACTTTGGAAAATGTGCAAAGAAGAGCAACTAAAATGATCAAAGACCTGGAGACTAAAACATATGAAGAACGGTTGCAGGATTTGGGTTTGTCTGGTCTGGAGAAAAGGAGAACTAGGGGGGAACATGATAGCAGTATTCCAGTATTTGAGAGGCTGCCACAAAGAGGAGGGGGTCAGCTTATTTTCCAAAGCACCAGAGGGCAAGACAAGAAACAATAGATAGAAACTAATCAAAGAGAGAAGCAACCTGGAATTAAGGACAGTGAGAACAATTAACCAGTGGAATAGCTTGCCTCCAGAAGTTTTGGGTGCTTCAGTGATGGAGGTTTTTAAGAAGAGACTAGACAGCCACTTTTATAAAATGGTATAGGGTCTCCTGCTTGAGCAGGGGGCTGGACTAGAAAACTACTTCCAGCTCTATTCTAAATTCTAAATAATTTAATTAATCTTCCAAGCAATTCCTTTTTTTCAGATATTATGTGTCATGTTGTAGCCATTGGGATAACTATGAATGTCACCCCCTCCAGCTCCATGCCTGCTTGTAATGTCCTATTTACCTTCCTGAGTTAAGATCATAGGTAGTATTCAGCAGGTTCTGACCAGTTCTGGAGAACCGGTAGCAGAAATTTTGAGTAGTTCAGAAAATGAGTAAATACCACCTCTGGCTGGCCCCACCCCCATCTATTTTCTGCCTCCCGAGTCCCAGCTGATCGGGAGGGAATGGGGATTTTGCAGTAACCTTCCCCTGGAGTGGGATGGGAATGGAGATTTTACTGTATCCTTCCCCTGCCATGCCCGCCAAGCCATGCCACGCCCACCAAGCCACGTCCATAGAACCGGTAGTAAAAAAAATTGAATCCCATCCCCAGTTAACATCTTTAGGTCTCTCCGTTTAAGTCAAAGAAGCAAGATGTGAATGACATTGATATTGAATTTGGACAATGATGTGATATATAATTTACACAGGCATCAAAGACGGGATAACTGGTACCTCTTGTCCTTCCTGACTGCCATCCGTGAGATCAACCAGAACCCTCTGATCCTACCCAACATCACTCTGGGTTACAATGTCCACGACAGTAACTTCAATGCAGAAATGAATGCTGAAGCCTTGCTAGACCTACTTTCTGCTGGAACATTGGCAAATGTTCCAAACTACAAATGTGGAAGGGGGAAAAATCTGCTGGCCCTCCTTGAAGGCACCGATTCTGACCTTTCCTACCATATTGCAACCATGCTGAGCATCTACAAAATCCCACAAGTAAGATTTGTGGATTCGGGACAAGGTCACAAATTAATTGATTTTGACCTAGGAAGTTGCCAAGCATTTGGCTAAGAAGCTGAGCTTGTTGATCAGAAATAGAATAGAAGAAAATAGAATTCTTTACTGGCCAAGTGTGATTGGACACACAAGGAATTTGTCTTTGGCGCATAGCCTCTTGGTGTACATAAAAAGACAAGATGCATTCGTCAAGAATCATAAGGTACAACGCTTAATGATAGTCGTAGGTTACAAATAAGCAATCAGGAAACAATCAACAATAAATCGTAAGGATACAAGCAACAAAGTTACAGTCCTGCAGTCATAAGTGTGAGGAGATGGGTGATAGGAACGATGAGAAGACTTATAGTAATAGTAATGCAGCCTTAGTGAATGGTTTGACAGTTGTTTAGCAGAGTGATGGCGTTCGGGGAAAAAAACTGTTCCTGTGTCTGGTTGTCTTGGTGTGCAATGCTCTATAGTGTAGAAGTTGAAACAATTTATGTCCAGGATGCGAGGGGTCTGTAAATATTTTCACAGCCCTCTTTTTGACTCGTGCAGTGTACAGGTCCTCAATGGAAATCAGGTTGGCAGTAATTGTTTTTTCTGCAGTTCTAATTATCCTCTGAAGTCTGTGTCTGTCTTGTTGGGCTGCAGAACCAAACCAGACAGTTATAGAGGTACAGATGACAGACTCAATGATTCCTCTGTAGAACTGTATCAGCAGCTCTTTGGCCAGTTTGAGCCTCTTGAGTTGGCGCAGAACCTTCAGCATTTAGTCATGCCGGTGACATGACCACGGAGAAGTCTTTGGACAGCACTGGCTCTTTGGCTTTGACATGGAGATCAGCACTGCCCCCTAGAGTTGGGAAAGACTAGCACATATATGCGAGGGGAACCTTTACCTTTACCTAATAAATATTCAAACTAGGACTGCAGGCCAAATAATTATAAAGGGGTGTCATAAAAGATGTTTTAGAGCTTCCCTGTTTTCTGGCTGGAATTTATTTTTCATTTATTATGCCAATGAATTTTAAGAGTCAGGGCCCCAAGGGAACATATTAGAAGCACCCATTTGTCAACCTTCAACCAGGGGAAAAATACTACCATTCGGCTCTAGTCATTTATGAATATTTTATTGCAATACTTTGGACTTTCTCCTTAGCAAGCATGTTTAGCAGTGCAGGTATAAGGATGCTTAGTTATCCAACTTTGAAAACAATACGAGGAGAGATACTACACGGTCTGCCAAGGAAAAATGTGAAAGACAAGAAATGGTCACCCAGATCCAACTATGGATCTTGTGGTTCTTCCTAAGCACCAATCTTGCTCAGGGCTTGGCTGAAATATGCTCAGGGCTATAGGTATGTCTGGGAACTCAAAACACATCGCAGAATAAAACAGTGGCAACCATATTTGTATACTTGCCAGAAGAGCTAAATGGATACTTCTCTGAAGTCAACTGTTGCTTTATCTAGTAGTAGCTGATAACCCGGCACTGCCTGGGTATTTATTTATAGGGGGCAAATGTTCAGACCAAACATAATGTCTGGATTTTCCCCCTTACTAGAGGGAGCCCCCTTGGGGAGTACTGTGAAGCCCTTACTGTGACAATTCCACTGCACTGCACAGTAGAAGCCATTTTAAGGCACAACAGGCTGTATCTTAACAGAACACACACCCTGAGTGGTTTTAGGGGTGTCTTACCCCCACAATATTTTTCCCCAGAGGGTAAGTCATCTGGGTTACAAGTTTGGTTGAAATTGCTCAAGGCATTCCAGAGTTATGCTGAAACAGACACACACACACACACACACACACACACACACACTTTTATATACATAAATATCAAACCGAACAGGACATTGGTCTCCTTATGCACTGCAGGCTAAGAGTAAATTCTTGGGATCCATTTGCCGTAGGAATGGAGAGGCTCCATAGTAGCCTTAAGTTGGTTTCATGGCTACTAGAGGTCCATATGATGGCAAAGTCATTAGCTGTTCTTGGTTGTCCATAAAAAATAAGCAGGTCCCCATTCTGAAATGTTTTTCTTGGTGTGAAAGACAATTGGGAACGTGAAACAAAATTCTGGAAAGCTTCATCTCTTTTGGAAGTGTAGGAGGCTATTAGCAGTGGTGGGCTTCAAATAATTCAACAATCAGTTCTCTGCCCGGTTGCTACACCATTATGGGAACAAAAATAGGCTGTGGAGGGCTCGTTTTCCACCTCTCCAGGCTCCAAAAGCTCTCTGGAGGTCAAAAATAGGCCCGTTTTTACCTGCCATGGGACTCTGGGAGGCCCATTTCCCACCTCCCTGGGCTCCACACAAAGCCTGCCCTTACCTGGGATCCAAAACGGGTCATGTGGGGACTCCTGGGAGGGGTGGGGCTGGGCCAGCTGGTCTTCGGAACTACCGGTTCACCAAACCGGACGTAAAATTAACATCCGGTTCGCCCGAACCGGTTCGAACCGGTTGAATCCCACCCCTGGCTCTTAGGGAATTTTATACTCTGCATCTGAATAGACACATATATTAAACAGTTTAATTTAATTCATAGTTAGAAACTGCCAGATTATGCATTCTCATGAACGAGACCTCGTTTGAAGAAAGGGAACTAGTCTTGTTGCTTGTCACAATTATCTCCCAATTTACAATTTAGCAATAGCAAAAGCACTTAGACTTATATACCACTTCACAGTGTTTTACAGCCCTCTCGAAGCGGTTTACAGAGTCAGCCTATTGCCCCCAGCAATCTGGCTCCTCCTTTTACCCACCTCGGAAGGATGGAAGACTGAATCAACTTTGAGCTTGGTAAGATTCGAACTGCCAAACCACAGGCAGCCGGTAGTGAGCAGAAGTAACTTTCAGTAGTGTATTCTAACCACTGCGCCACCGCAGCTCTAAATTTACTTACAATTTAAAGTCAAAAAAGTTGATTTTTCTTGGGCGTGATCACTTTCTTCATTTTTTTTCCAGATCTCGTATGCTTTTGTTTCTGATGATATGAATGATAAAACCCAATTTCCTTTTTTCTATCGGATGCTCCCAAAAGAAGGAACCCAATACGCAGGGATTATTAAACTGCTGCAGTATTTTGGATGGACTACTGTGGTTCTTGTTGCTCCAGAGACTGACAATGGAGAAAAGTTCTTGAAAGCTCTTATACCTTTACTGGTCAAAAATAGTATTTGTGCTGTTTTTGTGCAGTGGATCAGTGTGCTGAAAACTAAGCCATTTAACATGAACCTTGATTTGCACTACCAATGGAGACAAGTCAATGTATTTATTTACTATGCAGAATCTACTTTGCAGAGTATGTATTTCTACGGGATGGAAATCATTGAGGACATATTTAAATTCTTGGTAAAACCCAAAATAAATAAAATCTGGGTAGTGACAGCCATGTGGGATCTCTCTTTGAATTTGATACACAAAACTTTCCGGTACGTTGATGGTATTTTCTCTTGCTCCATCCCATCGAGGAACTGGATAAAATATGACACAGTTGACGTTCTCTACTCTTCAATGAACCAGTTTGCCATGAAAGCTTTTACATGTTCGTTTGAAAAGCACCCCTTCCCTGCTAAACGGTGGGTTAGATGCAGAGAGAGAGAAGAACTGGACACTCTGTCGCAGAAGGAGATCGAAAGCATCCTTTCTCATGGCTATCATACTTACAACACCATCTGGGCTGTGGCAAGGGCCTTAGATGCTGCCTCTTTCTCCAGATCCAAGAAGAGGCTGATAGGTGGAAATGCCTTGAAACTGGAAAGGCTGCGAGCTTGGCAGGTATTTCTTGTTCCATCAAAGAGATCTCCACTAAAATCAACAATTGTGAATGCTATCAGAAATGCTATTAATTACTATCAGTTGAGAATGGTAAAGTAAATACAGTATAGCATGTTTTTTAAATCTTACTATCAGTGAGCAATCATGTGCCTTGGCCACTCCAAAGAAATGCAAGAGACTCCTGTCCCAAAAGTGCTTTTTCAAGAAAAAAATTGAAACCAAGAAAGTCAAGTTTGCCTCTTGAAAAAAAGCACCTTTGGGATGGGACAGCCTTCACCTGGATCAGGAAGAATCCCCATAGACAAGAGACTCCTGCGCTCAATGAACTGACAAAGCACACCCTTTCCCACCTAGGAAAAGCAATCCTTCGATCCATTTGCTAAAGATACCAGCTGGTCTCACTCACCTCACAAGATATCCTAAGGAAATCATCTAGATTTCAGGAAAGATCGCATGCCCCCAGAACAGCAGCAAAAAAAAAAAAAAAAAAAAATCAGACAGAGTGCCAAGCTTGCATCCTGCTTCTTGGAAGTACACCCCAAAAGTGATGTAGGAAGAGGGAAGGACACAGCCAAGCACTCTAGTGTAGGAAACAGTTTTATTATGCATAATAAAGGACCGAACAAAGAGAAAACAGCTTGTCAGGACCCCGAATGATTATCATAAACAGGGTTTTATACCCCACATGACGTATACAGTTGCTGATTGCTACATTTGACATATATGGTCCTAAGAGGAACTGGAAAATGCTTCATACAGATATTTGGTTACAGTTAATGACAGAAAAGAGTGTTACACGCATCTCAAGAATTGTGCAAACCTTATCACATTCTAACTATTGCATTTGGGGAGGAAAGCAGAAGTGAATAACATCCGTCTGGGTCAGCTTGCCTCACTGCAGATAAAAATAATCATTAGTCATGTCAGCAATTCTTACAAGAAAGGAAATAAGGCTTTGGACTTGACCAGACTTTTTCGGGCCTGCAGCCTTCAGCCTGGCTGTTAGACCTGAACCAAAGTTTTAGCCTATCTCAAAAGGACAGTACCAGAAACCACAAAAGCAGTGTAAAAAGCTTTAAAAAAGACCCAAGCCCCCAATAAAAATACCTGCAAAGGGGGGGAAAACTCCAGTTGATCTGGTTACAGGAAGTCTGGGTGTACTGCTAACAACCATTAACTGCTGTAATAACAATGTAACAACATTTAAAGATAAGCAGGATTAGGCTGAAACAACACAGAAGCACAGGAGAATGTCTTCTTCCTGACAGGATTAACCTTGTAAAGTGAGGGGAGGGGGAGAAAGGCTGTTGGAAGGAGATTTCTTCCAACAGCTGGTTCACCAAACTGCTCAGAAAGTTAACAAATGGTTCTCTCGAATTGGCGCGAACCAGCTGAATTCCACCACTAGATTGGGATTGAAATTGATATGGCATGGAAGAGGTCCATTTTGGGAATAAAAGAGGCTCCCTGAAGAGATACTGTTGCTTCTGTATTCAAAAGAGTTTCTGTTCTGCAAATGAGTTGCTTAAAGATAAACCTTTTGTCTATCTCTTTTTTTAAAATATATTTTTATTATTTTTACATTTAAAACAGTGCAATACCGCGGAGTCGGAGTGACCGTACATTCACATTATATACAGCTAGTTTCAACCATTAACAATTAATCTACTTAATACATTGTCTATCCTTCTGTCCAATCACAATATATACATTTGTTCCAGTCTTGTCATCTTGTCTTATACCAATCATAAAATCTATTCCATGCTTCAAAATATTCTGATTCCCCTTTATGTTTAAGTTCAAGAGTGAGCCTATCTGCTTCTGCACAGGCCAACACTTTTCTGATTATATCTAGCTCTGATGGTGTATTTTCTTTTTTCCAATACTGTGCATAGGTTATAGGTTATGCGTGCTGCAGTTAGTATATATATAATTAGATAAAGCGTATCTTTCTTAAACCCCTCCGGTATTATGCCTAGGAGAAAAGTTTCTGGTTTGAACATCATTTGTTCTCCCACCATTTGTTCTAACCATGATTGAATTATTTTCCAATATTTTTTTGCCTCATTGCACGTCCACCACATATGATAGAAAGTGCCTGGTGTTTTTTTTACACTTCCAACAATTTAGGGCCAGATTTTTAAACATTTTGGAAAGCCGTGCTGGGGGGAGATGCCATCTGTAGAACATCTTATAAAGATTTTCTTTATACGCCGTAGCCAATGTTAGTTTCTGATTAAGTATCCAAAACCTTTTGTCTCTCTATTGACACCAAATGCTTTAATAAAATTCTTAAAACACCGTCTTTCCTAGCAATGGAGAGAAAAGTATTCCTAATGGTTGCTTCTTGTTATCACGAACATCTTTGATCTGGGAGTTGTTGCTTCTTGACTTAACTCTTAGAGTAGTCATGAAAATGTTGGGCTAGATTTGTGAAGACCAAAAATGACAGCTGTAATGGGAAGAACCTGAGCAGGCAATGCGATGTATGAACCCTTAAGATAATGAATAGCAGGCAGGCTGTTAAATAAATGCATTGCTTTATGATAAATGATATTTATAATATCAAATTCTTTCCAAAAATGAAGATGGTTCAAAGGAACTCGGATATAAGATCAGCAATGAATCAGGACTGAGATGAGAAGACGACTTTAATTGGTAGAACTTGTCTGGGCTAGAAAACAATATAGAATTGGGCTTGGCGAGTACTTGGGTGGGGGAGGCACAGAAAATTCCTGGGTTGCAGACTGGACTGGGGAGATGCAAAGCAAATTTGATCAAAACCATAGCAAATGATTCCGATGTTCTTGCCAAGAAAATTCCATTGAAATGTCCATAAAATGATCAGACACTGAGGGTTGCTTCAACAAAAAAAGAAATGGAAAAAAAATGACTTGAGGGACTCTTCATCTAGTGAATCAGAAAAGCCAAGCTTGGGAAGGTCATAATTGAAATCACGAGATTCTTCTATAAAAGGCTGCAATTTTTCTTATTGATGTTATTCTATCAGAGTTTGTTGCATAAATTCCAATCCAGAAGCACACACAGGATTCATTAACTTTATATACATAAGAATAGATGATCAAATGTACTCTACCAACAGATGGCTCTTCCAAGTAAACACAAGGCAGGAGAGTTACAGGCAAACATAAGCAGTTAGCTTCATTTCAGCAGGCAAGCCCAGGCAGACTGCTAGTTTACTTCTCAGAGCAGCAGACTGCTTTCTTCTTACGTTTCTGTTTCAATTCTCTGCACAGACGCAGATCTGTTTAAGCTCCCACTGGCTGACTTAGTTGCTATGCCTATTCATTGACTGACTTTGTTCCAAAGGTGGGTTGCTGCCAGTTCGGATGAACCAGCAGTGGAATTCAGGCCTGGGTCGCAGAACCGGCAACGACCCAGGCCTCCCGCACTGCCGCTTGGCCACCACCATTTTGGATTTTAGTGACTGCGCATACACAGTTCACTGTAAATGGTTCGGCGCATGTGCACAGAATAATTGACATTGAACAGTGCACACACGTGCAGCACACATTTGGTGCACATGTGTACATTGCATGCGGGTTTCGAACTGGCAGTAATACCAACAGCAACCCATCCCTGCCTTGTTCCCATGTCTCTCCCAGTCATGAACATTTTAACATATTTTTACCATGACAGCTTCATCGTTTCCTAGAGAACCCCCAGTTTCACAACAGTTCCATAGCCGGGGTGTATTTGGACAAGAATGGTGAGCTGGCAGCTGACTTTGACATTGTGAACTATGTGGAATTTCCAAATAGATCTCTTCTTCGAGTGAAATTTGGAAGTTTTGCAAGAGAGAAATCCCAGGAACCCATATTTTTCATGGACAAAGATACCACTGTATGGCCCCAGTGGTTTAACAAGGTAGGAAAAACCAATACAATACAATACAATAGTAGAGTTGGAAGGGACCTTGGAGGTCTTCCAGTCCAACCCCCTGCCTAGGCAGGAAACCCTATACCGTTCCAGACAAATGGCTATCCAACATCTTCTTAAAGACTTCCAGTGTTGGGGCATTCACAACTTCTGGAGGCAAGCTGTTCCACTGATTAATTATTCTAACTGTCAGGAAGTTTCTCCTCAGTTCTAAGTTGCTTCTCTCCTTGATTAGTTTCCAGCCATTGCTTCTTGTTCTGTCCTCAGGTGCCTTGGAGAATAGTTTGACTCCCTCTTCTTTGTGGCAACCCCTGAGATATTGGAACACTGCTATCATGTCTCCCCTAGTCCTTCTTTCTCTTAAACTAGACATACCTAGTTCCTGCAACCCATTCAGCATATTTCTATTTTTTTAAATCACCAGTACTAATATGTATAATCCATCCTCTGTGCATTTCATTTACAAGTATAAGTGGGAATCTTACTGTTACAGCACAGAAACTCTCCCTAAAGGTGTGTGTGTGTGTGTGTGTGTGTGTGTGTGTGTGTGTGTGTGTGTATTTTTGTGTTGCATTTGTGCTGATAAATAATAAAGGGAGACTAGTATAGATCTATTTCAAGCTATTTAGCTCTCATCAGCTAGCCATACTCTTACTGGGTTTCAAACCTGGGCTGTTTTTACATGTTAGGCAGTTATATTAGCCTCTAAGCCACAAGCTCTCCTCCCATATCAGCTGATTAAGTGTTATGTCAAAGCACCTGGTATAACCAAATATGAGAGGGAGCTGGTTTTCTGCCTGGAAGGCTCCTAGGGTGGAGCTGAAAGGCAAAAGGGATGCAGTATGCTCCCTCCCATATTTGGGCATGCCAGGTGCTTTGACATAACACTTAATATATAAAAATATAAAAATATAAAAATATAAAAATATAAAAATATAAAAATATAAAATATAAAAATATAAAAATATAAAAATATAAAAATATAAAAATAAAAATATAAAAATATAAAAATATAAAAATATAAAAATATAAAAATATAAAAATATAAAAATATAAAAATATAAAAATATAAAAATAATATAAAAATATAAAAATATAAAAATAATATAAAAATATACAAATATACAAATATACAAATATACAAATATACAAATATACATACACACACACAAATAATAAAACTAATAGAAGAAAATAATAAAATAATATAAACCCACCCATCCTCCACCCTAGTGACAAAACAGCATACAGGCCATTTAATGAGGTCCATCCCACTCTGGGCTCCCCAGGCCCGCTGGCAGAACCAGGTCTTCAGTGCCTTCCAGAAGAGTGCTAGATTGGGGGCCATTCTAATTTTTGAGGAAATGATGTTCCAGAGAGAGGGAGCCACCACAGAGAAGGCCTTTCTTCTGGGTCCCACCAGGTGTATCTCTCTAGGGGACGGGACCTGCAGCATTCCTTGCCTCCCTATTTTAATGGGTCCGGCAAGAGATAGTCCCTGCATGAAACACTATTTATTTTTATAACTCCAAATTGCCTGCTTTACACCTTGGATTGGGGGAGCTAGCAGTCCCAAGATCCCTTCAGAATAAAACCTATAATGAATAATAGAAAAGACAGGAAACGAAGGAAGAATTTTGTAGGAAGAATTGTTTTTGGGAGGTGTTTTAAACTATCATGATTCATTTCTCAGTTTCATAATGTGAATAAAGCATACATTATACAGTAACCTGATAAAGATTAGTCATAAGAATGTTCCTAATTTTGCTGTTTTAATGTTAAACATATTTGGCTTATTATCTGAAATTCCCATTAGGATCTTACTAATTCTGCCTTAAATAAAGATAAAGGTTCCCCTGCACATATGTGCTACTCATTCCTGACTCTAGGGGGTGGTGCTCATCTCTGTTTCTAAGCCAAAGAGCCAGCATTGTCCAAAGACATCTCCGTGGTCATGTGGCTGGCATGATTGAATGCCGAAGGTGCATGGAGTGCTGTTACCTTCCCACCAAAGTGCTCCCTATTTTTATACTTGCATTTTTACATGCTTTCGAATTGCTAGATTGGCAGAAGCTGGGACAAGTAACAGGAGCTCACTCTGTTATGTGGCACTAGGGATTCGGACTGCTGAACTGCCAATCTTCCGATCAAAAAGCTCAGTGTCTTAGCCACTGAGCCACCTTGATTCCCCTGATTCTGCCTTACTATTCCTTTATTCAACAAATCATTCTTAAACTGTATTCATTTATGTTCCCCATTTTGTTTCTTCTGCTTAGAGTCTGCCTCCTTCCAGGTGTGTGGAAAGTTGTCAATCTGGATTTTTCAAGGTGGGTCAGGAAGGGAAGCCCATTTGCTGTTACGACTGTGCTTCCTGTGCACAAGGCACCTTCTCCAGTCAGGAAGGTGGGTGAAAAAGCTTTTCTCCGAGTGAGGTAGGCACTGAAGAAATATGACAATAGATAAATAGTTTCTGTAAATATTTTGCCACTATGTTGTACTTTGCTTGTTCTGTTCATGAAACAAATGGTAAGGAACTGGGATGAGGACAATCCCCCATTAGTCTCAGTACATAAATAACTTTTATTATGATTATTATCCTACTTAGGCAGATACCCTATAACAGGGGTGTCAAAATCAAGGTCTGGGAGCTGGATCCAGCCAGTGACGTACAGTCAGGTGAGGCAAGTGAGGCACAGCCTCACAGCTCTCATCATGAAAAGAAAAAAAAATGTAAAAGGAAAAAGCTGAGCTAGTTGCTGCCTCACGGTGGATGACTCTGCTTAGCTGTTAAAAAAAGCCTCTTAAAAAGCGCCCTCTACTATGAGGCAGGAGAACTGCAAGCCTCATCTAGTCTGACTTTAGGCATTTTATGATCACTCAAGCGGAGTTAAGCGAGGGCTAAAAGCCTAAAAATTCCTGATGTAGGTGAGGCACGCAGTTCTCCTGCCTCATAGTAGAGGGCGCTTTTTTAGAGGCTTTTTTTAACAGTTAAGCAGAATCATCCACAGAAGCCAGGCAAAGAGCCATGCTGCAGCACACACACTTTCCCCCAGCCTCTTTCTTTTAAAAGGCTCAGATTGGCTACCCTCTGGCTTCTCTGCCTCTCCTCTCACCCCAGCCTGCCAGCAGGAGGTGAATGGGTGGGAATTATTGTGTTCCAGGCATTTCCCACCCAGACAGCAGGCTGCATTTGCAATGGTGGAGGTGTTTGGGGAAGGCAGCAGGGAAATGGGGGGGGGGGGGCGGCAGAGGAGCTGCTTTCAAGCCACTGGAAGAGATATCCAATCCAACTTTTGTGTGTGTGTTTGTTTGAGAGTGATTGAGAGAGGGAAGGGGGGTAGGAGAGATAGTCCAATCCAACTTCTCTCTCTGTGTGTATGTGTGTTTGAGAGAGGGGGAGGTAGGGAGAGAGGGAGGAAGGAGGGGAAGGGAGAAGAAAAAGAAAATGAAAAAAGGAAACTTATTTCCCAAAGGAGAAAAACAAATGCTGTCACTTTAAATCGGAACTGAGCATGCCTGGCTGTGGAATTCTGGGAGTTGAAGTCCACAAGTTTAAAAAAATTTGAAACCCATCACTGTGTCAGTGCCTCACCAGCCATAAACCTCACAGCATGTCACTGGATCCAGCCCATGGGGTGCTTAGATCTGACCCATGGGGCTGCCCTGGAAACCGCAAAGGAGTGATGTCGAGCTGGCCATGCCCACCTTGGCCATGTCCACTCGGCTTCCCAAGGTCAAACACAACCCTGATGCGGCCCTCAATGAAATCTAGTTTGACACTCCTGCCTTATAAGATTTTCTCGTTACTGGTATGGAAAAAATAAACCAGAAAATATTTTAAAAATGTCCCTCTTTTCAGATGCAGATTATTGCACCAAATGTCCAGAAGATCAGCATCCAAATAAGGTGCAAAATAAATGTCTCCCTAAGAAAATAATCTTTCTCTCCTATCAAGAATATTTGGGAATTATTGTGGTTTTGCTTACAATCTTCTTGTCGTTAATTAGTGCCTTAGTGTTAGCAATCTTCACTAAATACATAGATACTCCCATTGTCAAAGCCAATAACCGGAGCCTCTCCTACATCCTTCTCATCTCACTCCTGTTTTCTTTTTTAACAACCTTCCTCTTCGTTGGACGTCCAAGGAAAGTCACCTGCCTCTTTCGACAAACAGCCTTCAGCATAATCTTCTCAGTGGCTGTTTCTTCTGTTTTGGCCAAAACAATCATGGTGGTGCTAGCCTTCCTGGCTACAAAGCCAGGAAACAGAGTGAGAAAATGGCTGGGAAGGAGTTTGACCAGCTCCATCATCCTTTCTTGTTCCAGTATTCAGGTGGTCATCTGCAGCATCTGGCTGGTGGTCGCTCCTCCATTTCCTGATTCTGATATGCACTCCCAGTCAGAAGAGATCATTCTGCAATGTAATGAAGGGTCTACCACCATGTTTTACTCTGCCCTTGGTTACATGGGCTTCCTGGCTGCCATTTGCTTCACAGTGGCTTTCCTGGCCAGGAACCTCCCTGGGGCATTCAACGAAGCCAAGCTGATCACCTTCAGTATGCTGGTCTTCTGTAGTGTCTGGGTATCTTTTGTACCCACCTACTTGAGCACCAAAGGGAAGTACATGGTGGCTGTGCAGATCTTCTCCATCTTGGCCTCCAGTGCTGGTCTGCTGTGCTGCATCTTCATCCCCAAGTGCTACATTATTTTAATAAGACCAGATCTGAATATAAAGGAACAGCTAATAGTGAAAACATAAGCCATTCATTTCCTGCATTTTCCCTCTCTGGATCGTAAATTCACATACTTTCTCTCCTATCTCTAAAAAAAATATTTGAATCAGACTTTAAGCTGTGTGGACTTCAATCTCCACCAATTGTAACAATGATGTTGTCAGATGTGAATTCTCAGAAGTCTATATATATATTTGCCAAGACTGGCAAATGCTGTTCTAGAAAATTGTTTAACATTAGAAAATTGTTTAATATTAGCAAACCAGAAAGCATTTTCTCTCTGTTTAGGATAGTGTCTTTACTTTTTTATGGCTATTGTCATATTATTTTTACTATTGTCTCTTCTGAAGCATATTCACCAAATGGTAGCAATGCAGGGTCAAATCAAGTTTTATTTTCATTCTAATATATATGTGATTCTAAACAAAGTTGCTTTTGTAAATTAAATGTTATGTGATCAAATAATTTTAATTTTGTCAGTTATTTTGACAATTCCATTGTGGGTACTTCCTAAAAATACTACCATTCTGCAGGAAAAAATTCAGTGGTTTATTTCAGAATCTGTTTCTGTTGTACATAGTTGTCTTAATAAAGAGCTGTTGTTTGTCATTGAGGCCTGAATCTCATCCAGTTACCTGATCTAACAATAACAATGCAAAGAAAATAAACCCACCTCAAATCAACTCAAATCACTTTAGGTCAAATGAAGGGACCAGCTAGGAGTCAGCCTTATCTCCACAGAGAGTTTGTTTAAAAATTTACAGAAGTGTGGGATTTGCACTCATTTCTTTCTGGTAGATCTAAGTCAGGGATGTCAAACTCAATGTCAAGTTTCCAAAAAATTCCCTAATTAATTCATGAGTCCTGAGCCAATTTAAAAAGAAAATTAGTCATTTATTAAGAGCATTCAATACCTTTTTGCAGTCAGATCTGAGCATTATTTGAATTATAGCTGAACTTTACCCCTGTTCCTTCCATCCCCCCTGTGTCATAAATCACATTCCCAAATGAGGTACACCCCTCCCAGGTTTGCTGTGGTAATCTGAGATCCTATTCTAGCCGAAAGTATGCGTGGAATGCGCTCCCCCCCCCATTTTCCTCACCATGGCAACTTTAGGAGTTGACACTCAATTTCATTGAAGATCACATCAGGGTTGTATTTGACCTCGGGGGGTGGGGCTGGGGTGTGTGTGGTTAGGATGGACATGGCCAGCTTGATGTCACTCGTGTCTGGGCCACCTGCAGTGGCCTGAGTACTCTACCAGTGAAAACTGGCTCCCGAGCCCTTCTTCAGCTGTGACGGCCTCCTGCAACCCTCTGCCAGTAAAAACGGAGCTCGGGAGGACCACATTCGGCCCTCCTGAGCTCCATTTTTGCTGACAGAGGCACCACAGGCTGGCCCTCTGCTGTATCCAGGGTGGCCCTGCGGGCCAGATCTAAGCACTCCGAGGGCTGGATCTGGCCCCCAGGCCTTGAATTTGACACCCCTGATCTAAGTGGTCAGGCTGATACTAGTTTGAGAAGATGATTCTATAGCTATCCAAGGGAAATGCCATGAAGGGCTTTATAGGTCAAAATCCGTATTTTAGATGGAACCCTGAAACCAATTAGCAATCAAATAAATGTCCCCAAATGTGGTGTTGCCAAATGGGGAAGCCCCAAAGTATGTGTGTTGTTTTGAATCAACTGCAGTTTATGAATATACTTTAAGGCAGTGTTTCTCAACTTTGGCCACTTGAACATGTGCAGAGTTCAATTCCAGGCTTGAACGCTGACCGAAAAGGATCTAGATAATTTATTTTATCTAGGTTCTTGTGAAGCTGGTCCACCACCATATTATCAACAACTCCCCGCCCCCAAAGGACAGGCTGGACACTTATCAGGAGTTGTCGATCATCAATGAGTCCAGTGATGACATCTTCAGGAAGGGCCTTTTTCATGCTATCCAGTTCTTCTGGAACAAGCACTGAAAATTCTGCAGACCCAAATGGTCATTGCTATTCCTGTTGCTGATACAACTGAGAAGGACAGTGAGCAACTAGCTCCAGTCACCCCCACCATAGCTATCAAGGAAGAACCAAGGCTACAGTGATTCCAAGTGATTTTATCAGCAAAAGTTTGTGTAAACTGGCCATAGTGACCCGTTGCGAGAATGTAGGGTTACTTTCCCCTAAAAGAGCAATGAAACACCTTATACGGGGCTGCTAGACATAAACTGTACAATGTAATAAGGAAGGTGAAGTAAGCACTTAAATATGGGGCTATACCCATGATGGCAAACCTATGGCACACATGCCACAGGTGGCAAGCAGAGCCATTTACAATAATAATACAATACAATAGCAGAGTTGGAAGGGACCTTGGAGGTCTTCTAGTCCAACTCCCTGCCTAGACAAAAGGCTATCCAACATCTTCTTAAAGACTGCCAGTGTTGGGGCATTCACAACTTCTGGAGGCAAGCTGTTCCACTGATTAATTTTTCTAACTGTCAGGAAGTTTCTCCTCAGTTCTAAGTTGCTTCTCTCCTTGATTAGTTTCCACCCATTGCTTCTTGTTCTGTCCACAGGTGCCTTGGAGAAAAGCTTGACTCCCTCTTCTTTGTGGCAACCCCTGAGATATTGGAACACTGCTATCATGTCTCCACTAGTCCTTCTTTCTATTAAACTAGACATACCCAGTTCCTGCAACCGTTCTTCATATGTTTTAGTCTCCAGTCCCCTAATCATCTTTGTTGCTCTTCTCTGCACTCTTTCTAGAGTCTCCACATCTTTTTTTACATCGTGGCGACCATAACTGAATGCAGTATTCCAAGTGTGGCCTTACCAAGGCATTATAAAGTGGTATTAACACTTCACGTGATCTTGATTCTATCCCTCTGTTGATGCAGCCTAGAACTGTGTTGGCTTTTTTGGCAGCTGCTGCACACTGCTGGCTCATATTTAAATGGTTGTCCACTAGAACTCCAAGATCCCTCTCACAGTTACTACTATTGAGCACGGTACCAACTATACTGTACCTGTGCATTCCATTTTTGTTGCCTAAATTTAGAACCTTACTCTTTTCACCATTGAATTTCATTTTATTAGACAGTGCCCAATGTTCAAGTTTGTCAAGATCCTTCTTTATCTAAAGCCTGTCTTCTGGAGTGTTGGCTATTCCTGCCAGCTTTTTTTCACACTCCCCAGGCTCCAGATGCTTTATAAGAGCCTGGGGAGAGCAAAAACAGCCCCCTGCCTCCCCCCGGAGGCCCCTCGGAGGCTTCAGAAGTTTCCCTGAAGCCTCCGGAGTGCAAAAAACTGGCCCTACAGGCAAGCCGGAAGTTTGGGAATGGACTTCCGGTTTGTTCGTAGGGACGGTTTAACCCCTCCGGAGCTTTCAGTGGCCTTCCAGAGGCTTCCCTGAAGGCTACGGATGATGGAAAATGACCCAACGGACAAACCAGAAGTGACTTCAGAGATCCCTCTTTGTGAAGTGGGGCCATGGAGCTCAGGTGGGCCTTTTTGTTACATACCTGTCTCCCTACTATGTTTCATCAGCCCTGCCGGAGCTGCTGGATGTATTAGCTGGATTGGCAGTTGATTTCCCCAGGCTCATGGTCCTGGGGGATTTCAATCTGCCTTCTATTGGCGAGACATCCGAGTCAGCTCGGGAGTTCATGGCTTCCATGACAGCTATGGACCTAACTCAGTTAATTCAAGACCCCACCCATAATGGGGGACACACGGTCAACCTGATTTTTGTCTCTGGGCAGTGGATGAATGATCTAGATTTAGGGGATATTTCTATTCAACCCTTGTCATGGTCCGATCATTTCCTCATCAGGCTTGACTTCCATACCGCTACCCCTCGCCGCAGGGAGGCGGAACCGACTAGATGGTTCCGCCCCAGGCACCTGGTGGACCCTGAAAGGTTCCTGGTGGAGCTTGGGACTTTTCCTGAATCCCTTGCTCACAACTCGACCGAAGCCCTAGTGGGAGCCTGGGATAGGGCTGCTGCTGGGGCCTTGGATCGTGTTGTGCCTTTGCGGCCTCTGACCCGGTGTCGATCCCGGATAGCTCCCTGGTTTACCGAGGAGCTCCGGGAGATGAAACGCTGGAAAAGATGCCTAGAGTGTGGCTGGAGGGCCAGCCGGTCTGAATCTGATCGAACACTAGTAAGAATTCATATTAAATCCTACTTAGTGGCGATAGAAGCAGCAAAACGGCAATATTTTTCCACTCTTATCGCGTCCACAGATAACCGCCCAGCCACCCTGTTTAAGGTGACCCGCTGTTAGTGGTACTAGTGCGATTAAGCACTAGCAATGAACCCCAGGTCGAGGTTATAACAGAGCAACCCTGTAAAGTATACGCAGCGTGCGATAGATAAAGCAACCACACTGAATAATGGATAGTAAAGTAACAAAATAAACTTTACTCCTTGAAGAATATAGCAAAATCCATAAACACAGCCAAAAAGTCATACACAGAAAAAACAGTCCAATACTACCAAGATAACTTGGATACAAGTAGCAAATAACTTACACACAGTAAGTAGTAGCAACAGTAGTAACAGTTAGACAGCAGTTATCATACATCAATCAAGAGAGAGAGAGAGAGAGACAACATCAGCTGCAATTTATTGGACCGGGAAGCCCTACGCACAGTCACCCATGCGCTAGTGACGTCTCGCCTGGATTACTGCAATGCTCTCTACATGGGGCTTCCCTTGAGATGCACTCGGAGACTACAGTTGGTCCAGAACGCGGCCGCGCGGGTGATTATGGGGAGGACTAGATACTCCCCTGTAACACCTCTCCTGCGCGAGCTGCACTGGCTTCCTGTGGTCTTCCGAGTGCGTTTCAAGGTTTTGATTATGATCTTTAAAGCGCTTCATGGCATAGGGCCTAGTTACATGCAGGATCGCATCCTGCCCCACACATCCCTACGACCGATTCGCTCACACAGAGAGGGACTTCTCCGGGTGCCGTCCGCCAAACAGTGCCGGGGGGCGACACCCAGGAGCAGAGCCTTCTCTGTGATGGGCCCAGCCCTGTGGAATGACCTCCCCCGTGACATCAGGATTACGTCCGATCTCCGCTCCTTCCGTGTACAGCTGAAGACCCACCTCTTTCAATTATCTGGCCTGGCTCAATTGTAATTTTTCTCTTATTCCTCCTAACTGTTTTTTAAATTGTCTTTTAAACGTTAAATTTTTAATTACATATTGGGTTCTTACAATTGGGGTATTTTAATGCTAATTTTAACTGTCTATATGATGTAATTTGTTACCTCCTCCGTGTCCGTGTATGTGTATATGTGTTTGGTATGTATGTATGTCTATGTGTTTTTTATACATTTTCTATGTTTTATATGCTCCATTGTACGCCGCCCCGAGTCCTACTTGGAAAGGGAGCGGCTAATAAATTCAATTTATTTATTTATTTATTTAATTTAAATGCTGTAATCTACTAATTAGCAGATCTCCTCTCTTAAAGATACATAACATGCCTTGTGCAATATATTGTCTACCCAACTTGTTGGTTACACCCTAACATTCTCCCCTTTGGGTAGATCAATATATCCACTCACAATGTAAGATGATAACCTTCACATGCTGAGGTATGTTTCACTGAACTTTTTGCCTTAGTGAAGTTGTCTGCTAAATTGTCTTCAGTTGAACAATATTCCAACTTTATCAGGCCATCCTTAATGCTTTGTCGAACATTAAGATACCTCAAATCAGTATACTTCGATCTCGTCTTAATAGCTAAACTAGTCGCCATTTTTATTGCTGCCTGATTATCTTCATAAACAGTAAAAGGTTCATTGATACTTAATCCCATATCTATAAGAAACTGCTTATAATATATCAGCTCAGTACATGTCAACGACAAACATGAAAACTCAGCTTCCATTGTGGATAAGCTTATGTGTTTCTGTCGTATCGACCTCCATCCAATCAGTACACCACCTAGCATAAAGGCTATGCCGGAAGTTGACTTCCTATTATCTATAGCAGCTGCAAAATTCGCATCAGCATAAACAGTCAAAACTAAATCCCTATTCGGTTCTAAATACAATGCATAGTGGATAGTTTTCTTCAAATAACGCAGCACACGCTTTGCTGCTTGCCAATGCCTCTCTGAAGGACTATCATTGAATCTAGCCAGTTGGTTCACACTAAATGATATATCTGGTCTAGACCAATTACTTAGGTACATTAGACTACCTATCAAAGATTGATAGATTCCCTTATCAAAACCAGTACCCTCAGTTACCTCAGGTTTAAACTCCAATGCCATTGGTGTCTTTGCAGTCTTACATAGCTCCATGCTATATTTCTTAAGCAAATGATTAATTTTACCAGCCTGTGACAGCTTAAAACCTTTACTGGTTCTAACCACGTCTAAGCCCAGATAATGCTTAATTTCACCCAAATTCCGTATTTTAAATTTACTCTCTAATTGTGAAACAATGTCAATAGCTTCCTGTTCAGACCTAGTAATAATAGCTATATCGTCCGTGAACAAAAGCAACAACGAGATCAAACCATTTTTCACCCGTCTAAACAAACAAGGATCAGCCAAACCTGGAATAAATCCCATAGCTTTTAATTCATTTACTATGCATCTGTTCCACTCAAAACCGGACTTTTTTTAAGTCTCCAACAACCAGTCTGGCCATTAGAATCCACACCTGGTGGCATCTTCATATAAATGGTATGCTGCAATGGAGCATGCAGATACGCTGTTTCAACATCAATATGGGTAACATTACACTGATACTTAGCAGCCCACACCAATGATGCCCTCAACGTAGAGGCTTTCAAGCTCGGAGCAAAAACCTCATCGTAATCCCTCTCAGTTTGGGAAAACCCTTGAGCAACTAAACGAGCCTTATAAATAGCATTGCCAGCAGCATCGTTTTTAATTTTAAACACCCATCTACAGCCAATTGCACTCTCCCCTGAAGGGAGCCTAGCTTCTTCATAAACTTTCAATTCCTGTAAGGATTTCAACTCCTTCTCCATAGCTGTCTTCCACAATTTCTTTTCCTTTTCAGGATACAGCCTTAACTCTGCAAAACTAGAAGGTTCTATGCTAACTTGCAATACTACACTGGCTTGGTATCTGTCGGGTGGATGCCTGTCCCTAGTAGACCTCCTAGGCAATACAGGACATGCAGGATCATCCTGTTCCACCTCACGAGTAGATTCTACATCTACATCTTCCTCCCCTTTCAGAGTAATAGATGGACCATCCTGATTCTCTAACTGCTCATTTGGTGTATCATGATTAACCAAACGATCAACATCTATATCATCACAAACCTTGTGAAACTCTTGTTCTAGCTTCTCCCAACCAACATGTTCTGAAAACTTAGCACTAGCACTGTGCATAATTCTCCGAGTTCCAGGTTCCCAGAACCTAAACGATCTATGATTGGAATTGTACCCAACAAAAACCATCTTCCTAGCTCTGCTTTGATCCTTCCGTCTAGTCTGTGAGGGAATATGCACCCAAGCATATTGTGTGTAAATAACTCAAATCAGGCTTCCTACCATGCCAAAGAGTATAAGGAATCTTACCAGTAGTTGAGTGAACTACTATGTTCAGAATATGGTTTGCACACATTATAGCCTCACCCCAAAGCTTTTCTGACAAACCAGAATCAACTAGCATAGTTCTGGTCATTGCCTGCAATGATTGACCACGTCTTTCAATAAATGAATTATGTTCTGGCCTGTAGGGGGCAGAACGCCTATGTTCTATACCAGCATTCTCCAACATTGATGTAAACCTATGATTAGTGAATTCAGACCCATTATCAGTGACTAGGCAAAGTACTTTTTTATCCATCTTACGTTCAACAAACTTTAACCATTTAGTAAAATGTTGGAAAGTTTCTGCCTTTGATTTCATTACATAACAGAAACCATACCTAGAATAATGGTCCATAATGCTGAGTATATAGCAGGCACCTCCTAAGCTAGGTTTCTTAGGGCCAATTAGGTCTGCAAACACTACATCCAGTGGTTTAGATGTCTTGAATCCTTGAAACCGGTTTGCAGGAGTAACCTTACTTTTAGCCTGGTTACAGGCATTACAGTTAAGATATTTTGAACAAGGTTTCAAATTGATTCCATTAGATAGAATAACAGTTTGACGTACCATTTTATAATTTACATGGCCTAAACGTCTATGAAGTAGATGTATACAGTTATCATGGGGCTGTTTATTCTTATAATCAGGTTCAGAACTCGCAATATTTAAAGAGTTCTCATGTAGAATAAATAAATTATTCTCCAAATTGGCAATAACACTATTACCTTCCTTTTCAATAATGCATCTATCATTCTTAAATGTTACTGTAAACCCACATTTCACAAGGTCTTTTACAGATAATAGGTTAAATTTCATTTTAGGTACATATAACATTTCCAATTTTTCATTAATACATGGACAATAAGCTGTACCTTCACCTGAAGCCTTGATTTTCCAACCATTTGCTAAGGAAATATGCTGTTTGCTAGCCTTCATAGTAACAAACCTTTCTTTAACCTTAGTTATAGAATGGGATGCGCCACTGTCAACCACCCAGAAACTATGGTTTACAGCCTTATCAACCTTAGCTACAGTTACAGTAACATTGTTGCTTTTTCTTTTACTATTAGCAACACTCCTTTTCTTGCTATTTTTACAGTTCTTAGCAATATGCCCCTTACCACCACAAGAATAACATTTCTTAACAAAATTTACAGTTGAAAACTGTGTTTCTTCTTGTGATTGATTGTCTCTGAACTGAACTCTATCCTCTCTTCGTCTGGACTCTTCAAGCAATCTCCCGGTAACCTCAGATAATGTCAGTTCATCACGTGAAAGAACTTCCAATGAGGAAACAAAAGAGTCGTAGCTTTCATCAAGCGATGATAGAATAATATACACCTGTTGAAGCTCAGAAAAAATTAACTCTTTTTCTTGCAAATCCTGCAAAGTTTTCTTCATGAAGTCTAAATGAGCCAACATATCACCACCTTTTTGCAAACGGGCTCTAAAAAGTTTCCGTGTGAGATGAATATGAGCACCCACACTGTCCCGAACATAAATTCTCCGCAATGTGTTCCAACACCTAGCAGCAGACTCTTCGCCACGAATATGGACCAGTTGCTGGTCATTCAGTGTTAGTCCAATAATGCAGAGAGCTCTCTCATTGTCCCTGTTAAACTGCGCAATCTTCTTCGCATCCTCATTATCAGCAGGATCCCAACCTATAACATCTGGTGGGTTCTGAACCACAGACCACAGTCCTTCTCTACGCAGAAGTAGGGAACACTTCAAGGACCAGGAAACATAGTTGGTTCCATCAAACCGGGTAATCATGGAGAGCGCAGCAGACTGTTCTTGTGCCATATTCACAAAAATAAACTATCCAAAAAGTGGTGCATAAAAATAAAAAAAAATTATGGTTAAGGCAGGGCAACTGGGCCCATAACCAATGTTAGTGGTACTAGTGCGATTAAGCACTAGCAATGAACCCCAGGTCGAGGTTATAACAGAGCAACCCTGTAAAGTATACGCAGCGTGCGATAGATAAAGCAACCACACTGAATAATGGATAGTAAAGTAACAAAATAAACTTTACTCTTTGAAGAATATAGCAAAATCCATAAACACAGCCAAAAAGTCATACACAGAAAAAACAGTCCAATACTACCAAGATAACTTGGATACAAGTAGCAAATAACTTACACACAGTAAGTAGTAGCAACAGTAGTAACAGTTAGACAGCAGTTATCATACATCAATCAAGAGAGAGAGAGAGAGAGACAACATCAGCTGCAATTTAAATGCTGTAATCTACTAATTAGCAGATCTCCTCTCTTAAAGATACATAACATGCCTTGTGCAATATATTGTCTACCCAACTTGTTGGTTACACCCTAACACCCGCTCCTTACTTAACCAAGGAACTGGGGAAGACCCCTTGCAGGATAGGGCTGAAGAATTTGTTCAGTATCTGCAGGATAAAATCGCTCAGATCTGGACAGGCTTGGACTCTGACTGGGTAGATTCGGGCGAGCCGACAGGGATGAATCTTGAGGAGACAATCTGGGATGGGTTTGACCCTGTGACCCCCAAAGGCATGGACAGGATTATGGGGGGACTCAGTGCTGCCACTTGTGTGCTGGACCCGTGTCCCTCTTGGTTAGTCTCGGCTTCCCGGGAGGTGACACGAGGCTGGCTCCAGGCGATTACCAATGCTTCATTGAGAGAGGGGTTCTTTCCCACCGCCTTGAAGGAGGCGGTGGTGAGGCCCCTCCTCAAGAAGCCTTCCCTGGACCCAGCTTCTTTAGCCAACTATCGTCCGGTCTCCAACCTTCGCTTTGTAGCAAAGGTTGTCAAGAGTGTGGTAGCACGTCAGCTTCCCCAGTACCTGGAAGAAGCTGTCTACCTGGATCTGTTTCAGTCAGGTTTCAGGCCCGGGTACAGCACAGAGACGGCATTGGTCACATTGGTCGATGATCTCTGGCGGGCCCGGGACAGGGGCTGTTCCTCTGTCCTGGTCCTATTAGACCTCTCGGCGGCTTTCGATACCATCGACCATGGTATCCTACTGTGACGACTCAGGGCGTTGGGAGTGGGGGGCACCGTTTTACGGTGGTTCTCCTCCTACCTGTTGGATCAGTCGCAGTTTGTGTTGACTAGAGGGCAGAGATCGACCCCCAGGCACATCACTTGTGGGGTGCCCCAGGGGTCGGTTCTCTCACCCCTCCTGTTGAACATATACATGAAACCGCTGGGCGAGATCATCCGTGGTTTTGGGGTACGGTATCATCAATATGCTGATGATACCCAACTTTTCATCTCTACCCCAAACCACCCAAACGATGCCCTCGATATGATGTCCCGATGCCTGGAGGCTGTGCAGATCTGGATGGGGAGGAACAGGCTCAAGCTCAATCCCTCCAAGACTGAGTAGCTCTGGTTTCCATCATCCCGATTTGTACATCTTGTTCCATCTTTGATGATAGGGGGAGAAATTTTCGCCCCCTCAAAGAAGGCTCGCAATCTGGGAGTCCTCCTGGATACGTGGCTTAGTTTAGAAGAACACCTGACGGCCGTGACCAGGGGGGCCTTTTACCAGGTTCGCCTGGTACGTCAGTTGCGCCCCTTCCTGGATCGGGATGCTCTGTGCACAGTCACTCATGCCCTCGTCCTTTCTCGCCTGGACTACTGCAATGCTCTCTACATGGGGCTGCCCTTGAAGAGCACCCGGAGGCTTCAGCTGGTCCAGAATGCAGCCGTGCGGGTTGTCATGGGGGTACCTAGGTGCACCCATGTTACAACACTTTTAGGCGGCCTGCACTGGTTGCCGGTTGTTTTCCGGGTGCGATTCAAGGTATTAATTATGACCTTTAAAGCACTCCATAGCTTAGGCCCAGGGTACCTGCGAGACCACCTACTGCCACCAGTAGCCTCCCACCGTCCAGTATGATCCCACAGAGTTGGCCTCCTCAGGGTGCCGTCGGCCAGACAGTGTCGGCTGGTGACCCCCAGGGGGAGAGCCTTCTCTGTGGGAGCGCCTTCCCTCTGGAATGAGCTGCTCCCGGAGCTTCACATAATCCCCGACCTCCGGTCCTTCCGACGCGCCCTAAAAAGTTGGCTTTTCCAGCAAGCTGGCCTGGCCTGTTAATTTTAACTTATTTTAAATGTATTGTTTTTTAAATTTGGTTTGTTTTTTTTGATATGGATTTAATATTTTTTTTATCTTTTGGGATGTGTGTTTTTTAATGTTGTACGCCTCCCTGAGTCCTTTTCGAGAAGGGTGGCATATAAATCCAAACAAACAAACAAACAAACAAACAAACAAATCAGAGATCATCAGAAGTGAGCGAGCAGCCTCCAGCACCTTTGAAAAACATGTTTTCCTGGCTTCGCAGAGGATATTCTGGGTGTCACAGAGTTAAAATCAGTATGGATTAATGAATCTCCTGGGACTTTTCCTATCACTGCCTTTGATATAAATGTCAGAACAGAGAGGACATGGGATGACATCTTGACTCTGAGTCTGAAATGACGGTACTATAATTGCTCCACTGAGAACTGACATGTGAGGCATATCCATTAGAAGAACCTCTTCCCTACAATCCACTTCAGAGATAAGTCTTCTTCTGGTTCACCCAATATCAGGATAATTGTTAATCCCGTTCCTCATTGCTTGGGACAAGTAAAGAGCTCAGGAATATAAAGAGGGAATCTTCTCCTTATTCTGCTTCCCGCTTTCCCACATAACCTGTAAGATGCTGAAGGCAAAATGCTCCTTAATGCCACCACGGAATGCAGTAGACTGGAAGTATCACTTCCAGCCAGGGGATTATCTCATTCGTGGCATTATCTCTGCAAACAATGCTATACGTTCCCTTTACAGCTTCAGTGCAAGTCCCTCCAGTCAACTTTTTCTCTGGTGAGTCAATTTGAAATGAAGCAAAATGAAATTCAATGTAGAGAAAAGTAATGTCTTACACTAAGGCAAGAAAAACCAAAAGTGCACATTTTGTACTGAGGGGGTGAGCAGGATTTTGGAGTCTTAGTGGACAAACAGTTAAATATGAGTCAGCAGTGTGCGGTGGCAGCTCGAAAAACCAACACAATCCTAAATTGAATTAACAGAGGGATACAATCAAGATCAAGTGAGGTACTAATAGAACTCTATAAAGCCTTAGTAAGAACCACACCTAGACTACTGCCTCCAGTTTTGGTCACCACACTCAACAGATGTTGAGACTGTAGAAAAAGTGTGGAGAAGAGCAACCAGGATGATTAGGGGACTGGAGGCTAAAACATATGAAGAACGGTTGTAGGAACTGGGCATGGCTGGTCTAGTGAAGAGAAGAACCAGGGGAGACATGATAGCAGTGTTCCAATATTTGAGAGACTGTCACAGAGAGGAAGGGGTCAAGCTATTTTCAAAAGCACCTGAAGGCCCGACAAGGAATAATGGATCGAACTGATCAAGAAGAGGGATCACAACATCTGGAGGCAAGTTGTTCCACTGATTAATTGTTCTCACTGTCAGGAAATTTCTTCTTAATTTTAGGTTGGATCTTTCCTTGATAAGTTTCCATCTATTGCTCTTGTCCTGGTGCTTTGGAGACTAGATTGACTCTCCTCTTCCTTGTGACAGTGCCTTAAATATTGGAAGACTGATATCCTGTCACCCCTAATCCTTCTCTAGGTATACTCAGTTTCTACAAGCCAGTTCCTGCAGCCATTCTTCATACGGTTTAGCCTCCAGTCCTCTAATCATCTGTGGTGTTGTTCTCTGTACTCTTTCTAGAGTCTCAACATCTTTTTTATATTGTGGCAACCAAATCTGGATGAGGTTTTCCAAGTGTGGTCTTACCAAAGTAGTCTAAAGTGCTAGTAACACTTCATGTGAACTTGATACTATTCCTCTGTTGATGCAACCAAGGACTGCATTGGATTTTTTGGCAGCTGCAGTGCACTGCTGGCTCATATTTATGTAGATGCCCACTAGGACTCCTAGATCCCTTTCATAGTTTCTACAATTGAGCAAGGTACCACCTATTCTATACCTACGTATTTGGTTTTTCTTTCTTTTTTTCCTATAAATGTTTATTATTCAAAAGATTAAAATACAGAATCCAAAGTAAAAGCTAAACAAAGACAAAATGAAACTAGATTAAAAAATTAAAAAGTGACAGACCAAAAACAAAAAAACATATTATTATATAAACTTTTACATCCGTTTGCAATTGCATTGAGTTGTCATACATTTGTATCTATGAAGAAAAAAAGAGTTAATGTGAATAATGTGAATAAACATGAAAAAGTTGAACTGCTGGATAATATTACTATGGAAGTGAAGATGGCATACACAGTATAAGGTTTCAGTTGCAGTTAAGATTAAAAGCAGCAGATTGCACAGGGAAAACTTTAAAATATATGAAAAATCAGAAAAAAATATTATGAATTCTAGAACAGTAGCAAAACTGAATTCCCTTTCCCCCTCTCTTATGTGTCACATAAAGTACACAGAGTATTTCTTCCATTGTTTAGTTTTTAATTTACAAGTTGAATATGCCAAAATTAAGTACAAGAAATCCAAGTGTAAGAATACCCCCTTGAGGGAGATGAATGGTCTAGAAACATGGAATGTAAAATCTATCCATCCATCCATCCATCCACCCAAACACCCACCCACCCACCCACCCACCCACCCACCCACCCACCCACCCACCCACCCACCCACCCACCCACCCACCCACCCATCTATCTATCTATCTATCTATCTATCTATCTATCTATCTATCTATCTATCTATCTATCTATCTATTTTGTTGTTGTTAGTTGCAAAGCCATGTCTGACCCATCATGACCCCATGGACAACGCTCCTCCAGGCCTTCCTGTCCTCTACCATCCTCTGGAGTCTATTTAAGCTCATGCCTACTGCTTCAGTGACTCCATCCAGCCACCTCATTCTCTGCTGTCCCCTTCTTTTGCCCTCAATCGTTCCCATCATTAGGCTCTTCTCCAGTGATTCTTTCCTTCTCATTAGGTGGCCAAGGTATTTGCATTTCATCTTCAGGATCTGGCCTTCTAAAAAGCAGTCAGGGTTCATCTCCTCTAGGACTGACCAGTTTGATCACCTTGCAGTCCAAGGGACCCGCAGGAATCTTCTCCAGCACCATAGTTCAAAGGCCTCAATTATTTGGCGCTCAGCCTTTCTTATGGTCCAATTTTCACAGCCATACATTGCAACTGGGAAAACCATAGCCTTGACTATACACACTTTGGTTGGCAGGGTGATGTCTCTGCTTTTTAGTATGTTGTCTATATTTGCCATAGCTTTCCTCCCCAGGAGGAAGTGTCTTTTAATTTATTTCTTTCTTTCTTTCTTTCTTTTCTTTCTTTCTCTTTCTTTCTTTCTTTCTTTCTTTCCTTCCTTCCTTCCATCCATCCATCCATCCATCCATCCATCCATCCATCCATCCATCCATCCATCTATCTATCTATCTATCTATCTATCTATCTACCTATCTATCTGTCCTCTTGATCATTTAATCAACTTTCTCAGCAGTTCCTTTTTTTCAGATGTTGTATATTATCTTCCTGAATTAAGAACTTTACTTATTTCCATATGAGTCAAAGAAGCAAGAAGTAAATATGACATTGACATTGAGTTTGGATAGTGATGTGATACACCATTCATTAATTTAGGAAATTTAAATGGGATAACTGGTACCTCTTGTCCTTCTTGATTGCCATCCATGAGATCAACCAGAATCTTCTGATCCTACCCAACATCACTCTGGGTTACAATGTCCATGACAGTAGCTTCAATGCAGAAGTAAGTGCTGAAAACTTGCTAGGCCTACTTTCTGCTGGGGAGGCAAATGTTCCAAACTACAAATGTGGAAGGGGGAAAAATCTGTTGGTCCTCCTTGAAGGCACCGATTCTGACCTCTCCCACCATATTGCAACCATGCTGAGCATCTACAAAATCCCACAGGTAAGAATACAAACTTGCAACTTCTAGTACTTGGTACATTTCCATTCTAGAATTTACAGGAATCATCCCAAAATAGGAGATATTAAATGAGGGACTAGAGATATAGTATTTTTAAAGAACGCGGTGAGTGTTTTTATACAGGTTTCTTCTCTAAAGGCAGAAACACGTCTTTCATTGTTCATCTGTACTTAAAAGAATTTTTTTTTAAACAAATGCAAAAGTGCAAAAAATTAATTGGAGAAAAATGAAAGAACGTAATAGAAGCTCAATTTCTTTTTTTCTTTTTTACCCCATTTTTAATTTGTTTTGTTTATATTCCATTCCATTTCCATCAAACAGTGTGTGATCTGGGTACAGTTATTTCAACAGTCGTAATCCACGTATTTGTTGTTATATTCATCACAATAATATTAATAATACAACTATATAGTAATACAATGACAATAATACATAACATCTTCATCTTCAAATTCTCTCCAAATTGACATTTCCTTTTTTTATAGCTCCTCCTTTCTAATTTCTATTTCTATTGTCTATCTGTTGATAAAATACATCCCACATCAAAAAAAAATATTCAGTTAGAGTTAAAAAATGCAAAAGTGCAAAAAAAAATCATTGGAGAAAAATGAAAGAACGTAATAGAACCTCAGTTTCTTTTTGAAACACCTTAAACTCTTAAAAAAGCTGTCATCTGGCTCCAGCTGTTGATGAGCGTTGTCCTGTAATCTTACGGAGTTTCTCCATGCAAAGCGTATTATGCAGGGGTATCTATTTATTTAAAGTATAAACTAAAATAAATTCCACTGTAGCTAGATTGCTGAACAAATATTGGGTATATTTTTTGCAGAGGACAGATGGGGAATAGGGAATGATGATGTTAGTCCCTCCAAACATCTGGTCTGGTTTAAGAAGAGGGAGTCAAACTATTTTCCAAGGCACCTGAGGGTAGAACAAGAAGCAATGGGTGGAAACTAATCAAGGAGAGAAGCAACTTAGAACTGAGGAGAAATTTCCTGACAGTTAGAACAATTAATCAGTGGAACAGCTTGCCTCCAGAAGTTGTGAATGCCCCAACACTGGAAGTCTTTAAGAAGATGTTGGATAGCCATTTGTCTGAAACAGTATAGGGTTTCCTGCCTAGGCAGGGGGTTGGACTAGAAGACCTCCAAGGTCCCTTCCAACTCTGCTATTGTATTAAGAATTGTGGTTAACTGTGACTTTTTAATGTTGGATGCCACCTAGAGTAAATGCATATGAATTGGGTCTCTACATAAATGTGTTTAATAAATAAAAAGGACAAGAGACCAGTAGGCTATAGTCTATACTAAGAAGGAGAAAAACATTCTAGAATCATCATCTTCTTCTTTTAACAAACCCATAAACTCTTGAGGGGTGGAGTCTGGCCAACTGAATGGAGCTAGCAGAGTATTTTAATGGCCAGATGCCCTTCCTGTTGCCAATGTAGAGTTTTGTTCAGCAGATATATTCTCAGTTTGCTCAGAGAGAGAAATATCTGCCTCTACCTCCATCCTGATTGTGAGCTGAGAGCTCCACCTCTAGGCTATTGCACCACTCCGGAAAATAAACATTCTAAAATACGGTGATGGGAACCTCCTTTTCTAAACTGACAAAGTTATATGAGTGAATCCATGACAAGACTAGAAATATTAAGTCTCTGTGTATTAGTCTATATTCCTGCCTAGGAGGAAATATTTATCAATTCCTCCATATGATCATTAAGCAAATTCATGGGCATCCGTGGGCAAATCCTTTAGCTGTTTCTCAAGAAGTTCCCAACAGGTTCCCATTCTGAGGTGCGTTTGTCGAGGCTCTTGAAGACTGTGGAAATGGCATGAAATTCTAGAAACCTTCTTCACTTAGAAAAGATAAGAAAATCCTAGTTTGTTCTTGACTTATGACCGTTTAATGATATTTTGAAGCTACAACCATACTGAAAAAAAGTGGCATGACCTGTCCTTAAAGTTATGCATTGTATTGCTCCCGCATGTGATTGCAATTTGAGTGCTTGGCAACTGGTTCATATTTGTGATGATGCTAAGTTTTGCTATCATGTGATTGCAATTTGCAACTTTCCCAGACAACTTCTTAAAAAAACAAAATTAACAGGGAGAATTTACTGTTGTCGTTTTCTTAATGACAGTACTAAAAATTGGTTGTAAAATTGGGTTGTTCTGACTGAGGCTTCCCAAGAGCATGAAGCAAACTCCTTGTCCCGACAAAAAAACCCCTTTTATTAATTTACTGTGAATTCTGCTCATTCACATCCAGTAAAGTCTTTCAAGGGAGGATTTACAGTCACAGACCTTATCTGGCTTGGAGAGCTGCCAAGCCGATATCTGAAAAACTTGGCAAGGAGTCTCAGAGAGTCACGAACCAATTAAGCAAACTAATTGTCTCCTATAACTCCACTCCCGTTTTTCTCCTCTTATATTTCCTCTGGGAGTAACCATTCATCGTCTACCTGTGGCTTTACTCCCAAGTCAACTCCTGTTCTTTAGCTGTTCCGTTAGTCTGGCAACTCTGTGCATGCGCACACTGGGAACAGGCTCCAGCTGCTCTTCTGCCTCACTGATGTCTGACTCTGAAGGCAGCTGATACGGCCCTGGCCCCCTCTCTGCCTCCAACACAGAGCCCTCATCAGAGCCTTCCCCATACCCCAAGACTGGCCCATGTTCCTCCCCAACCTCCTCACTGTCTGAATCTGCTGCCAGCTCTGCTGGCTGCTGGTGGGCCACAACATAAGTCTAATTATAAGATGACTTGCTTAATGGTTGTAAATTGAGGATTAACTGTGTTTGATACATCTTATCCGATTCTAAATTTTAAAAAAACTATTTTCACTTGAAGCTGGTGTTTCATCAGAACAAAATCTATTGCAGAAATCCATCTGTAAAAGAGTACAACTGTCAACTCCTAACATTGCCATAGTGAGAGAAGGGGTATAGTGTATTTCACACATACTTTCGGTTAAGGTGGGATCTCAGATTACTGCAGCAGGCTTGGGAGGGGTGCACCTCATTGGGAAATGTGATTTATGATGCAGACTGAGGAGAGGGAAGGAACAGGGCTAAAGTTCAGCTATAACTCAAACAAAGCTTAGATCTGACTGAGAAAAGGCCTTGCCTATGGTACTCCTAATAAATGCCTAGTTTTGTATTGAAACTTGGCTCAATACTCATGAATCAATTAGGGCATTTTTAGGAAACCTGACAGCAACTTAATTAAATTTTGAAATGTCCAAAAATACTTGAATTTTTTTAATATACTGTATATCCATGTTTTCTCTTCAAACAATTCCTATGTACAACCAAATGCCTTTCTTTGAAAAGATGGAGCTCTTCTTCTCATTGTGGACATTATATTCCAATTACAACTTTGGGTTATAAAAATGCAAAATTTGATTCCATCGGTTATTATAAATTTCTTCCATTTTCTCCAGATCTCTTACGCCTTCGTTTCCGATGATATGAATGATAAAACCCACTTTCCTTTTTTCTATCGAATGCTCCCAAAAGAAGGAATCCAATATACAGGAATTGTTAGGCTGATCCATTATTTTAGATGGACCTCAGTGGCTCTTGTTGCTCCAAAAACTGATAACGGAGAAAGGTTCTTGAAAACTCTAACAGCTTTACTCTTGTAAAATAATATCTGTGCTCTTTTTTCACACAGTATACCAGGGTTTCATAGCAATGCATTTGAAATCCCCTCTAATACATACTTGCAATGGAAACAAGTCAATGTATTTATATACTATGCAGAGTCGACTTTGCAAAGTCATTATTTCTATGGGATGGAATTTATAGACCGATTATTTCAATTTTTGATAAACAATTTTTCCGCCACTGGAAAAGTCTGGATCATCACAGCGATGTGGGATCTCACCGTGGCTTTAAGACACAACACAATACGATATGCTGTCAGCATTTTCTCCTTCACTATCCATGCAAAGGAAAGGATGAAATATGAAAGTACCGATCATCTTTTGTCTTCAATCTCTGGCTTTGTTCGCAACGCTTTTATGTGCTCACTTGAAGAGCATCCCTTTTCTGTGAAACACTGGTTGAAATGCAAGGAAAAAGAACACCCGAGAACTCTAGCACAGGAGGAAGTTGAAGGCACCCTTTCTCTTGACAGCTATCACATTTACAACACCATTTGGGCTGTGGTACGAGCTTTAAGTGAAGACAGCATGTTCAGATCCAAGAGAAGGATTCTGAAAGAAGGTGGAAAGTTCTTTGAATTGGAAACGGTGTCCCCTTGGCAGGTATTTCTTTCTCCACCAAGAACCTCTCCGCGGAATAGAATGTTCACTTATAATGTCACTTACAGAAATTGATAAGCAATAGCAGTGGCGCTTAGACTTATATACCGCTTCATAGTGTTTACCCTCTAAGCAGTTTGCAGAGTCAGCATATTTCCCCCCAACAATCTGGGTCCTCATTTTACCCACCTTGGAAGGATGGAAGACTGAATCAACCTTGAGCTGGTTGGACTTGAACTGGTGAGATTCGATCTGCCAAACTGCTGGCAGCCGGTGATCAGCAGATGTAGCCTGCAATACTGCACTCTAACCACTGCGCCACCATGGCTCATAAGAAAATGCATAGTTTATAATGATGGAAAAGTCAAGATCCTCTTGAGAGGAGGTTCCAAGCATACAATACAATACAATAATACAATACAATAGTAGAGTTGGAAGGGACCTTGGAGGTCTTCTAGTCCAACCCCCTGCCTAGGGAGGAAACCCTATACCATTTCAGACAAATAGCTATCCAACATCTTCTTAAAGACTTCCAGTGTTGGGGCATTCACAACTTCTGGAGGCAAGCTGTTCCACTGATTAATTGTTCTAACTGTCAGGAAATTTCTCCTCAGTTCTAAGTTGCTTCTCTCCTTGATTAGTTTCCACCCATTGCTTCTTGTTCTACCCTCAGGTGCCTTGGAGAATAGTTTGACTCCCTCTTCTTTGTGGCAACCCCTGAGATATTGGTACACTGCTATCATGTCTCCCCTAGTCCTTCTTTCTCTTAAGCTAAACATACCCGGTTCCTGCAACCGTTCTTCATATGTTTTAGTCTCCAGTCCCCTAGTCATGGGGATGTCAGCGGACAGGAAGCAAGATTTTTCTGCAGCACCTCTGCTCTGTGGAACCCCCCCCCCCTTCATAGATTAGATTGGCCTCAATCCTGTTAACCTTCCAAAAGCTTTAAAAATCTGGTTGTCGGGATTCCAAGTAACAAATGGCCTCTCCCAGCCAGTGGTGGGTTTCAAAACTTTTTAGAACCACTTCTGTAGGTGTGGCCTGCTTTGTGGGAATGGCTTGTTGACCATGTGACCATGTGGGAGTGGCTTGGCAGCCATGTGACTGGGTGGGCATGGCCAACTTGTAAAATGTGGTGAAACTCTCTTAACAACACTCTTGCTTAGCAACCAAAATGTTGCTCAGAAACTCTGGCATTTGAACCACGCAAGTCTTAAAGTTGTCAAGTTACAAGACCCTTCCACCCCTAACCCTTTAGAAAAAAAACCCCAGAGGTGTTCAAACTTGACAGCTTTAAGACTTGTGGACTTCAACTCCCAGAATTCCTCCTCTCGCTCTTTATCTTGATGATGTGCAGACAGGCGGGGGGGTGGGTAGCTGGAACCGGTTCAAAACGGCATTGTAGATTTGTGGAACCTCTGTTTTTAGCGTTTTAAAATATTTTTTATGATTTTAATTCTAATGTAGGTTTTGAATTGTGAGCCTGACCAGTTCTGGAGAACCAATAGTGGAAATTTTGAGTGAACCAGTAAATACCACCTCTGACTGGCCCTGCCCCCATCTATTCTCTGTCTCCCAAGTCCCAGCTGATCGAGAGGAAATGGGGACTTTGCAATATCCTTCCCCTGCAATGCCCACCAAAAAATTTGATTGCGCCGATTGTGCCGATTAGCTGTGAGCTGCATGACTGTCAGAACCTCCCCCCCTTTTTCAAGCATTTTTTCCTGCCAGTTTGGGTGAATAGGTAGGAAAAAATGCCACCACTGTATTTTTCTCCTATCATGCTAGATTCATCCTTTCCTGCAAAGCCCACATTTTTACAACCGTTCCCTGGATGGGGTATATTTGGACAATAACCAAGAGCTCACAGCTGACTTTGATATTGTGAACTGGCTGAATTCTCCTAACAGGTCTCTTGTCCGAGTGAAATTTGGGAGTTTTGCAAGAGGGAATTCCCCGGAACCCAAATTTGTTATCGACCAGAATGCCATGGCTTGGCCCAAATGGTTTAACAAGGTATGCCCACCCAGTCATATGACCCCACCACCACCAAGCCACACCCACAGAACCGGAGGCAAAAAATTCATCATAGATACATATAGATGTAGATATATATATAGATGTAGAGGTAGATGTAGATGTGGATGTGGATGTGGATGTGGATAGGGATAGAGATAGAGATAGAGATAGAGAGAGGTAGAGGTAGAGGTAGAGGTAGAGGGTAGATGTGGATGTGGATGTGGATGTGGATGTGGATGTGGATAGGGATAGGGATAGAGATAGAGATAGAGATAGAGAGATGTAGATGTAGGTGTGGGTGTGGGTGTGGGTGTGGGTGTGGATAGGGATAGAGATAGGGATAGGGATAGGGATAGGGATAGGGATAGGGATAGGGATAGGGATAGAGATAGAGAGAGGTAGAGGTAGAGGTAGATGCAGATGCAGATGTAGATGTAGATGTAGATATAGATGTAAAGATCTATAGGGTCATGAAATGAAGGCTAACAGTAAAGGGCATGTATAAATAACACGAAATAATAGAAATGTAATGTAATATTTAGAAGTAATAAGACTATGTCTATGTGTATTGAAATATATGATGCCCAAGTACCATCCTCTTCACCCATTGAAATGTATAAATAATATAAAATAAAAATTTGATTAAAAAACCCCCATCTTCCTTGAAATTGGGACAATTTCTTTAATACTGTATTCTGTACCAGCCTTTTCTACTTGGTGTCCTCTAGATCTGTCCACTGGCAATTGAAGAAACCACACAGAAAAAAAATCCAGGGCAAATCATTTCATTCTTCTGGCCAAGAAAATTGCAACACAGATATCCAGGAGTAGAACTAAACTTGAAAATCTTAATGTTTTTATAGTATCAGAAATCCTAAACTCGAAAAATATGGATAATAATAATAATAATAATAATAATAATAATGATAATGATAATGATAATGATAATGATAATGATAATGATAATGATAATGATAATGATAATGATAATAATAATAATAATAATAATAATAATAATAATAATAATAATAATAAAAATTTATTTCTTAGCCGCACCCTCTCCCGAAGGACTCGGGGCGGCGTACAAGAAAACACATAAAATATAAAATAGACAACACATACACAATAAACAAATACATGGACATGGACATGGAGAAGGGAGGCAGATAAATAGAGACAATTAAAACACAGTAAAATCTAAAAACCCCAGAATTAAAATTAAAAAACCCGTCAGGAGCAGAGTGAGCGAACTATGGTTGAGCCAGGCCAGCTATTTGGAATAGGTGGGTCTTGAGCTTTATCTGAAAGGTGCGGAGGTCAGAGGTAGTCCTAATATCCGGGGGAAGGTCATTCCACAGGGCTGGGCCCGCTACAGAGAAGGCTCTACTCCTAGACACCGCCCCCCGACATTGTCTGGCGGACGGCACCTGGAGGAGTCCCTCTCTGTGCGAGCGGATTGGTCGCAGGGATGTATGGGGCAAGACTTTTCATTTTAAAAACACCACCACTGTATTTTTCTCCTATCATGCTAGATTCATCCTTTCCTGCAAAGCCCACATTTTTACAACCGTTCCCTGGATGGGGTATATTTGGACAATAACCAAGAGCTCACAGCTGACTTTGATATTGTGAACTGGCTGAATTCTCCTAACAGGTCTCTTGTCCGAGTGAAATTTGGGAGTTTTGCAAGAGGGAATTCCACGGAACCCAAATTTGTTATCGACCAGAATGCCATGGCTTGGCCCAAATGGTTTAACAAGGTATGAAAACCATTTGATTAATTTCAGTTCTGTTTTTTGTTTGTTTGTTACTATCATTCTGAGAATGTCTATGGAGATTCTCAGCCAACCAGATCATGGTTGTCCCCAAGGTGCTTTTTCAAGAGGCAACTGGTCTTTCTGTTTTTTTCTTTGAAGATGTGTTGCTTCTCATCCAAGAAGCTTCTTCAGCTCTGACTGGATGGTGGGGAATGGAAGGATTTATGCTCCTTGCAGACAGCTGGACATTTGCATCCTTTTAGAGGGTCATTAAGGCTACCTGGAGGTTTATCTGTGTCCTCAGGGTCACCTGAGTGGTGCAAATGGGTGTGGGCCTTCTTTGAACTGTTGAAAGGACTGTTTTGTAGATTGGAGGTAGATGATGTGTTATGGCCCAGCAGCGGGTGGCTGAGGTGTTGGTGGACTCTGATAGCTCAGACCATTATGGGACTGCTCTGGAGGATGAGGAAGACTCTGGAGGGTGTTTGGAGTCAGAGCAGGAACTAGAGAGGCCTGTTGGCCACCAGGTGGCATCTGAGTCAGGGAGCAGTGAGGAGAAACAGAGGGAGGTTGTCCCTGATGTGCGTATGCGTAGAATTGATAAGAGAAAGGAACAGCTGTGGAGAAGACGTCATAGAAGAAAGTAAGGACAGCTGGTTAAGGGTGTGGCCCTTCCCAAAGAGTTTATAGGTGGAGCGACGGGAGGGGAATCTTTGCAGGAAACAACAGTCCATTTATACGAGCCGTTGCGGAAGCATTCTGTAAGTTTCAATCTTGGGTTCTTGAAGATAACTTTCTAGGCTCCTAGCCAAGGGGTGGCTTTATTTATGTAATTAGTCATGGCAGACAGCCAAGCCTGTGTCTGCATATTCATTGCAATCACGGGACAGAACATGATGTCATATCCCTCCACCTCTGTTGAGAAAGGGCTGTTCAATTTTGACATAGATGGCCTCTTTGACCCCTCTTTCAAATCAATGGTCGTCTCGGTCCAAAATTTGAACTTTGCTGTCTTCAAAAGAGTGGCTTTTGTCTTTTAATACAAAAATACTACTGAACCTTGTCCTGATGGGTTTGTTCTCCTGTGTTGTGACATACGTTTATGCAGTGGTTGTTTTGTTTCTCCAATGTACAGATCTGTGCATGGCTCACTGCACTGTACTGCATATACCATGTTGCTCACTTTGTCTCTGGACTAGATTCAGATTGAGAATGCAAATGACCCAGCTGTCTACAGGGAGTATAAATCCTTCCATTCCCCAATATCCATTCTGAGCTGAGAAGCTTCTTGGATGAGAAGCGAAACATCTTCAAAGAAAAAAACAGAAAGTCCAGTTGCCTGTTGAAAAAAAGCACCTTTGGGACATTATTTTGAGAAGTGCAACACAGGCTCAGTGGAGTGTTTGCAAAGAATCTAGGAAGTATTGCAAAATTCAGAATAGTTGCAAAGAATCTTTCCTAACTCATGTTCCTCTGCTTGACTTAATCGTAAAACTCAGATGAAACTGATTATGAACAGTAAAAATAAAAATGCACAGAAAGTTCATAGGAAGACATAATTGGCTGTTTTATTTATGTATTCAAGTTTAGAGCACCACAATCATTCGCCACTTGATGTATAAACCCAGAAGTATAAACGATGCCAGATTAAGATACGGTAATAAAATCATAAAAATGATGTTCACAATTGTCTTCAAACAAGAATAAGCAATTCCTAAGAAGCTACACTATGTAAAAATAATAACTTGTTCTGACCTAGACTTCCTGGGACAGTACAAAGCACACACTTAGTCCCAAAAACCTTATTTTTATTTCAACGACTGTGAATTATGTTCATTCATAACCTGTAATGAGTCACAAATAGTTTGTAACAAGTCCGACAGAAGTCTGCCAAAGTCTTTCGGGATAAGGCTGATAAGCACCCAACTTTATCTCCCTTTAAACGCTGCCAAAGACCTAATTGGCAATTAGCTTTGCAAGGCCAAATGGAGCACAGAGTCAAAATGGAGCTTCACAATTTAAATCGACAAGAACAAACAAAGTTGCTTCCGGCAAAGCTTCACATGCTTTTGCTCCTCCTTTATGTCTTATAGGAGGGGCCAATCATCTCCAAGCCTTACTCTCGAGTTGCCCCTTTTGTCTTAACTGTTCTTGCCTTCTGGCAACTCTGCGCATTCGTGCACTGGGAACAGGCTCCCCCTGTTCCTCTGCCTCACTGATGTTTGACTCTGGAGGCTCCGGAGTCAGCACATAACTCCCAGATGGCCCTGGCCCCCTCTCTGCCTCTGATGCAGAGCCATCGTCTGAGCCTTCCCCAGACTCCAGGACTGACCCATGTTCCTCCCCAACCTCCTCACTGCCCGACTTTGCTGCCAGCTCTGCAGGCTGCCAACGGACCACAACATAAATAATAAAAAGGAATTGTAGAGGAACTCTCTCGAGAAAGCTAATAGGCTCAAAGCAAAGTCTGATTTCTGATATTCTGTAGCAGAGCTGTCAAACTCTTGGCCCATGGGCTGGATACATCACATGCTGGCCACCCCCACATCTGGTTTAATGAAGGGGGGAAAAGTCATGGTATGTCATGTGATGCCACTGTGACGACACACGTTTGACACCCCTGTTCTGTAGCATGGGGACAATAATAGAGAAGAACCTCCCTCTAGCCTTGATCTCTTTGATCTCATAGCAAGAGATAACTTCAAGCATACGTAGTTGTTGCAGTTAAATTGGCTTAGTCTTGGTTACAGACTTTAGGTGAAACCAAGACCTACCTGAGGTCTTTCTCCCTTTTTTTCTGTGAGAAATAAGCCCTGAGTTATATTCTTTTATGTTCCTCTTTTTTGTGCTCAGAATCTGCCTCCCTCCAGGTGTGTGGAAAGTTGTCAGTCTGGATTTTTCAAGGTGCAGCAGGAAGGGAAGCCCATTTGCTGCTATGACTGTGTTTTCTGTGCAGAGGGGACTTTCTCCAATCAGGAAGGTGGGTAATTTCAGAGGAAATGGGCAGCCGTTCATTAAGAGCACTAATGCTTCTTTACAAATCTTGGCCCTTTTAAGATAAAGTATATAGAGGAGAAAGATGATGGTTGATGAACGGTGTCAATAAAACCTTCATTAGCCTATGTTCCTCACTACTATTTACAAGCATAAAAATGTTCTTGGTGTTTAATAAAAATGGACAGTCTCAAACATTATATTTCCTGTTGGCTTTTCTATAACTTTCATGTATGGTTGTCAACTATCCCACTGCACTAAACAGCAAAAAAAAAAAACCCTCCTGGGTCATTTTGTATCCAAGAGTATAACGTTATTGAAAAACCACATGGGTACAGAAGTAGAAAAGCCATTTCTGACATTTTCACATGCAAACAACATAGGAAAACTCCCCCCTGGACCTCCCATTGATTGTACTTGCTTTGTTTTGGAAGTGGCCTTTGTGGCTTGAATGTTCCCAGGTGATATCCTTGGGGTTTGGGTCTGTCTCATACTTTCAGGAAGCACACTTGCATTACAAGGCTCCCTTGCAAACCTCCCTTACATTTCAATGCTTTTATTTTCCCCCCCCTCCTGTTATTGTTGTCTGGTTGTGAGCAGGGTTGCATAGTGGGTCAACCATGACACTGGTTTTATCTTGGTAAATATACAAAAGATAATAGACATGACTATTTTTTCTCCCCAGATGCAGATCATTGCAGGAAATGTCCAGAAGATCAACATCCAAATAACTTGCGAAATAAATGTTGTCCTAAGAAAATAACTTTCCTGGCCTACAATGAATATCTGGGGACCCTTTTGGCTTCAATTGCACTCTTCTTCTCTTCAATTACAGCCTTTGTGTTAGCAATCTTTGTGAAGTACACAAAAACTCCCATTGTCAAAGCCAACAACCAGGCCCTGTCGTACATCCTCCTGGTCTCCCTCCTTCTTTCCTTCTTGACCTCTTTCCTGTTTATTGGCCAGCCAACGAGAGCCACTTGCCTTCTCCAACAAACTGCCTTTAACATCATCTTCTCAATTGCTGTCTCTTCTGTCTTGGCTAAAACAATCACAGTTGTGCTTGCTTTCCTGGCCACAAAACCAGGGAACAACATAAGGAGATGGCTAGGGAAAAAATTGGCCAATACCATAGTACTGTGTTCTTCTAGCGTCCAGGTGGTAATCTGCAGCATCTGGCTGGGAGTCTCTCCCCCATTCCTTGAGTCTGACATGCACTCCCAGACAGAAGAGATCGTGCTTCAGTGTAATGAAGGGTCTGTTTCCATGTTTTATGGTGCCCTTGCCTACATGGCTTTCATGGCTGCCATTTCCCTCATGCTGGCTTATCTGGCCAGGAATCTCCCTGGGGCCTTCAATGAAGCCACGCTGATCACCTTCAGCATGCTGATCTTCTGCAGTGTCTGGGTGTCCTTTGTGCCAGCCTACCTGAGCACCAAAGGGAAGTACATGGTGGCTGTGCAGGTCTTTTCTATTTTGACTTCTAGTGCCAGTCTACTGATCTGCATCTTTATCCCCAAGTGTTATATTATTTTACTAAGACCAAACCTGAATGCAAAGGAACAGCTAATTGGAAAAACCTAAATCAACTGACTTCTTTCCTTATTCGTTTTTAAAGATCATATTTTCAGGGATATTCTCCCTGATCTCTAAAAACATATGCAAGACATCACACATTTGTAGATTCCTTCTTCAAAACTCGTTCTGGTTATGCTTTAACTAAGGAGAGATGCAACTTAGAACTAAAGACAAATTTCCTGACAGTTAGAACAATTAATCAGTGGAACAACTTGCCTTCAGAAGTTGTGAATGCTCCAACACTGGATGTTTTTAAAAAGAGTCTGGACAATCTTGAAGGTTATGGTTCAATGTTCTTTATGAAGATTTTGAAGAAATATGATCAACCAAAGGTTTGAAAAAAAAGCAGTACAATTAGAATTAGAATAACAGAGTTGGAAGGGTCCTTGGAGGTCTTCTAGCCCAACCCTCTGCTTAGGCAGGAAACCCTGCACCACTTCAGGCAAATGGTTATCCAATCTCTTTTTAAAAATGTCCCGTGTTGAAGCATTCACAACTTCTAGAGGCAAGTTGTTCCACTGATTAATTGTTCTAACTGTCAGGAAATTTCCTCATGGATTCCCCCATGAATCCACTGGATTCATAACTGGCTGACCAACCACAGTCAACGTGTAGTCCTCAATGGAACTGCATCTACATGAAGGGAAGTATGCAGTAGGGTGCCCCAAAGCTCTGTTGTAGGCCCAGTACTCTTCAACGTTTTCATCAATGATTTGGACAAGGGGATAGATGGGGAACTCATCAAATCTGCAGATGACACCAAGCTAGGAGGAATAGACAACAGTGGAAACGACTTGCCTTCAGAAGTTGTAAATGCTCCAACACTGGATGCTTTTAAGAAGATGTTGGATAACCATTTGTCTGAATTAGTATAGGGTTTCCTGCCTAAGCAAGGGTTGGACTAGAAGACCTCCAAGGTCCTTTCCAACTCTGTTATTCTATTCTATTCTATTCTATTCTATTCTATTCTATTCTATTCTATTCTATTCTATTCACCTTGTTTATTCCTCCAAGAGGAATGTGGTTTCACTATCTGGTTGAAAATGAACCACTGTCTTCTTGAAAGTGAATTGTCTAGGCCCCTGTTGCATTTTGTTATCTGCAGGAGATTGTGCTTCACAGATATCCTTTGTTAATTGGGTTCAACAATTTAATGCTACAGTACAAATGACGAATACACCTAGGCCTAAGATAGATATGTTAGTAAGAATTGTCTTCTATGGGAAATGGAGGAAATTTTAAAATAAATGTCACCATTTTGATTGTTTCATATGTATTAATTGTATGAGAAAGAGTGATAGAAATAAAGGCAAAAGTTAAGAATAGTTGCAAGTCCTTGTTCTTGCCAACAACTGGCACCAGAAACTTGGTTATTAAGTGAAGTGAAACCATGACTCTACTTCTGACCTTACTTCAGCTTTCCATGGTACATACCGTCTAATAAACACTGAAATGAACCTTGATTATTTGCTTTGAATCCTGAATGAAATGAAATGAAACTGGTATTAAAAGTGGGATTCATAATTTTTTAGCTAGATAACAATAGGCCACCCAATCGGATGAAACTTGTGGTGAGCTTGATCCCTTGTCCCTTTCCATAATTACATAAGAGCACTATTTATGACTGTACATAAGGTGGCTGTGTTTATTTTAGGGAGGAAGTTTCAGAGAATTGGTGTGGCCCCATTCCAATCCAATTCTTAGTTGGGGTGGCCCTGCTGTGAATGTCATTGACAATGACGAAAGAGATGTCCAGAAAGCAAGGTAGAATTTGGCTTTGGAGGGGAGAGTGTGATCCTTCTGTTTCAAACAGAAACTGATCCCAAGATTCTGATCACACACTCTTTTCTCTTATCCCAAAGGAGGTGGTATTTAGCCAGTTCTGACAGGTTCTGGAGAACCAGTAGCGGTAATTTTGAGTAGTTCAGAGAACTGGCAAATAGGCTGGCCCCGCCCTGTGCCTCCCCTGCCTCCCCTGACTGCACGTCGCTGCGATAGACATGTCCATCCATTTTACGATGCTGGTCTGTAGCTATAATAAACCTTTGATACATCAGAATAAACGTTGATATTATTACAATTGCTATGTTTATTTCAGGTTGGCTGTAGCTATACTGGTTTTTTTTTGAATCAATAATAAAACCTAGTTCTTCTTGAGTCCTTTGTTTTAAATGGGTGGTGAGGGGAATCCTGTTTCTTTTGATGTTAGGCAGTTGCTATTTCTTTCAAGTTGGTTCATTTTTAAATGTTATGTATTTTTTCTGCTCTAAAGTGATTTGAGCCTGTTAGGTTAAATAGCACATATTCTGTAGTTCATGTAATTCAGAGTTTCTGGTAGATTCATGATAGATTGGCTCATATTTATTTATTTCTGGTATGTTCCAATTTATTGGACATGAATAACTGTCTTCTGAGGGTCATGATGGCAGAGAGAGTAGTGCGATAGTCACATCCCTTTTTTCAATCATCCAGGTCATGGTTGTCCCAGAGGGGCTTTTTCAAGAGGCAAATGGACTTTATGGTTTTTCTTTGAAGACTTTTCATTTCTCATCCACTGTGAGAAAAATTAATCTCTATCTCGTAAAGGAAGAAAGAGCAAGGAGACGATAAACAATAAAAAGCAGATTAATTTAAGATAAGTTTTTGCAAAAGGATTCTCAATCGTGAAAGATAGAAAGAGAATGTCTGACAGGTTTGGGTACAGAGCTTAAATACAGTTTTGGGTAACAGTTCACTTCCTTAAATGTCTGTGTTACATAAAGTCATATTACACAATGCATGTTATACAACGCCTTTGGCAAATAGTCAACTAGTTTCCATCCAAAATCCCCTTTAACAGAAAGCCCCCAATTGCTTCCCACCATACAAGGAAATAATTGGATCATAACAAAATTATCAATCCCCTTATGTCAGCACTGTGAGACTGATGCCAGCACTTTCTTGGTTGGCCTCACATTGACCTGGCCAGTTCCTCCTCAGTTAACTTCACAGTCCTAGGATTCTTCTAAAAGTTCTTTCTATATATATTCCAACACAGTTCTAGGCTGCATCAACAGAGGGATAGAATCAAGATCGCGTGAAGTGTTAATACCACTTTATAATGCCTTGGTAAGGCCACACTTGGAATACGGCATCCAGTTCTGGTCACCACGATGTAGAAAAGATGTGGAGACTCTAGACAGAGTGCAGAGAAGAGCAACAAAGATGATTAGGGGACTGGAGACTAAAACATATGAAGAACGGTTGCAGGAACTGGGTATGTCTAGTTTAAAAGAAAGAAGGATTAGGGGAGACATGATAGCAGTGTTCCAAAGTCTCAGGGGTTGCCACAAAGAAGAGGGAGATAAAATCCGTTGATAACATACATCCCACATCAAAAAAATATTCAGTTAGAGTTAAAAAATGCAAAAGTGCAAAAAAAACCATTGGAGAAAAATGAAAGAACATAATAGAACCTCAATTTCTTTTTGAAACACCTTTAACTCTTTAAAAAGCTATCATCTGGTTCCAGCTCTTGATAAGCGTTGTCCTGTAATCTTACGGAGTTTCTCCATGCAAAGCGTATTATGCAGGGATATCTATTTATTTAAAATATAAATTAAAATAAATTCCACTGTAGCTAGATTGCTCAACAAATATTGGGTATATTTTTGCAGAGGACAGATGGGAAATAGGGAATGATGATGTTAGTCCCTCCAAACAGCTGGTCTAGTTCAAGAAGAGGGAGTCAAACTATTTTCCAAGGCACCTGAGGGTAGAACAAGAAGCAATGGGTGGAAACTAATCAAGGAGAGAAGCAACTTAGAACTGAGGAGAAACTTTCTGACAGTGAGAACAATTAATCAGTGGAACAGCTTGCCTCCAGAAGTTGTGAATGCCCCAACACTGGAAGTCTTTAAGAAGATGTTGGATAGCCATTTGTCTGAAACGGTATAGGGCCGTGATGGCGAACCTATGGCACGCGTGCCGGAAGTGGCACGCAGAGCCATTTCTCCTGGCACGCGGAGCCATCACCAGGTGCTCTTCCGGGTTCAGGCGCAGCATCCAGCTGGTCTTTACGTGCATTGGCGTGCCAGAAAACAGAAGAGGAGCTGCCCGGTGCGCATGCGCATGCCAGGAAAATGACCTTGTTTTCAGTGTGCACATGCGCACGCAAAAAACACCAACAGGAAGAACAAGGGCCGTGCGTGCCAAAAGACGTGGAGAGGGGATCCCGGTCGTCGCTTAGTAGAGCAGAGCTGTGGTCGGGGTTTCCCTCCCTCCCTGCCCGAGTGGGCTTCTTGTGTGGCCCTCGCCCTCCAGCCCATGGCTCATCTGCAGTCCGAAGGGCTTGGCCGGCTCGGGCACTTCAGAAAAGCAGCGGCAGCCACAAGGGGAAGGGCAGGAGCGGCCAGCCGGTCCCTGCAGCCACTCCCACACCAGCCAGAAGCGGCACTGTGATAGCTGCCAGGGCTTCCCTCCCTCCCACCTAAGTGGGCTTCTTGCATGGCTCCAGGCTGCGCCTCTGATGAGGATCCGCGGTCCGGAGTGCTGCCGCTTCCAGCGGGATATATACGGGTGAGAACAGGTGACCGCCACCCCTTACTCCCTTCCCCAACAGCGGCTGTTGTCCTTTTGCTTCCACCCGGGATGCTGGCGGAGGAGCTGCTGGTGGGGAGGTGAGCTAACTGCAAAAAGACGCGGCCAAGGGCCTGGAAGAATATATCCCGCTGGAAGCAGCAGCTCTCCTGACCGCGGATCCTCATCAGAGCCGCAGGCTGGAGCCGTGCAAGAAGTCCGCTTGGGTGGGGAGGGAGGGAAGCCCTTGGCCGCCCGTCCTCGCCACCGCCACCCCTTCAGCCCTGGTACTGGGACGCCTTGGCAGCGCTCGCCTCGCGCGGCAGCAAAGTGTGTGTGTGCGTGTGTGTGTAATGGGGGTCTGGCTCTTAAAACGACCATCCGAGCAACCCGGAAGTCACTTCCGGGTTGCTCGGAGGGTGGTTTTAAGTGTTCCGAAGGCTTCAGGGAAGCCTCCGGACGTTCCCTGAAGCCTCCAGAGGGCCTCTGGGGGCCGGGGGAGGCTCTTTTCGCCCTCCCCAGGCTCCTATAAAGCCTCTGGAGCCTGGGGAGGGCGAAAAAAGCATGCAAAAATGGGCGCGTTGTGCGCGCATGCGCACTGGGGCGCGCGTTGCATTATGGGTGCGGCACGCCCGCACACGCCCCCCCCACGCTCCCCTCACTTATGGCACACGAGCCAAAAAAGGTTCGCCATCGCTGGTATAGGGTTTCCTGCCTAAGCAGAGGGTTGGACTAGAAGACCTCCAAGGTCCCTTCCAACTCTACTATTGTATTGTATTGTATATATGGCATTAAGCTGAATGTGTTTATAAGGAGTAATGTGCTGCTTCTGCTTCTTGTAATATCTAGAGTGTAAAATGCAGTTTGTCAGGTTCTCCTCTTTTACATGAATAACCTTATTTCTCTCATCCATGAAAATTCTTCAGCTCTGATTGGATGATGCGGAATGGAAGGATTTATATTCATGGGTTTGTCAAAGACAAATCATGCCAGACAAATCCAATTCCCTTCTTTGACAAAGTGACAAAATTAGTGGGCCAGAGGAATGCTGTTGATATAATTGGACTTCAGTAAAGCATTTGATAAAGTAGACCATAACCTACTACTAGATAAGTAGAAGAATGTGGGTTAGACAGCATCACCACCAGATGGATTCATAACTGGCTGACCAACCACAGTCAATGTGTAGTCCTCAATGGAACTGCATCTACATGAAGGGAAGTATGCAGTAGGGTGCCCCAAAGCTCTGTTCTAGGCCCATTACTCTTCAACGTCTTCATCAATGATTTGGACAAGGGGATAGATGGGGAACTCATCAAATCTGCAGATGACACCAAGCTTGCAGGAATAGATAACAGTGGAACAACTTGCCTCCAGATGTTGTGAATGCTCCAACACTGGAAGTTTTTAAGAAGAGATTGGATAACCATTTGTCTGAATTGGTATAGAGTTTCCTGCCTAAGCAGGGGTTGGAATAGAAGATCTCCAAGGTTGCTTCCAACACTGTTATTCCATTCTGTTCTGTTCTGTCCCGTCCCGTCCCGCCCCGCCCCGCCCCGCCCCGTCCCGTCCCATCCCATCCCATCCCATCCCATCCTATCCTATCCTATCCTATCCTATCCTATTTTCTATTCTTCCAAGAACGTGTCCTATACGAAGCTAGAGTTTGAACCAGTGGTGGGATTCAATTTTTTTTTACTATGGGTTCAGTGGGCATGGCTTGATGGGCATGGCATGGTTTTATGGGCATTGCTTAGTGGACGTGGCAGGGGAAGGATACTGCAAAATCCCCATTCCCTCCCCACCCCACTAACCTCCTTCCCAGCTCCGTTCTCCTATTCAGGACAACAAAAGAAGATCAGTTGGGAGGCTGGAAGGCAGCGGGGGCCTATTCTATGCCGGTTGTCTGAACTACTCAAAATTTCTGTTCCCGGTTTTCCAGAACCTGTCAGAGCTGACTGAATACCACTGCTGGTTTGGACTAGTTTATGACTGAGTTCCCATCCAACTCATCACTATGGGGTTCCTACAATTGCAGCTTCTGGGTAGTCTTGCAAAGCAGCCTCATATAGAATGCAATGTAGTAGCAAGGAAAACCTGTACAAAATGTTTTATTGTTGGCATTTACCACCAATGAGATTGGCCAAAATGTATCCAAACACGAATCTGGCCTACTGGAAGTGCAAAAAAAAAAAAAAAAAAAAACCACAAGGGACTTTCTATCATATATGGTGAACCTGTCCGGAAACTCAAAAGTATTGGATTAAAATTTGGAAATGGATACAACAAATTACAGAGGAACAAAGAGAATATAAACTAGAACTCTTTCTGTTGGGATTAATCAAGGGGAAATATTGAATACATATTAATACATCTGTTGAATACAGATAGAATAACATTTGCCCAATGTTGGAAACAGAGTAATATTCCCCCAGATGAATTAGTAATTCAGAAAATTCTAGATTGCACAGAAATGGACAAGTTAACATTAAGATTAAAGGAAAAAGAAGAGTCTGAATACTATGAAATTTGGGATAATTGGTATAAAACAGATAATTTGGTTGCAAAACAGAAATAAAGTTAATCTAGCCAAGAAACAATGCAGACATGTATAGAACTGCAAATGAATATATATAAATATAGAAGCAAAATAAGATTGAAATATACAGATATGAGGACACAACAATGTTAATGTGATGATTGTAAGTTGTTATAGATGGAAAAAAACAATAAAATTTGATCAGTAAAAAATAGAATGCAATATAGTAGTTCTTTCTACTGCATGTTGCATGAATCAGCTATGGTGCACTGTAAACCATAACTGACAGCATAATCTGCTGGATGAACACATTGTGGCTCATTCAATCATAGTTAGATGGGACCATGTATTAGGGGGATTGCCATGGGTTAGGGATGTCCTTAGCTGTAGATGGGTAGGGTCACAAAACAGTGGCATCTATATGTATGTGTGTGTGGGGACCCATACCCGCCACCCTTTGGCCTCTGCCTCCCAGCAATTTGCCTCCTTGCAGCAAACAGCAAACACCTGTTTCAATTTCAGATTCAGCACAGCTTGATTAACACAAGTAGCTGACTGTCAGTTGGATTGGTCTCCCCACCATCAGCTTTTCAGGCGGCAGGGATTGCTATTACCTATTGCTCCCTTGGCACGCTCCATTTTTGGGCTCCGCATCCCATTTTTGGCCTCTGATTTTCCACCCATTCTGATCCGGAATGGGCAGAAAATGGGGTAGCAGAGGCCAAAAATGCAGCATGTGAAGGCCAAAAAATGGGGTTTGGTTGTTTGAGCTAATCAGGCTGTGCTGAAATTGAAACCGAAACAGGCTGTTTGCTGCAAGGAGGCAAATTGCTGGGAGGCAGAGGCAGATTTTTTTCTTGTTTTCCTGCCCAAAAGTAAGGTGCCTCTTATACTTTGGAGCGTCTTATACTCCAAAAAATATGGTACTTTCAAAAGGGATGGGGCTATTATCACAGTACTCTCTCTGCCATCATGACCCTCCAGTGGACACCACTGGCATAAAACATAGTAGCTAAAATTATGGTTGGCTAAATTTTGATTGTATTATGAGGACCTATAAAAGTACCCACTGTTGAACCATAAAGGTACCAGTGAATGCATTTAGTGGTCATTCAAGAAACACTGTACCAAAAAAGTTTCCCACTATTTTTCAGGGAATATTTTTATTAGGAATACAGAGAATGGCAGTATTCAAAGGCCTATAAAACTCTCAATCTGGCAAGCTTCCAAGAAAGCAGAAAAGAAGCGATATATTTGGAAGCTAAATCTCTAAGTTCCTCCATAGCAACAGAACCAATGGGATATCTGAGACATTAAAATGATCATTTGATTGCTCTTTACGACACGGCAAAACTTTTAATTGCTCTTGTGACTCTCTGCCTTGCAAAACAGGCAGGCAAAACTCAACTGGCTCTTTGCCAACCTGTTGCTAAGCTATTAAACCCCTTTAGGGAATTGGCATAAACATGTTTTTCTATAGCTCTGCACCTGCACTGACAGCTACTGATAGGCAGAATTGAGTGCATTGCAGACACCTCACCTTCTTCTCCTTATAATTATCCAATTAAAGCCAATTTGCTTTGCTTGTTTCCAAAGGTCAAGCTGGTTTCTACTGTTGACCCATGAGGCCTATAATTGAGGCCCATAAACAGTAGGAAGTGACAGCCACAGAAAATATTTTGAACGAACTTTGAAGAAGTTGGTGCAAAGTTATTACCAAAGTGTCTTCTGGGCCACTGAGGCCCCGAGCTGGGACTTAGAGCAACTGGGGAGCTGAGATGAGAGTGAAACTCTGCTAACTTCTCAAACTTTACCTACAAGTGTCACTTCATGTGGAACTCAGAGTCTATGGCTTGACATTGATTCATGTTACACATTCCCAGAGTCATATTTTGGGGAGATTGCGGCACTGATAGGCCGTGGGCAGTTTTGGCTGACCTTGAAAGCCAACCCCCTACAACCCTCTTTAAAGTTCATCACAGAATGTCAAGATCTACCTGAATGGTTTATGTGCAGGTAGTCCTTGATTTACAATAGTTCATTTAGTGACCATTCAAAGTTACAACAGTCTTGAAAAAAATGACTTCTAACCATTTTTCACCCTTACAACTGTCGGAAGTTCATACCCACCCCTCTCCTAGAAAATGAAGTATTTTAGGAAATATTAAAAGGATAGAGTATTTCCCCGAAAAGGGAGGCAGAAACTCATCCCCCCACCATTGTCAATGGACCATTAAGGCCTGAGCCAGTCTATCCTACATTAACAAAGATCTACTTCCTTCAGGCAGAGCCATAATAGGAATCCCAAAGCCCTTACATCATCACCTTATATCATCAACCAGCAAAGGCTCAACCAAGCCTGGCACTCATGAAAGCCTACAAGAGTTGCCCCTACATGGCCCCATGGGAGTCTGACAACCAATCAGAATACAAGCTCATATTCAAAAGCCCAGAGAGCGCATAAAACTCAGGCATCTCCTCCCTTTTTTCTTCTTCATTAGACCAAACAGCCTCCATGTTTCCGGTGTCTTTTTCCCCACTTGGAACTGAACCCAGATGGACATTTCTTCCAACACAACCATTGCAGCATCCCCATGGTCACATGATGATCAAATTTCAGACACTTGGCCACTAGTTCATATTTATGATCGTTGCCATGTCCCAGGGTCAAGTGATCCCCCTTTGTGACCTTTGTTAAGAATATAATCTAACAGTTGGGTTGGCAATATATAAATCATCTAACAATGCTGTACCTGTTTCTTTAAATCATGCTGTAAATGTGATTGGCTGCTGTTTCCTCAATCGGCCATAAGATGGAGCCAGAATCACTGTTAGATGCTGATCTGATCTGAGTGTTTTGGAAGCTGGCTATTAGAGGTGCCGAATAGCATAAGTTTTGCAACTGCTAGCAGCCTTTGTGTACCAGACTGTTTGTATGATTATGGACTAATGTTATTTGGATTATCCCTTAACTGAAAGACGTTGATGACTGACTGTCTTATCCCTGTATGACTTGGACTGTTTGATGGACTCTGATACCTCTATTTCCACGAAAGTAAAAACCTATTTAAACTGCAGTGTCTCTGTATGCTGGTTTGTGTTTTCTCCAACACAACTCTCACAATGTTTCTCTGGATGCGCTCGCTCTCCCAATGGGGAGTTTTTCCTAACAACCTTCCAAGAGCAAAGTCAGTGGGGAATCCAGATTCACTTAACAACCATGTTACTAACTTAACAAATGCAATGATTCACTTAACAAGCGTGGCAAGGAAAGTCGTAAAATGGGGCAACCTCACTTAACACATTTTTCACTTAGCCACCTAAATTTAGGGCTCAACTGTGGTCGTAAGTCGAGGACTGCCTATAGTCCTGTTGGAGTACAAGTTAGAATGTATTTTGTATTGCAACAACTACAGAATTATTCAGCCAGTAGATGGCAGTGTTTGGTGTGCATCGATGGTTATAATCTATGGTTTTTTTATATTCCGAGGAGAGTATCTTGAGACAGTTGAAAAACCGTTAAGCAGTAAGGCACATGGTGACTGTGCAGTGAACATTTTATTTGACTTCTATGACCATATAACCATCCTCTGCTACCAAGCTGTATGGTTATTTAATAATCCTCTGCTATAATTTATACATGACTTAGAAGGGGAATTTACCAAATTTGCTGATGATACTAAGCTGGCAGGAATAGCTAACACCCTAGATGATAGGCTCAAGATCCAGATGGATCTTGACAGACTTGAACACTGGGCCCTATCTAACAAAATGAAATTCAAAGTAGAGAAAAGTAAAGTCTTACACTTAGGCAAGAAAAACCAAAAGTACACATTTTGTACTGAGAGGGATCTTGGAGTATAGTGGAAAAACAGCTAAATATGAGCCAGCCATGTGCGGTGGCAGCCAAAAAACAACAACACAATCCTAAATTGTGTTAACAGATGTTAGATACTTGTTCTAACTACAGTGGTTTCCACCAAGGTCCTCTGTTCTGGCGGGAACAGAAGTTTAATCCTACAGGGCTGCTGTCAGACTCAACCTTCGCTGGATTGTTCTCACTTGTACTTAATAAAGAGCTGTTGTTACCGTTAAGCCTGCGTGTGCCTATCCATTACCCAATCTAACACTGGCGACGAGGATGGGATTGGAAGGCAACTAGGCAAACCAAAAAGTGTGTAGCAATCCAGCAAGTACATCCAGCCCAGAGCTCAGCATGGCTTCGAGCAGCCATTTTTAAGCGGCAAATTCAAAACGCCCTCAGAACACAAAATGGCCATGCATGCCCCACCGACTCCATTTGACCCAGTCACCGAGCACTGGGACTCGTATATGCTACGATTTGACTGCTTCCTTCTGAAGGCCACAAGAAGAACATGTTCCTCGGATACTGTGGCCGGGAAGTGTTTGAGACAGCGAAAGACTTATCTGAGCTGACACCGCTACAATCAGTTGCCTGGTCCATGCTCCCTCAGACTCTGAGGACCCGCTATGCCCCCAAGCCATCCAAGCACGTTCGCCGGCATGAGTTTAACATCAGAAACCAGAAAGAGGGTAAGTCGATTAACGAGTACATTGTTGCACTCCGCAAGGCCGCAGCGTACTGTGAATTCCGAGACCTGGACAAGCTGATTCTGGACTGCATAATTTGTGGCGTGCGGGACATTAACCTACAGAGGAGGTTACTCGCTAAATCTAACCTCACTCTGCAGATCGCCTTGGACGAAGCCAGGGCATCTGAATCAGCCGTCAAATCTACTGAGGGACCGTCAGGAGGCTTCCCTGATGCCTTTGGAGTGCTCAAAACGACCCTCCAAGCAAACCGGAAGTCACTTCCAGTTTGCTCAGAGGGTCATTTTAAGCATTCCGAAGGCTTCAGGAGGCTTCCCTGAAGCCTCCGAAGCAGTCAAAATGACCCTCCGAGCAAACTGGAAGTCCGTTCCTGAACTTCTGGTTTGCCCGTAGGGCTGATTTTTTGCACTCCGGAAGCTTCACGGAAGCTCATGATGCCTCCGGAGGGCCTCGGGGGGGGGAGGGGGGGGCAGAGAGGCTCTTTTCACCCTCCCCAGGCTCCTATAAAGCCCCTGGAGCCTGGGGAGGGCGAAAAATGGCTTTAAAAAAGGGTGAACTCAGCTGGCCAACGCGTGTATGCCACTGGCCAGCTGACAGGGCAGTGCCTCGCGTGCCCTGACAAATGGCTCTGCGTGCCACCTGTGGCACGCGTGCCATGGGTTCGCCATCACTGATATAGGTTAACGAGTTAAGCATTTGAAGGCAGGACAAGAAACAACGAATAAAAACTAATCAAGGAGAGAAGCAACCTAGAACAGAGATGGCTAAACTTTTTGTTGTTGGGTGCCAAAAATGTGAGGGCGCGCATGTGTGCCGGTGCTCATAATGTAAAGCGTGCTCCAAATATGCATGCTTGCACAACCCTCCTCCCACATGCTCCCCCCCCACGCGTGCCACACTAATCGCCTCCAAGCTGAGCTTGGTTATTTCTTCCTGAGGAGGCTGTTTTCACCTTCCCCAGGCTCCAGAAAAGCCTCTGGAGAGGATGAAAAACAGGCCCAATGGGCCAACTGAAAGTTCTGGTTGGGATGTTGGACCCATTTTTCGCCCTCTGCAGGCTCTGAAGGGTTTCCTAGAGCCTGGGGAGGGTGAAAATGGCCAGCCCCACCCCACCGGAGGCCCTCCGGAAGCCAGAAACGGATTGTTTCCAAACTCCGGTTGGCCCATTGGGCCTGTTTTTTGCCCTCCCCAGGCTCCAGATGCTTTCCTGAAGCCTGGGGAGGGTGGAAATTGCCTCCCCCGGCCCTCCAGAAGGCTGAAAATCAGCTGGCTGGTACAGACATGCATACTTGAGTTGATGGCTCACGTGCTGGCAGATATGGCTCTGTGTGCCACCTGTGTCACGCATGCCATAGGTTCGCCATCACAGATCACAGACCTGAAATGATATAGGATTTCCTGCCTGAGCAGGGGGTTGGACTAGAACAGGGGTCACCAACATTTTGGACCTCAGGGACCACTAAATTCATAATTTTAAATCCTGCAGACCACTAATATGACCTGCCTAATGACCAGCTGGGTGGGAGTGGCCAGGTAGTCATGTGACTGGGTGGGTATGGCCAACTTGATGTCACTCATGTCAACGGACGCCTCGCCTGCCTCTACTCGCCCCTCCCTCCCACCCACTCATATCCTGCCCACCCAAACTCCTTAGGACCCTAACAGGAAGCAGTTGTTGGAGCTAAGCAGCCACCACGAGAAACAGTTGGCAAAACAGCTGACTCAGTTCAAATAGGATCTGACCAAGAAGGAGGCTCAGTAGAAGCACCTCACTGAGGACTATGAGCATAGGCTTTCCAAGCAGAGGGAAGACCTGGAGGAGTGCAAGGCCAGGTACTGGCCCCTGTAGGCTCAGCAGGCTGCGATGTTCAGCCAGTTCCAGCCCATGATGCCGTCCCACTAGATCAAGATCCTCCAGATCTTCGGCACCAGTGGCACTTCCCTCCAGCCATCGCCCAAAGCCCCACACCAGGAGGCTGAAGCAGATCCCAAGTCAGAATTTCTGATGCAGACAAAACAGCCCCAAAGGGGGAGACTCTGCAGCAACACAAGCATTCATTGCATGTATCCGGCCAGTGAGAGGTGGTATTTACCGGTTCTCCAAACTACTCAAAATTTCTGCTAATGGTTCTCTAGAACTGGTCAAAACCTGCTAAATACCACCTCTGATGTGCATACCAACCCCCATGCGACACTGAAACCACTGAAACAAGTCCTGTGTGCATGCAGCTGCCTCAGTTGTTCTCATCACTCCCCGTTTGATTTAGCCGCCCCAATGTGTATGCGACTGCCTCCCAGTTGTTCCTGCCACCTCAGCTCAATCATTTCAGCCAAAACCAGGTCAGAGTAATAAAAGATGTGCAGGACAGTCTCTCAGCTGTTCCTGCCAGACCCAGGTCAGTCATGGAGGAGGTGTGCAGTGGTCACATTGTCCCTACTGGAAGGGTCCCGCTACAGCCTCCCCCAGAATGGCAGCCCTGGGCTGACAGGCATACCAGAGCCGAGACAGGTTGAAATGAGGGGTCCTAGCACTAATGATACTAGTTAGGGTGATGAAACATCTGCAAGAAAACAAGGAACCTCAGACAGCACCAAGGACCACTCATATATGTGTTTGCCTATAAAATTGTATATGGGCAATGAGTATCTTTAAGCTTTGAATTAATGCCTATTCCAGAGGTTGTTGACATAGGATATGTGGAATCAAAACTCAGAATGCAAAAACAATCAAAGCTCACTGCAGGGTTTATTAGAAATATCAATAGCACATACTTATATACCACTCTGCTTTATTGCCCTGTCTAAATTTACAAAGTCAGCACATAGGGGAATGATCTGGATAAACTTACCATGGGGCCTTTGAGGTTGTTTCAAATTTTTTTCTTAAAAGAACAATCCCAAATCAGATTTTAGCAACATATGAGAAGAATAAGTTGTTGCAAAATGCAGCAGCATGGGGAGTTACTTGTGATCCTGTATTATTGTAACATGGGATACACATTAGCCTTTGAAAAACAGATTGGTGAATTTTTTGGGCTTTGACTGATAAACCAAGTAACAAGCAACATTTTGGAAGGGGAGGGAGAGGGAAATTCCTATCACAGTTTTCTACATACTTAAACACAAACAAAAAAGGTAGAATATATTTATTAACAACTAATGGTTTGTTTTGTAATTCTTTGTTTGTTCAGATACATGGATACATGTGTGCACATGCACTTTTTAGGAACATTAAAATAGTAAATAATATCTTTGAGTGATTAACTGGCATTTTGAGGAAAGTGGTACCAAAAGTCAATTTCTATTTTATTTTGACATCAAATATTCTTTTGTATTCAGGTCTGGTCTTAGAAAGATAATGTAGCACTTGGGAATGAAGATACAACACAGTAGGCCAGTACTTGAAGCCAAGATGGAGAAGACCTGCACGGCCACCATATACTTTCCCTTGGTGCTCAGGTAGGTGGGAACGAAGGATATCCAGACGCTGCAGAAGACCAGCATGCTGAAGGTGATGAGCTTGGCTTCATTGAAAGCCCCAGGGAGATTCCTGGCCAGGAAAGCCACTGTGAAGCAGATAATAGCCAGGAAACCCATGTAGCCAAGGGCAAGGTAAAACATGGCAACAGAGCCTTGATTGCATTGCAGGATGATCTCCTTAGATTGGGAGTACATGTCTGCCTCAGGGAATGGGGGACAAGTGCCCAACCAGATACAGCAGAGGACAATTTGAAAAGAAGAACATGAAAGGATGATAGAATTGGCCAGGCTCTTTCCTAGCCATCTCTGTACTTTATTCCCTGGTTTTGTGGCCAGGAACGCTAATACCACAGTGATTGTTTTGGCCAAGACTGTAGAAATGGCAACTGAGAAGATGTTGCTGAATGCTACTTGTTGGAAAAGGCAAGTGGCTCTCCTTGGCTGACCAATGAATAGGAATGAAGTCAAGAAGGAAAGCAGGAGGTTGATGAGGAGGATGTAGGAGAGATCCCGATTGTTGGCTTTGACTATTGGAGTTTCTTGGAATTTAATGAAGCTTGCGAAGACTAAGCCTGTTATGACAGACAGAAACAGGGCAAGTGAAGCTAGAGTGACCCCCAAATTTTCTTGATAGGATAAGAAAGTATAAATCTTAGGTATACAGTCATCTCGGTTGATGTTTGGATGCTGATCTGCTGGACATTTGGTGCATTTCTCAGCATCTGAAAAGAGAAAAAACCAATGTCTGCTTGAAAGCACGGTTAGATATCTTAAGCAGTGTATTATTTAAGGACAAATTCTAGAGGCAAATGAGAATGTTTGCCCCACGTTCCCAGGAAAACTGTTTCTCCTTTTAGAGATTGCATCATTTGCAGCACAGCTTCCATAAGCCGCATTTTAGACAAGAAATCCAAAGTCCTCCACAGCCTTCCCTTTAAAGACCTAGGGAAAGAGGGTTATTTGAACCTCCTATACTGGACAGTTTAAAGCCCAGGAAGGGTAAAAGCTTGGTGTCAAGGTCTCAGTGGCCCTTTCCTTATCTTACTATTTTAAGAAGGAAAATATTTCTCTGATAAACTCAGCTGCTGGTCTTCCTGTGTAAATTGACTTTTTGGGAATCTCCTTTATTAAATTCTCTTTTTCCAATATCAATGCCTTCCTCTACCTAGATCCAGAAGATGGCCAGGCTCTGTCTCTGGGCAGTAGTTCCGGCTACCTGGTTGGTTCCCTAATTCTTTCTCCTCCCACCCATGCCAGGAAAGCAAGAACCAATGGCTTCCACCTCTTTTAGCATCTTTCTATTTGACGGATAAAAAATATAGTCTCAGTTTTACAACTCTTCCTGTGACTCCAGCTAGCAGTGGCAACTCAGCTTCACTCAACAAAACCTATATGTCTCAGTCATTGGTGAGTTAAGCAATGCTGCGACCTTCCTCTTGCAGTGCCTGGAGACTCTTAGGGGCTGGAGGAGGAGCAATGGGTAGAAACCTAACCCAGGAAGACTGAGTGGCGTATGGTTTGGGGGTTCTGGAGAATTGCCATCTTTAGTTTTGGGTGGGATGGCCCTGCCCCAAACAGACTCGCCGCAAAACCTGGAGGTTCTGCTGGAGGAGGGCCTTGGCACAACTGTGCGTTGTGCTTCAATTACCCACATTCCTGGACCAACAATCCCTACTCATGGTTACTCAGGCCCTAGTCATCTCCCAACTTGACTATTGCAATGCACTCTATAAGAGACTGCCCTTGAAAAGCATCCGTAAGCTGCGGTTGGTTGAAAATAGAGAGGCTCACATGGTTTTGTGCAGACCTTGGTGTGCAAATATGTCAATTCTCCTTTGGGAGCTGCATTGGTTGCCTATTAGCTTCCAGGTGCAATTCTGGGTTCTAGATGTCAAATTTAAAGCCATTCATCGCTTGAGACCAGGTTTGTCTAAGTAACAAGTCTTGCTGGTCACCTCCATCTGACCCACTAGAGCACAGAGGCAAGGCATGCTGCAGAACCCATACCATAAGTAGGTACAACTGGCAGGACCCAGAAGAAGGGCCTTCTATGTGCTAGCTCCCTCCCTCTGGAACATCATCCCTGCAGAAATTAGACTGGGCGCTACTTTGAAAGTCTTTCATAGGTGCCTGAAGACTTGATTTTGACAGCAGTCTTTGGCAACCCAGAGTGCGATGGAGCCTATCAAGTGGCTTATTTAACTGTGTGTTGTTTCCAGGGAATTTGTGGAGTGGAGGTGTTACTGTTATTTATTATTTTGTTCTACACTGTGTTCTCATTGTTTGGAAGCTGCTAGAGCTGTGAGTGAGTAGACAGCTATATAAATTGTCATAAGTATGTATGTATGTTCCAGCATAACTCTGGAGCACCTGGAGCAATTTCAACCAAACTGAGAACACAGATGACTTACTCTCTAGAAATAAATACTGGGGTGGGGGGTGAGATACCCCTGGCATGTGTGTTTCTCTGTATGTGTGTTCCTGCATAACTCTGGAATGCCTTAGACATTAAGGACAGCAAGTGTGGCATATTAGGGGGCAATTGTTTGTGATTTCAGTTCATTGGCAGATTCCTCTGGAAAGCCAGCCATGACGTTTGCCCTCCAGTGGACCAATGGGGACGTGCCTGATGGATTTGAAACAAAATGCCAACATCATAGACATGACAGGAAGAGGAGCACATGGGAAGGGGAAGGAATGATGGGCATGGGAGTAGGGGGAATATAGGCCCCTCTCAATGGCTCCCTGTCAGACAAATGCTTCAATGTCTACAAATAGCCAGGCAATGCTTGGTTTTCAGCTGGATAACCAGCTTTATAAATAATATAAAGCAGGCAATTTCTCTTTTCTTCATCAGGGAACTTGTGAAAGGAAAGAAAGAAGGAGGGAGGGAGGCAGGGAGGGAGAGAAGTTGGAAGGCAAGAAGGAAGGAAGGAAGGCTCAGGTATTGGATCTGTGACTGAAAGAAAGGGGAAAGGAGAGGAGGAGAGGCGGAGAGGAAGAAAGGAAGAAAGAGGAGAGTGTGAGATGTTTTTACATTTGTCCAGAGAATTGAAGAAAAAGGGAGATATTGACCTGTAAAAATGCAGAGTTGCCATCTCTCTTCTAATGTCAGCTCCTCATTAATCCCATCTTTAATGTGTTCCAAGTTAAAGCCCAATATTATTTTTGTATCATATTAAAAGAATTTGATTCGTTGAAAGTATGTAATATGCCTCTCAAAATGTCCTTTCCTAATGATGTCAGTGTCTATGTAAATAATTAAGGAAGGAATGTAAGAAGCACACCAGAATAGTAATGGGAGACTTTAACCATCCTGACATCACCTGGGAGAGAAAATCTGCACCTAGTGGAAGATCCAGATTGATTCCTGATATTCAACTATGCTGGACTTAATTCTCACTAACACAGATGACATGGTAGAAGGCATTGATGTTACAGGAATCTTGGGGGGTGGGGGGCATGTAACACTGGAACTCAACATTATGCAATCATTAGCAATAAAAAAAGTCAAATTAGAGTCTTGGACTTCAAGTGAGCTGATTTCAATAAACTTGGAGAGAACTTGGAAAGGATTTCATGGATGAAAATCATCAAGGGCAAAACAACCCAAGAAGCTTGGGAAACTTTGAGAAGGGAAATTTAAAAAGCCTCGTTTAACATAATTCCAATGCAGAAGAGAAACAAGAGATGTGAAAAGAAACCAGCATGGCTGCACAAAGGACTCTGATAAACTGAAGGGGGAGGGAAGGCATAAAAAGTAGAAAGAGGGGCACAAATCCAAAGCAGAAAATCAGCAAATAGGCTGAACTTGCAATGATGAAGTCAGGATAGCTAAGGCTCAAAATGAATAAGGGCTTGCTACAAGTGTCAAAAATAACAAAAAAGTTTCTTTCAACATATAAAAAGCAATGGATGGAATCTAATGAAGAAGAGAAATAATCTTGAACTAAGGAGATATTTCTTGACAGAACAATAAATAAATGGAATAAAATGGAAATTTTAAAGAAGATGTTGGCTAGGCATTTGTCTGAAATGATATAGGGCAGGGGTGGCGAACAAGTTCGACAAAAAGAGCCAAAATTTTAAACTGTGAGAGTCAGAGAGCCACACCACGCAGTGACCTGCCAAAACAGACAAACACTCACACAAAAGCATATAATTTTAACAATAATATATTAAACACATAATATAACATGCTCAGTCAGGTGTTTTTTGTTATAAATTTTTATAAACCCATTAGAGCTGCAACGGAAGGCAACGGAAATATTTTTAGACACAAAGCTTTTGACAAGTTAAAATTCACAGCAAATGGAATAATCTCTACAATCTTTTAATATGGAAAGTCAAAGGCAAGGATGGGCATTTTCTCTTTTATTATTTATAATTGGTTAGGACAGGGGTGTCCAAACTTGGCTGGGGAATTCTGGGAGTTGAAGTCCACAAGTCTTAAAGTTCTCAAGTTTGGACACCCCTGGGTTAGGAGGTCCTGGCGGGCCAGAACTGAAAAGCTAAACAAATATTTCAGCTAAAGATTCAGGTAGAAAGAGATACAAGATGAAATGCTATGCAAATGATATAGTAGTAACGATTGTGCAAACACAAAGCTCCATAAGATACTAATGGCAGAATCCAAAGATTTTTGGCTACCTTTTAGAGATAAAAAATTAAATGAAAAGTAAGATAATAAGGCATTCAATTTCCAATGGAAAAAAAACATATAAAGGGGGATTGGGATATGAGAAAAATATAGTGAAATATCTAGAACTCTTATTTAATAGGATATAATAATAATACATTTGAAAACAATTATAACAAATTATTGAATGAAATGAACAATTCCTTGAAACTTAGATATTATCTAAGATAAATGTTTTATTCCAAATGGCACCAACTGGAAGCTGGGTGGTGGGGTGGGGGAGCAAGATTCAAAATCATACAAGACTCAAAAGAAAGATATAGAGGAGCAGCATTTCTTAATCTTAGACTGGATTACAAAGCAAATTGTCTTAATCTTATTTAAAGATAAAATTGAACAATCACCTCTGTGGTCCCTTCCAACCCTGTGATTCTATGGGTTTGGTATATCTACAAATGATTGGCAGATCACCAATCTTTTCCAACTTCCAGTATTTTAAGTTAAATGAAATGTTAAAAATTTAGAAAGATCTCTGCCATAGCCACCATTCTGATAATTGCTTTTATTTTAACTTCAGTATAATGATTAATTCATTGCATTTGAATTAATCTATTTCCTTGGACACTTTGATCTCTAGTAACTAAGATATAAGTTTGTATTTTTTAAAATATAGAATACTTGATTCATGATGAGGTGCTATAGGTGACTGACAGTACTGCTACAACCTTCCTCTGACTACTTAGTCTTAGCATTTTATTCTGATTAGCAAAGTTCAAGTTCTAAGGGCTGTTTTTTTTGTATTTTTTTTAAAAAGTGGACTCCACAACCCAAAGTCTCCATTCCCCTAATTATTACCCATCTTCCACTTCATCTTAACTTAAGACTTCATCTTAACTTAACACGCGGCTCGCGGCCAAAATAAATGAGGCTCTTTGCCTCTTACCATTATTTAGTATGCTGTGGCTCAGATCGCGCGCTAAACCCAGAAGTACGGTCGACGCGACGACGCTTGCCTGGAGCGTCGTCGCGTCGACCGTACTTCCGGGTTTAGCGCGTGATCTGAGCCACAGCATACTAAATAATGGTAAGAGGCAAATAGCCTCATTTATTTTGGCCGCGAGCCGCATGCGGCTCGCAAGCCGTGTGTTCGCCACCCCTGATATAGGGTTTCTTGCCTATGCAAGGGGATGGACCAGAAGACCTCCAAGGTCCCTTTCAACTTTGTTATTCTATTCTATTCTAGTAAGTAGAACCGCTTGCCTTCAGAAATCATGGGTGCTTCACCAATGGAGATTTGAAAGATGAAATTGGACAACTTTTTCTCTGAAATGTTAAAGGACTTAATGCTTGAGCAGGGGGTTGGACTAGAAGACCTCCAGGGTCCCTTCCAACTCTGCTATTATTTTATTCTATTGTTTCCTCCAGCATTTGTCCTTTTTCTCTAGTGTCACCCACCTTCCATGCTGGAGATGGTTCCTTCTGCACAGGGACGACAATCATAGCAGCAGATGACCTCCCCTTCCCGAGCTACCTTCATGAACCCAGGTTGGCAACTTTCCACACACCTGGAAGGAGGCAGGGGCTGAGGAGAGAAAGGGAAAAGATCCAGAAAATGAATTTGTTTACAGAAAAATGAAGAAAGGGTGGGTGATATCCAGTTTCAGGGTTGGCTTTGACTCATTAGAGGCCAATAAGATATGTGAGATTCATCAAAGTTGTATACTTCTTTTCCCTTTTTTCCTTCCCTCTTAATGTTTAAGAAACTGTACAAATTTAGGATTTCATTTAAACTTTAGGCATTAAATTGATCGGGGATAGGATGGGTGGATTTTTTGCTTTGATTAAGTATGTGATGTTATCTGCATAACTGATTCACTCTTCTTCCCTTTCCAGAGACTCAATTAATTGTTTGGGTGAAAACTGAAGACAAACTATTTTGAGGACACCTGAATAGCTGATAAGAAATCTGCATTGTTGAGAACCTGATCAAGTGATAAGAAAACTCAAAGGCATTCAAAGCAATCCCCCCCCCCCTAAAAAGCAAACAAACAAGTGGAATCCTGTTTTGGCCACCTTCCATGGAACATTATTCTCACCTTGTTCATCATTTCCACCTGTGCGATATTCTTCTGGTCAATGGTAAATTTCAAATCTCGGGATGCCTGTTTTTTTAGACTCCCAGATTTCACTTTTATGACAGACGTGTTTGGGAACAAGATCCAGTTGACAATGTCCAGATCAGCTGTCAGCTCTCCTTTCCCATCCAAATACACTCCTTCGATGGCATTATTGTGAAACTGAGAGCTTTGAAGGAAAGTGTGAAGCTGGGAAGGACAGGAAAAGAGGAGATTAGAAAAGACTTCAGAAGTTCTTGGAAAAGATCCTTTGGTCTATGCTGGGAGGGATAGGAACACTTCTCCCTGTTCAAAAACCCAGTTCAGTTTTAAGTTCTCAACTAGGTCAGGAGTTTAGCATGGGAAGTGTCACTCATGATCCAAAGACATTGGTCCATAGCATTTCTCTTCTTGTTACCAGTCATTCCTTTCGGAGATTGGAGAGAATTACCAGATTGTCTCAAACAGTCTAATGTGTAACCCCAAGTTGGCTTCTTGTTTGTACAACCTCATCACTTTGAGAAAAAAGAATGGCTGAACAAACAAAATATCAATGCAAATGCTATAAAAGTACATAAAATTAAACAAGAAAATATTGCAAAAAACCAAAATGAAAAACAATCAGAGAAAATTAAAAGGAGAATGGTCATAGAATAATAGAGTTGGAAGGGACCTTGTGGGTCTTCTAGTCCAAACCCCTGTTCAATCAGGAAACCATTTCAGACCAGAGGCTGTCCAGTCTCTTCTTAAAAGCCTCCAGTGATAGTTCCCAGAATGTCTGAAGGCAAGGAATTCCATGGGATCAATATTCCAACAGTTAGGAATATGGCGTCCTCCTAGATGCCCGGCTGTCGATGGATGATCATGTGGCAGCCGTGGCGAGGGGGGCGTTCCACCAGGTCCGCCTGGTGCACCAATTGCGCCCCCTATTGGACCGGGACGCCCTTCGCACAGTCACTCATGTGCTGGTGACGTCCCGTCTGGACTACTGCAACGCCCTCTACATGGGGCTCCCCTTGAGATGCACCCGAAGACTACAGCTGGTCCAGAATTCGGCCGCGTGGGCTATCATGGGGAGTGGTAGATACTCCCACATAACACCTCTCCTGCGCGAGGTGCACTGGATACCTGTGGTTTTTCGGGTGCGTTTCAAGGTGTTGATTACCATCTTTAAAGCGCTCCATGGCACAGGACCTAGTTACCTGCGGGATCGCATCCTACCCCATACATCCCTGCGACCAATTCGCTCTCACAGGGAGGGACTCCTCCGGGTGCCGTCCACCAAGCAATGCCAATGGGGGGTGCCCAGGAGTAGGGCCTTCTCTGTGATGGGCCCAACCCTCTGGAATGACCTCCCCCCTGATATCAGAACCACTACTGACCTCCACTCCTTCCGTAAGAAACTCAAGACCCACCTGTTCCAATTAGCTGGCCTAGCCCATTTATAGTCCCATTCTTATCCTCCTGGCAGTCATTCTAATTCTGGGGTAGTTTTTTAGGGGTAGATTTTAATGTTGCTTTTAATTTTAATTATTATTGTACAGTTTGTCTGTCGCCTCCTCTATCTATATGTATCTATATGTATTTATATTGTGTTTTTATTATGACTGTACACCGCCCTGAGTCCCTTCTGGGAGAGGGTGCGGTTTATAAATTAAATAAAAGTTAAAGTTAAAGTTAGGAATGTTTTTCTTAGTTCTAGGATGCTTCTCTCCTTGATTCATTTCCATCTGTTGTTTCTTGTCTTGACTTCTGGTATTTGGAAAATAATTTGACCCCTTTCATTTCATGATGCAAATTGAATGTTGAAATTAGGAGGGATTGGAGTTTCAGGATAATTATTTTTTTCAGAATGAGTAACCAAGGCATAAAAGTAAATGCCGTATTTCAAGGAAAGATGTATAATGGAAAAAAAAATACCTGCCAAGCCTTCATCCTCGGAGCTTCCACCTTGATGCCCCTGTTCCTCATGGATCTCTTAGAAGTGGAGATATAAGCTGAATTTAAGGCCCTTCCCAAAGCCCAGGCGGTCTCATAAAGAAGATAGCCATCCAGAGCCAGGATTTGATCAATCTCCTCTTTCCTCAGAGCCTCCAATTCTTCTGTCTGTCGGCACCGTCTCCAGACTTTCACAGAAAAGGCATCCTTAGTGGATGAACACCTAAAGTTTTTCTTTAAAAACGTAGACTTCAAATCATTCACGAGAATCGCATTATCATAGTTTCCCAATTTCTTTTTCTTTATCAGAAAGGAAAAAATGGCAGCAACTAGTTTCATATTCTTCAGAAGAAACATCAAATCAAAGCTGAGATTCCATTGAGCTGTGGTGATCCACACTTTATCTGTAAAGTCTAGAAAGGCTTCAAGAAACCCATTTATAATTTTCATTCCTACTGAGAATGAACTAATCTCTGAGCCATAAACAAAAACGTTGACTTTTGTAAATTTGTAATAGTTTCTTGGACTGACAATCATTTTAGCAAGATTTATTGGAAAGCTTTGATATGTAATTGCACAAATGCCATTTCTTAACATCCAAGAAGACATTGTCCTCGTGAACCTCTCCCCCTGGTCAGTTTCTGGAGCAAGAAGAGCAACCAAGGTCCATTTGAAATGGAGGAGAAGCTGGACTATTCCTGGATATTGGACCCCTTCTGCAGGGAGCATTGGGTAGAAGAAAGGAAAATGAGTTTTATCTCTCAAAATCCTAGAAGCAAAACCATAACTGATCTGAAAGAAATGGAAGACATTATTTTAAATGTAACAAGCAACATTTCCATAAAAAAGCTCTTCTATTCATTTGCAGCAGAGGACCACTGATTTAAAGTTGCATGATTCATAACTGTCTCCCCAAGAAAGACCTACCTGAGGGGTTTTGTAGGTGCCCAACATGGTTGACATCTGGGTGGAGATGCCAGTCTCTGCCTCTTCCAGAACAGCCACTGTGTTTCTCTGCCTCCCACACTTGTAGTTGGGCACATTGGCCTCCCCGTCTGAAAGCAGGTCCAGCAAAGGATCTGTAGTCATTTCTACCTTGAGGAAGTTCTCGTAGATATTATAACCCAGGGAGATGTTGGGTAAGAGATGGTCATTGAGGTTGATGTCCTCCACAGCAAAAAGGAAGGGCATCACTTTTGAAAAACGTCTGAATAATTTTCTAAAGTTACGAATATATTAATAAATATTAACTTGATATTAACTTTTCTTTCACAATACATTTTTTAAACCTCTTAATCACTATTATTCTTCCAAATATTCCAAAGTATTACCATAAAAAAAGAATAAAAACAATAGAAAATTTTAAATTATTATGTGTTTCCAAGACATTCTCCTACTTGGTTAAACATATACCAAGTGAATTTCCTGTGTCAGTTTTCAAACATCTTATCAGATATTTGTTTCCCCGCCTCTTTGTCTTACTAATTTCCAGAAGGATAAAAGAATCCATAAAATTTATTCCAAATTTTTAGAATGACTGAAAATGGTTCCCACCCAGATGACTTTCAAAAGAATTTAAAGACAACAACCGGTTAGGTGATCAACCACTTTGCTTGCGCCTGCTCACTTAGCTCATGTATGCACCATTTGGAGAAAATTTACCTTTTGCATTACTGCTGGGGAGGAAAACAGCTGAGGTGCAGCAATCCACTCAGCTGAGAAGGTATAGGGAGGAAAAGGGCAGGGGCGGGTGGGCAGGTCCACTTGATTATTGGAGCGAACTGGTTTGCTCCCAGCTGATCGCCAGAGCTACCACTTTGCCCAAACCAGTATAATCCCACCCCTGGATTTTTTTTTTGCTTTAAACCTCGAAATGAGCTTTGCTACATACAGGGTCCAAGAGACTGAAAGGCCAATTCAGGTAATTCGTTTGCAAAAGGAGCAGGTCAAGAGGGGAGCACCTTCCATTTTCAGAGGGCTGCAAGAGTAAACATTCATTAGAAATGCAGTGACTTTAATAAGGTGCAGGAGGATTGACGTACGAGGAGAACTTTGTTGAAGGACTTCTGTCGAAGGTTAATAATTGAAACAAAGCAATCCATGCAGAAAATATGCCAGCAATGGAATAATCCCCTGACTTATAAAGATGCCCTGGGTCCACTTCCCGCTGCCCCAGAGTCAGAAGACATTTGGCTTTCATTATCCCACCAGCTTTTGGCGGCCACATGAGCAGCAGAAGTAGAAGCATCAGCAACATGATTTGTGTTGCTAACTGAGCAGTCTCTGTGGTACATTTATTTCAGTGAAGAATGGGATGAAGGGGTGGATAGAAACCAAACCCTTTTCCAGGAAAGAGGCTACAGATCCAATATGAGTCCACCCAAGGGACAGAAACACAGTCTTTGCTTCTCCTTTAACCTCCCTCAAATCCTCTTTCAATCTCTAGAGCCATCGATGCACTCAATGTTTCTGCCATAGGCTCCACCCGATTGTGCTTCTGAGTTTGATATTGACATCAAAGCACCTTCTGACAGGCTTTCATCCTCAGAAAGGTTGCAGAAGGCTCTCTAGGTACCTAACATAAAAAATAAGCAAATGAATATTATTTGAATAATTGGAGAGAAGAAAACTACCTAATCCCTTAACATGTCTACAGGCTGGTGCCCAATGGGAGAACTCACATATGTAGCTCCAAGCTTTGACGATGAGGCAGTGATGGAAACTAGAAACGTTGGCACCCTAACCCTAACCAATAAAACACTTGTGGGGAATGCATGATCAACCCAGGGTCAAGATGAGCCATGGTGGCACAGTGATTAGAATGCAGGCATTGCAGGCTAATTCTGCTGATTGCCAGCAGTTCGATTCCCACCAGCTCCAGGTTGACTCAGCCTTCCATCGTTCTGAGGTTTTCAAAATGAGGACCCAGATTGTTGAGGGCAATAGGCTGAGTCTGTAAACCAGAGAGGTTAGTGAGTGCTATATAGCCTTGTCAAGTGGTAAATAAGCCTAAGGGCTATTGCTGTCCTACTGCAATGTGCCAATTTATATGGAGCTGTCCTTGATGAATACCCAGAAGCTATAATGGAGAGCTGGTGCAGAATGTGACCCTAATGCAATTTTTTTTGGGGGGTGCATGTAATGTCTCTGCTATGGAGCAGCATTATCTGCCAGTTTGCTTCTGATTCTTACTGAAGGTGTTGCTTTAAAGCCTTTCATGGTATGGGACCGTGATACCCGGGGAATCAAATCCATTCTTAACTTTCCAAAATCCACTTAAAAAGCACCTTTGTGCCCTGTCATGGGGTCCTCAGTATGTTAAAGACCCTGTTTTCTGGTTATGCTACCTTCTATGGATTATAATAATTCTTGGCAGCTGTATGTATTGTGATTGTATTTGTTGTTAATTGATTTCATGACTATTTGCTGTCAAATTCAGTTGTTTGAGATGGATGGCCATAATAGTTGAAAATATATATATAATAACAATCATTATTGACTGCCATATATTTATATATTTATTTTTATTTTTACTGTATTTTTATTGTATTTAATTAATTTTTTAAATTGTTCATAGCCGAGAGACATGTGTTTGAGAGGGATGATCGAAGAATGTTAATGCCAGTGTTCCAGATGGCATCCAAAATTAAATCAGAGTCAAAGAACAGCATTGCTCAAAGTTCCAATTTATTAAGAGAGCCATGCTGGCACATCTGTGGGAAAACCCAAATCTGAAGCTTCTTGTGTTTTCTCCCCATGTTAAAGTTCATGATCTTGTCTCCACACCCACAAGTCCACCACATGGTCCAATCTTCCGCTGTCATGCTGGCAGTTCCACCCATCCAGTTCCGGTCAGGTGCAGAGGTGCCAAGACAAAGGATGACCTTGGCATTCTTGAAAGGAATTTTATTTTGGTTACATCACATTCTACTGCTTACTATCCCCCTCCCATTTCCCCACTATAGAAACAGCATAGTGGATAGAAGTGTGGCAGGCCAAAGATCCAAAAGGAACATGGTTGCAGGCCTGACAAAATGAACGAACGAACGAATGAATTAATATGGATGAGAATGGAGACCTAGCAGCAGACCTGGACAGTTTGAAAACTTGGCTCACAAGTCACTTGGAAAAGTGATGTTTGTGAATTTGGAAAGAGAGGAATCCTTGGATGTCAAGTTAATTATGAATCAGAATGTTTTTATAGTGATAGAAGAGATGTAGGCAATGGGGGGAAAGTCTTTATTTCGTTCAGGAACTAAGTACATTATATATGTTTGTCGATAAAATTGTACTTGGGCAACCAGTACCTTTAGTTTTTGAATTCTTGCCCATCCCACAAGTCGTTTATCCTGACATATTGGTTGTTGCAAAAAGCAGCAGCATGGGGAGTTACTTGTGATCCTGTATTATTGTAACATGGGATACACACTAGCTTTTGAAAAACAGATTGGTGAATTTTTTGGGCTTTTACTGATAAACCAAGTAACAAGCAACATTTTGGAAGGGGAGGGAGAGGGAAATTCCTATCACAGTTTTCTACATACTTAAACACAAAGAAAAAGGTAGAATTGTATTTATTAACAACTAATGGTTGCTTTTGTAAATGTTTGTTTGTTCAAATACATGGATACATGTGAGCACATGCACTTTTTAGGAACATTAAAATAGTAAATAATATATTTGAGTGATTAACTGGCATTTTGAGGAAAGTGGTAGCAAAAGTCAATTTCTATTTTATTTTGACATCAAATGTTCTTTTGTATTCAGATCTGGTCTTAGAAAGATAATGTAGCACTTGGGGATGAAGATGCAACACAGCAGGCCAGTACTTGAGGCCAAGATGGAGAAGACCTGCACGGCCACCATATACTTTCCCTTGGTGCTCAGGTAGGTGGGAATGAAGGATATCCAGACACTGCAGAAGACCAGCATGCTGAAGGTGATGAGCTTGGCTTCGTTGAAGGCACCAGGGAGATTCCTGGCCAGGAAAGCGACTGTGAAGCAGATAATAGCCAGGAAACCCATGTAGCCAAGGGCAAGGTAGAACATGGCAACAGAACCTTGATTGCATTGCAGGATGATCTCCTTAGATTGGGAGTACATGTCTGCCTCAGGGAATGGGGGACAAGTGGCCAACCAGATACAGCAGAGGACAATTTGAAAACAAGAACATGAAAGGATGATAGAATTGGCCAGGCTCTTTCCTAGCCATCTCTGTACTTTATTCCCTGGTTTTGTGGCCAGGAATGCTAATACCACAGTGATTGTTTTGGCCAAGACTGTAGAAATGGCAACTGAGAAGATGTTGCTGAATGCTACTTGTTGTAAAAGGCAAGTGGCTCTCCTTGGCTGACCAATGAATAGGAATGAAGTCAAGAAGGAAAGCAGGAGGTTGATGAGTAGGATGTAGGAGAGATCCCGATTGTTGGCTTTGACTATTGGAGTTTCCTGGAATTTAATGAAGCTTGCGAAGACTAAGCCTGTTATCACAGACAGAAACAGGGCAAGTGAAGCTAGAGTGACCCCCAAATTTTCTTGATAGGATAAGAAAGTATAAATCTTAGGTATACAGTCATCTCGGTTGATGTTTGGATGCTGATCTGCTGGACATTTGGTGCATTTCTCAGCGTCTGAAAAGAGAAAAAACCAATGTCTGCTTGAAAGCATGGTTAGATATCTTAAGCAGTGTATTATTGAAGGACAAATTCTAAAGGCAAATGAGAATGTTTGCCCCACGCTCCCAGGAAAAGTGTTCCTCCTTTTAGAGATTGCATCATTTGCAGCACAGCTTCCATAAGCCGCATTTTAGACAAGAAATCCGAAGCCCTCTACAGCCTTCCCCTTAAAGACCTAGGGAAAGAGAGTCATTTGAACCTCCTATACTGGACAGTTTAAAGCCCAGCAAGGGTAGAAGCTTGGTGTCAAGGTCTCAGTGGCCCTTTCCTGATCTTACTATTTTAAGAAGGAAAATATTTCTCTGATAAACTCAGCTGCTGGTCTTCCTGTATAAACTGACTTTTTGGGAATCTCCTTTATTAAATTCTCTTTTTCCAATATCAATGCCTTCCTCTACCTAGATCCAGAAGATGGCCAGGCTCTGTCTCTGCGCAGTAGTTCCACTATCTGGTTGGTTCCCTAATTCTTTCTCCTCCCTCCAAGGCCAGGAAAGCAAGAACCAATGGCTTCCACCTCTTTGGGCATCTTTCTATTTGACGGATAAAAAATATAGTCTCAGTTTTACAACTCTTCCTGTGACTCCAGCTAGCAGTGGAAAGTCAGCTTCACTCAACAAAACCTATATGTCTCAGCCACTGGTGAGTTAAGCAATGCTGTGATCTTCCTCTTGGAGTGCCTGGAGACTCTTAGGGACTGAGGGAGGAGCAATGGGTAGAAACTTAACCCTGGCAAGATCGAGTTGCTTTATGTTTGGAGGTTCATTGGTCCATGGAGAATTGTCATCTTTGGTTTTGGCCGGGGTGGCCCTGCCCCAAACAGACCCACCGACTAACCTGGGGGTCCTCCTGGAGGAGGGCCTTGGCACAACTGTGGGTTGTGCTTCAATTACCCCCATTCCTGGACGAACAATCCCTACTCATGGTTACTCAGGCCCTAGTCATCTCCCAATTTGACTGCTGCAAAGCACTCTATAAGAGACTGCCCTTGAAAAGCATCCATGAGCTGCAGTTGGTTGAAAATAGAGAGGCTCACATGGTTTTGTGCAGACCTTGGTGTGCAAGTATGTCAATTCTCCTTTGGGAGCTGCATTGGTTGCCTATTAGCTTCCAGGTGCAATTCTGAGTTCTAGATGTCACATTTAAAGCCATTCATCGCTTGGGACCAGGTTTGTCTAAGGAACGAGTCTTGCTGGTCACCTCCATCTGACCCACTAGAGCACAAAGGCAAGGCATGTTGCAGAACCCATACCATAAGTAGGTACAACTGGCAGGACCCAGAAGAAGGGCCTTCTGTGTGCTAGCTCCCTCCCTCTGGAACATCATCCCTGCAGAAATTAGACTGGGTGCTACTTTGACAGTCTTTCATAGGTCCCTGAAGACTTGATTTTGACAGCAGTCCTGGAGAACCCAGAGTGCGATGGAGCCTATCAAGTGGCTTATTTAACTGTGTGTTGTTTCCAGGGAATTTGTGGAGTGGGGGTATTACTGTTATTTATTATTTTTTTCTAAACTGTGCTCTCATTGTTCGGAAGCTGCTATAGATGTGTGTGAGTAGAAAGCTATATAAATTGTCATAAGTATGTGTGTATGTATGTGCCAGCATAACTCTGGAGCACCTGGAGCAATTTCAACCAAACTGAGAACACAGATGACTTACTCTCTAGAAATAAATACTGGGGGGGGGGGTGAGATACCCCTGGCGTGTGTGTTTCTCTGTATGTGTGTTCCTGCATAACTCTGGAATGCCTTAGACATTAAGGACAGCAAGTGTGGCATATTAGGGGGCAATTGTTTGTGATTTCAGTTCATTGGCAGATTCCTCTGGAAAGCCAGCCATGACGTTTGCCCTCCAGTGGACCAATGGGGACGTGCCTGATGGATTTGAAACAAAATGCCAACATCATAGACATGACAGGAAGAGGAGCACATGGCAGAGGGAAGGAATGATGGGCATGGGAGTAGGGGGAATATAGGCCCCTCTCAATGGCTCCCTGTCAGACAAATGCTTCAATGTCTACAAATAGCCAGGCAATGCTTGGTTTTCAGCTGGATAACCAGCTTTATAAATAAAATAAAGCAGGCAATTTCTCTTTTCTTCATCAGGGAACTTGTGAAAGGAAAGAAAGAAGGAGGGAGGGAGGCAGGGAGGGAGAGAAGTTGGAAGGCAAGAAGGAAGGAAGGAAGGCTCAGGTATTGGACCTGTGACTGAAAGAAAGGGGAAAGGAGAGGAGGAGAGGCGGAGAGGAAGAAAGGAAGAAAGAGGAGAGTGTGAGATGTTTTTACATTTGTCCAGAGAATTGAAGAAAAAGGGAGATATTGACCTGTAAAAATGCAGAGTTGCCATCTCTCTTCTAATGTCAGCTCCTCATTAATCCCATCTTTAATGTGTTCCAAGTTAAAGCCCAATATTATTTTTGTATCATATTAAAAGAATTTGATTCGTTGAAAGTATGTAATATGCCTCTCAAAATGTCCTTTCCTAATGATGTCAGTGTCTATGTAAATAATTAAGGAAGGAATGTAAGAAGCACACCAGAATAGTAATGGGAGACTTTAACCATCCTGACATCACCTGGGAGAGAAAATCTGCACCTAGTGGAAGATCAAATAAATTCCTGATATTCAGCTATGCTGGACTTAATTCTCACTAACACAGATGACATGATAGAAGGCATTGATGTTACAGGAATCTTGGGGGGTGGGGGGCATGTAACACTGGAACTCAACATTATGCAATCATTAGCAATAAAAAAAGTCAAATTAGAGTCTTGGACTTCAAGTGAGCTGATTTCAATAAACTTGGAGAGAACTTGGAAAGGATTTCATGGATGAAAATCATCAAGGGCAAAACAACCCAAGATGCTTGGGAACCTTTGAGAAGGGAAATTTAAAAAGCCTCGTTTAACATAATTCCAATGCAGAAGAGAAACAAGAGATGTGAAAAGAAACCAGCATGGCTGCACAAAGGACTCTGATAAACTGAAGGGGGAGGGAAGGCATAAAAAGTAGAAAGAGGGGCACAAATCCAAAGCAGAAAATCAGCAAATAGGCTGAACTTGCAATGATGAAGTCAGGATAGCTAAGGCTCAAAATGAATAAGGGCTTGCTACAAGTGTCAAAAATAACAAAAAAGTTTCTTTCAACATATAAAAAGCAATGGATGGAATCTAATGAAGAAGAGAAATAATCTTGAACTAAGGAGATATTTCTTGACAGAACAATAAATAAATGGAATAAAATGGAAATTTTAAAGAAGATGTTGGCTAGGCATTTGTCTGAAATGATATAGGGCAGGGGTGGCGAACAAGTTCGACAAAAAGAGCCAAAATTTTAAACTGTGAGAGTCAGAGAGCCACACCACGCAGTGACCTGCCAAAACAGACAAACACTCACACAAAAGCATATAATTTTAACAATAATATATTAAACACATAATATAACATGCTCAGTCAGGTGTTTTTTGTTATAAATTTTTATAAACCCATTAGAGCTGCAACGGAAGGCAACGGAAATATTTTTAGACACAAAGCTTTTGACAAGTTAAAATTCACAGTAAATGGAATAATCTCTACAATCTTTTAATATGGAAAGTCAAAGGCAAGGATGGGCATTTTCTCTTTTATTATTTATAATTGGTTAGGACAGGGGTGTCCAAACTTGGCTGGGGAATTCTGGGAGTTGAAGTCCACAAGTCTTAAAGTTCCCAAGTTTGGACACCCCTGGGTTAGGAGGTCCTGGTGGGCCAGAACTGAAAAGCTAAACAAATATTTCAGCTAAAGATTCAGGTAGAAAGAGATACAAGATGAAATGCTATGCAAATGATATAGTAGTAACGATTGTGCAAACACAAAGCTCCATAAGATACTAATGGCAGAATCCAAAGATTTTTGGCTACCTTTTAGAGATAAAAAATTAAATGAAAAGTAAGATAATAAGGCATTCAATTTCCAATGGAAAAAAAACATATAAAGGGGGATTGGGATATGAGAAAAATATAGTGAAATATCTAGAACTCTTATTTAATAGGATATAATAATAATACATTTGAAAACAATTATAACAAATTATTGAATGAAATGAACAATTCCTTGAAACTTAGATATTATCTAAGATAAATGTTTTATTCCAAATGGCACCAACTGGAAGCTGGGTGGTGGGGTGGGGGAGCAAGATTCAAAATCATACAAGACTCAAAAGAAAGATATAGAGGAGCAGCATTTCTTAATCTTAGACTGGATTACAAAGCAAATTGTCTTAATCTTATTTAAAGATAAAATTGAACAATCACCTCTGTGGTCCCTTCCAACCCTGTGATTCTATGGGTTTGGTATATCTACAAATGATTGGCAGATCACCAATCTTTTCCAACTTCCAGTATTTTAAGTTAAATGAAATGTTAAAAATTTAGAAAGATCTCTGCCATAGCCACCATTCTGATAATTGCTTTTATTTTAACTTCAGTATAATGATTAATTCATTGCATTTGAATTAATCTATTTCCTTGGACACTTTGATCTCTAGTAACTAAGATATAAGTTTGTATTTTTTAAAATATAGAATACTTGATTCATGATGAGGTGCTATAGGTGACTGACAGTACTGCTACAACCTTCCTCTGACTACTTAGTCTTAGCATTTTATTCTGATTAGCAAAGTTCAAGTTCTAAGGGCTGGTTTTTTTGTATTTTTTTTAAAAAGTGGACTCCACAACCCAAAGTCTCCATTCCCCTAATTATTACCCATCTTCCACTTCATCTTAACTTAAGACTTCATCTTAACTTAACACACGGCTCGCGGCCAAAATAAATGAGGCTCTTTGCCTCTTACCATTATTTAGTATGCTGTGGCTCAGATCGCGCGCTAAACCCGGAAGTACGGTCGACGCGACGATGCTTGCCTGGAGCATCGTCGCGTCGACCGTACTTCTGGGTTTAGCGCGTGATCTGAGCCACAGCATACTAAATAATGGTAAGAGGCAAAGAGCCTCATTTATTTTGGCCGCGAGCCGCATGCGGCTCGCGAGCCGTGTGTTCGCCACCCCTGATATAGGGTTTCTTGCCTATGCAGGGGGATGGACCAGAAGACCTCCAAGGTCCCTTTCAACTTTGTTATTCTATTCTATTCTAGTAAGTAGAACCGCTTGCCTTCAGAAATCATGGGTGCTTCACCAATGGAGATTTGAAAGATGAAATTGGACAACTTTTTCTCTGAAATGTTAAAGGACTTAATGCTTGAGCAGGGGGTTGGACTAGAAGACCTCCAGGGTCCCTTCCAACTCTGCTATTCTTTTATTCTATTGTTTCCTCCAGCATTTGTCCTTTTTCTCTAGTGTCACCCACCTTCCATGCTGGAGATGGTTCCTTCTGCACAGGGACGACAATCATAGCAGCAGATGACCTCCCCTTCCCGAGCTACCTTCATGAACCCAGGTTGGCAACTTTCCACACACCTGGAAGGAGGCAGGGGCTGAGGAGAGAAAGGGAAAAGATCCAGAAAATGAATTTGTTTACAGAAAAATGAAGAAAGGGTGGGTGATATCCAGTTTCAGGGTTGGCTTTGACTCATTAGAGGCCAATAAGATATGTGAGATTCATCAAAGTTGTATACTTCTTTTCCCTTTTTTCCTTCCCTCTTAATGTTTAAGAAACAGTACAAATTTAGGATTTCATTTAAACTTTAGGCATTAAATTGATCGGGGATAGGATGGGTGGATTTTTTGCTTTGATTAAGTATATGATGTTATCTGCATAACTGATTCACTCTTCTTCCCTTTCCAGAGACTCAATTAATTGTTTGGGTGAAAACTGAAGACAAACTATTTTGAGGACACCTGAATAGCTGATAAGAAATCTGCATTCTTGAGAACCTGATCAAGTGATAAGAAAACTCAAAGGCATTCAAAGCAACCCCCCCCCCCTTTAAAAAGCAAACAAACAAGTGGAATCCTGTTTTGGCCACTTTCCATGGAACATTATTCTCACCTTCTTCATCATTTCCACCTGTGCAATATTCTTCTGGTCAATGGTAAATTTCAAATCTCGGGATGCCTGTTTTTTTAGACTCCCAGATTTCACTTTTATGACAGACTTGTTTGGGAACCAGATCCAGTTCACAATGTCCAGGTCAGCTGTCAGCCCTCCTTTCCCATCCAAATAAACTCCTTCAATGGAATTATTGTTAAACTGAGAGCTTTGAAGGAAAGTGTGAAGCTGGGAAGGACAGGAAAAGAGGAGATTAGAAAAGACTTCAGAAGTTCTTGGAAAAGATCCTTTGGTCTATGCTGGGAGGGATAGGAACACTTCTCCCTGTTCAAAAACCCAGTTCAGTTTTAAGTTCTCAACTAGGTCAGGAGTTTAGCATGGGAAGTGTCACTCATGATCCAAAGACATTGGTCCATAGCATTTCTCTTCTTGTTACCAGTCATTCCTTTCGGAGATTGGAGAGAATTACCAGATTGTCTCAAACAGTCTAATGTGTAACCCCAAGTTGGCTTCTTGTTTGTACAACCTCATCACTTTGAGAAAAAAGAATGGCTGAACAAACAAAATATCAGTGCAAATGCTTTAAAAGTACATAAAATTAAACAAGAAAATATTGCAAAAAACCAAAATGAAAAACAATCAGAGAAAATTAAAAGGAGAATGGTCATAGAATAATAGAGTTGGAAGGGACCTTGTGGGTCTTCTAGTCCAAACCCCTGTCCAATCAGGAGACCATTTCAGACCAGAGGCTGTCCAGTCTCTTCTTAAAAGCCTCCAGTGATAGTTCCCAGAATGTCTGAAGGCAAGGAATTCCATGGGATCAATATTCCAACAGTTAGGAATATGGCGTCCTCCTAGATGCCCGGCTGTCGATGGATGATCATGTGGCAGCCGTGGCGAGGGGGGCGTTCCACCAGGTCCGCCTGGTGCACCAATTGCGCCCCCTATTGGACCGGGACGCCCTTCGCACAGTCACTCATGTGCTGGTGACGTCCCGTCTGGACTACTGCAACGCCCTCTACATGGGGCTCCCCTTGAGATGCACCCGAAGACTACAGCTGGTCCAGAATGCGGCCGCGCGGGCTATCATGGGGAGTGGTATATACTCCCACATAACACCTCTCCTGCGCGAGCTGCACTGGATACCTGTGGTTTTTCGGGTGCGTTTCAAGGTGTTGATTACCATCTTTAAAGCGCTCCATGGCACAGGACCTAGTTACCTGCGGGATCGCATCCTACCCCATACATCCCTGCGACCAATTCGCTCTCACAGGGAGGGACTCCTCCGGGTGCCGTCCACCAAGCAATGCCAATGGGGGGTGCCCCAGAGTAGGGCCTTCTCTGTGATGGGCCCAACCCTCTGGAATGACCTCCCCCCCGATATCAGAACCACTACTGACCTCCACTCCTTCCGTAAGAAACTCAAGACCCACCTGTTCCAATTAGCTGGCCTAGCCCATTTATAGTCCCATTCTTATCCTCCTGGCAGTCATTCTAATTCTGGGGTAGTTTTTTAGGGGTAGATTTTAATGTTGCTTTTAATTTTAATTATTATTGTACAGTTTGTCTGTCGCCTCCTCTATCTATATGTATCTATATGTATTTATATTGTGTTTTTATTATGACTGTACACCGCCCTGAGTCCCTTCTGGGAGAGGGTGCGGTTTATAAATTAAATAAAAGTTAAAGTTAAAGTTAGGAATGTTTTTCTTAGTTCTAGGATGCTTCTCTCCTTGATTCATTTCCATCTGTTGTTTCTTGTCTTGACTTCTGGTATTTGGAAAATAATTTGACCCCTTTCATTTCATGATGCAAATGGAATGTTGAAATTAGGAGGGATTGGAGTTTCAGGATAATTATTTTTTTCAGAATGAGTAACCAAGGCATAAAAGTAAATGCCGTATTTCAAGGAAAGATGTATAATGGAAAAAAAAATACCTGCCAAGCCTTCATCCTCGGAGCTTCCACCTTGATGCCCCTGTTCCTCATGGATCTCTTAGAAGTGGAGATATAAGCTGAATTTAAGGCCCTTCCCAAAGCCCAGGCGGTCTCATAAAGAAGATAGCCATCCAGAGCCAGGATTTGATCAATCTCCTCTTTCCTCAGAGCCTCCAATTCTTCTGTCTGTCGGCACCGTCTCCAGACTTTCACAGAAAAGGCATCCTTAGTGGATGAACACCTAAAGTTTTTCTTTAAAAACGTAGACTTCAAATCATTCACGAGAATCGCATTATCATAGTTTCCCAATTTCTTTTTCTTTATCAGAAAGGAAAAAATGGCAGCAACTAGTTTCATATTCTTCAGAAGAAACATCAAATCAAAGCTGAGATTCCATTGAGCTGTGGTGATCCACACTTTATCTGTAAAGTCTAGAAAGGCTTCAAGAAACCCATTTATAATTTTCATTCCTACTGAGAATGAACTAATCTCTGAGCCATAAACAAAAACGTTGACTTTTGTAAATTTGTAATAGTTTCTTGGACTGACAATCATTTCAGCAAGATTTATTGGAAAGCTTTGATATGTAATTGCACAAATGCCATTTCTTAACATCCAAGAAGACATTGTCCTCGTGAACCTCTCCCCCTGGTCAGTTTCTGGAGCAAGAAGAGCAACCAAGGTCCATTTGAAATGGAGGAGAAGCTGGACTATTCCTGGATATTGGACCCCTTCTGCAGGGAGCATTGGGTAGAAGAAAGGAAAATGAGTTTTATCTCTCAAAATCCTAGAAGCAAAACCATAACTGATCTGAAAGAAATGGAAGACATTATTTTAAATGTAACAAGCAACATTTCCATAAAAAAGCTCTTCTATTCATTTGCAGCAGAGGACCACTGATTTAAAGTTGCATGATTCATAACTGTCTCCCCAAGAAAGACCTACCTGAGGGGTTTTGTAGGTGCCCAACATGGTTGACATCTGGGTGGAGATGCCAGTCTCTGCCTCTTCCAGAACAGCCACTGTGTTTCTCTGCCTCCCACACTTGTAGTTGGGCACATTGGCCTCCCCGTCTGAAAGCAGGTCCAGCAAAGGATCTGTAGTCATTTCTACCTTGAGGAAGTTCTCGTAGATATTATAACCCAGGGAGATGTTGGGTAAGAGATGGTCATTGAGGTTGATGTCCTCCACAGCAAAAAGGAAGGGCATCACTTTTGAAAAACGTCTGAATAATTTTCTAAAGGTACGAATATATTAATAAATATTAACTTGATATTAACTTTTCTTTCACAATACATTTTTTAAACCTCTTAATCACTATTATTCTTCCAAATATTCCAAAGTATTACCATAAAAAAAGAATAAAAACAATAGAAAATTTTAAATTATTATGTGTTTCCAAGACATTCTCCCACTTGGTTAAACATATACCAAGTGAATTTCCTGTGTCAGTTTTCAAACATCTTATCAGATATTTGTTACCCCGCCTCTTTGTCTTACTAATTTCCAGATGGATAAAAGAATCCATAAAATTTATTCCAAATTTTTAGAATGACTGAAAATGGTTCCCACCCAGATGACTTTCAAAAGAATTTAAAGACAACAACCGGTTAGGTGATCAACCACTTTGCTTGCGCCTGCTCACTTAGCTCATGTATGCACCATTTGGAGAAAATTTACCTTTTGCATTACTGCTGGGGAGGAAAACAGCTGAGGTGCAGCAATCCACTCAGCTGAGAAGGTATAGGGAGGAAAAGGGCAGGGGCGGGTGGGCAGGTCCACTTGATTATTGGAGCGAACTGGTTTGCTCCCAGCTGATCGCCAGAGCTACCACTTTGCCCAAACCAGTATAATCCCACCCCTGGATTTTTTTTTTTTTTGCTTTAACCCTCGAAATGAGCTTTGCTACATACAGGGTCCAAGAGACTGAAAGGCCAATTCAGGTAATTCGTTTGCAAAAGGAGCAGGTCAAGAGGGGAGCACCTTCCATTTTCAGAGGGCTGCAGGAGTAAACATTCATTAGAAATGCAGTGACTTTAATAAGGTGCAGGAGGATTGACGTACGAGGAGAACTTTGTTGAAGGACTTCTGTCGAAGGTTAATAATTGAAACAAAGCAATCCATGCAGAAAATATGCTAGCAATGGAATAATCCCCTGACTTATAAAGATGCCCTGGGTCCACTTCCCCCTGCTCCAGAGTCAGAAGACATTTGGCTTTCCATGTCCCATCAGCTTTTGGCAGCCACATGAGCAGCAGAAGTAGAAGCATCAGCAACATGGTTTGTGTTGCTAACTGAGCCTTCTCTGTGGTACATTTATTTCAATGAAGAATGGGGTGAAGGGGTGGATAGAAACCAAACCCTTTTCCATGGCAGAGGCTTCACATCCAGTCTGAGTCCTGCAAAGCGACAGAAACACAGTCTTTGCTGGTCCTGAAACCTCCCTCAAATCCTTTTTCAGTCCCCAGAGCCATTGATGCACTCAGCATTTCTGACATAGGCTCCACCCTATTGTGCTTCTGAGTTTGATATTGACATCAAAACACCTTCTGACAGGCTTTCATCTTCAGAAAGGTTGCCGAAGGCTCTCTAGGTACCTAACATAAAAAAATAAGCAAATAAATATTATTTGAATAATTGGAGAGAAGAAAACTACCTAATCCTTTAACATGTCTACAGGCTGGTGCCCAATGGGAGAACTCACATATGTGGCTCCAAGCTTTGACGATGAGGCAGTGATGGAAATTAGAAAAGTTGGCACCATAACCAATAAAACACTTGTAGAGAACCCAGGATCAACCCAGGGTCAAGATGAGCCATTTTGGCACAGTGATCAGAATGCAACATTGCAGGCTAATTCTGCTGATTGCCATCAGTTCGACTCCTAGAGTGATGAATGTATGCTCTGTGATGGGCATTGGATGCGAGTTTTCTTCTGGGTCCAATGCAAGGTGTTGCTTTAAAATCCTTCATGGCGTGGGACCAGGATACCTGAAGAACAATCTCATAACAATTACATCAGCACATTGCACCAGGCCAAGCACGGAGAGTACATGGGACTTAGGAGAACTCACTGCACTCAACTCGCCATGGTCAACTTTACCATGGGACAATGTGCTGCGGCCAATTTGCCACGGGCCAACTCCCATTGGGACAATTCAACATGGGATCAGTTCCTTTTATTATTCATCAAAGAATTACAGAAGTTGGTAGTTATAGGAATGATTTCCTTTGATACAAGAGGTCAAATAATTTTAATGAAATCAACATCTGGCACAAGCTGACCAATTAAATCGACTTTGATTGCTGACCCATAAAATTATTTTTTCCCTTGCTATTAAATTACATGCAGACATTATCTCAGAGAGGATTGGGACCAAATTGTCTCTTATTCTACATCCTTATTCTACATTCACATTCTGGGCATAATTTGTTTCAACTTCTACCTTCAAAATGACACTATAGGACACTGCAGACCAGAACAACTAGACACAAGGACAGTTTTTTTACCTGAATGGCATCACTCTGCTAAACAACTAATTCCCACAACACTCTCAATATTTTTTTAAGAATGTATTACTATTTTTCTTCTCTTCCTTCCTAGTATCTATCTCTCCACCAGTGGTGGGTTCCGGATCCCCTTGCAACCAGTACGCTGCAACAGGGCCGGGCGTCCACCACGGGTATGCGTGCTGCACATGCATGTGCACCCACTACCTGCGCCGCTCCAGCTGCTCAGTGGAGCATCACGCAGGTGACATATGCTGCACGCACATGTGCAAATGGCCCATTTCCTTCAAATACAGGTAAGGAACGAGGGTGGGCGAGAGGGCCCTCTAGAGCACCATTCCGGTACGGTGTCTGCTGCTTCTGGCAGGCACCGGTACGTGCGCAATGGGGCGTACCACCTGAAACCCACCACTGCTCTCCCCACTTATGATTGTAACCATGTTGCTTGTATCTTTCAATTTATATTGTTTTTATTTGTTTCCTAGTATGCTTTGATAGCTTATTAGTAACCTATGACTATCACTAAGTGTTGTTTCTTTTTTTATTCTTGATGAGTGCATTTTATTCTCCTTGTGTACACTGAGAGCATGTGCACCAAAGACAAATTTCTTGTGTGTCCAATCACACTTGGCCAATAAAGAATCCTATCCTATCCCATTCCAATCCATTGCAAGGAGGAATTCAATTTTTTTACTACCAGTTCTGTGGGCATGGCCTGGTGGGCATGGCATGGCTGGGTGGGTGTGGCTTGGTGGGTGTGGCAGGGGAAAGATACTGTAAAATCTTCATTTCCTCCCAATCAGCTGGGGGCGGGGTCAGTCAGTGGTGGTTTTTACCGGTTCTCTGAACTACTCAAAATTTCCACTACCGGTTCTCCAGAACTGGCCAAACCTGCTGAATACCACCTCTGATTCCATTCTACTCCATTCCATTCCATTCTATTCTATTCACTCAAAATCTAGATGCCTGTCTGTTGACTCATTCAGAGTTAAGAGAGTGGTGTCTCTATAATTATCCAAATTATAGTTATTTATTTGTTACCTTGTTACAAAATCTCCAGATATTTTTCTATACCATTTCAGAAGATTTGAAAGCAGGATGTCAATAGCATGTTTTTTGTCTCAATGCCACACTGAAACTTTGTTGACTGAGCTGTACTGGAAAGATCTGGAGACATTAAATAAGAAGGGGGGGGGTGTTTTTGGAGCAGCCAAGGGTTGCACCTAATCTCCTTTCCTAGAGATGTCAAGCTTGGCCAGACTTTGAAACACTCCTAAGCCTTCTTAGGAGGGCTTTGTTCTCTTCCAGCTCTTGCTCCGGATGGTTGTTTGAGACATGACAATGCAGGAAACTCAATCAGAAGCACAAGTCATGTTGCTGCTTTGGTTCCTTCTGCTGCTTATCTGGCCCCAGGGAGTCGGTGGGTAATCCAAAAGGAGACTCCCCAAAAAAACCAAGACACAGAACAGGACAATGGCATCGCCCTCCTCCCTTACAACAAAGGCACCACAGATAAAATCAGCAAAATTCTCCACAAGCAGAATATCAAGACAGCCTTCACCACTGACCAAAAAATAGCCAACATCTTACGAAACCCCAAAGACAAAATCCAGCTAGAAAACCAAGGAGTCTACGAAATACCATGCAAAATCTGCCCAGCAATATACATAGGACAAACAAACAGGAGAATAAATGCACGCATCACAGAACACAAGAACGCAGTAAGAAAAAAAGAAAAAACTTCCTCCCTTTTCCAGCACCTTAAAGCTACAGGACATGAAATTAATTTTGAAGGAACCAGGTTAATCTCCAAAACGGAGCACTTCAACAAGAGAATAATTATGGAAGCTATCGAAATAGAGAAACACCCCCACAACATGAATAAGCGTGATGATACCTCCCGCCTACCAAACATCTGGAAACCAGTCCTAGTCAAGAAACGAACACCACCCACCACCCAGGCCGTTACAATACAAAACAACAATGCACACACAGCCAGCACCAATCAGCACCAATCTACCAATCATGATACAACCACACAACCAATCATTCCACTTACTGAAAAAAAGCCAGCACCCCATCCCCTCCCACAAAGATTTACAGAAAGACGGTAGCTCCGTTCCCATTTTAAGCCAAAGACAGCAGCCTGAGGATGGCAAGTGAGATCTTGCCGAAACGTTGCCAAGACAATCCCAATCTTACATGGGAAAAGACCCAAATACAAGAAAACCAATGATCTCATTTTTAATATAGAAGAATAGAGCAAACATCTGACTATGAAGAATTGCAGAAAGTGGCTTCTGCCACAAACTGGACTGACATCTTTGGAACTGATCAAATACCATTTACTAAAGTAGTTAATTTTTTCCTATTTATTTTGTTAATATTTTTAGGACTGTGGTAGTCTATTCAAAGTAACACTTAGGCTTAGATGGATTAGAATTATTTTTCCCTATCTTCTGATTAGTTTATAATATAAAATACAAACGTACAAAGGAAAATAGTAGAAAAAGGAGAAGGGGAAAGTGTAGAAAAGAAGGGCGAAAGAAAGAAAAAGCATTGATTTCCAACTCTCTTTGGTGCAGTAGAATAAGATAATAGCATCAAACCTCAACTTTTTACTTTTATTTAGTAATATAAACTAGCCATTTCTATAACAACAAACTTGTCTAATCGGTAAAACCCAGAATCAAAGTTTTACTTTTTTCCACCTGAAGCACAAAGTTCAGAAACGGTTTCCAAATGGAAACAAAAGTAATTGTTTTTTCCCCCCCTTCAATCAGATGATAAGGAGTTTTGTAAAAACAGCTTAAATAAAATGCTATTTTCATTTAAGGCTTTCTAATACGTTTATATTTTTAGGATAGAAAGTACAGAACACTGGAAAGTGCTGTCCTTTCTTTTTGCCACCCAGGACATCAACTGCGATCCCCAGCTCTTACCCAACATCACCTTGGGTTACAATGTCTAAGAAGATTATTTCAAAGCACAAATGACTTCAGAGGCTTTGCTGGATCTGCTTTCTGATGGGGAGGCCAATGTGCCCAACTACAGCTGTGGAAGGCAGAGAAACACAGTGGCTGTTCTGGAAGGGGCCGAGACTGGCATCTCCATCCAGATTTCCACCATGGTGGCCCCCTACAAAATCCCACAGGTGTGTCTTTCTTCTGGAGACAGTTATGAGTCATGCAACTTTGAATCAGAGATCCTCTATTGCAAATGAAAAGATGAGCTTTTTAATGGAAATTTTGCTTATTACATTTAAAATAATGTCTTCCATTTCTTTCAGATCAGTTATGGTTTTGCTTTTAGGATTTTGAGAGATAAAACTCATTTTCCTTTCTTCTACCCCATGCTCCCTGCAGAAGTGGTCCAATATCCAGGAATAGTCCAGCTTCTCCTCCATTTCAGGTGGACCTTGGTTGCTCTTCTTGCTCCAGAAACTGACCAGGGGGAGAGGTTCACAAGGACAATGTCTTCTTGGATGTTAAGAAATGGCATTTGTGCCATTACATATCAAAGCTTTCCAATAAATATTGCTGAAATGATTGTCAGTCCAAGAAACTATTACAAATTTACAAAAGATGACTTTGCCAGGGAGAAAAATTGTCGTTCTTCAGCTTTCAGTGATCCTATTGGGTAAAGGAAGAAGAAAGTTTCGTTATGGACACGAAAGGCATTACAAATAAAGGTTCAGGTTATCCAATAGGAAAAAAGGATTAGAGCGGATGCATTCTCTCCAGTGGTGGGATTCAGCCAGTTTGCACCAGTTCAGGCGAACCGGTGGTTAACTTTCTGAGCAGTTTGGTGAATTGATTGTTGGAAGAAATCATTAGGGCAGACAACTGGTTGTTAAATTATTTGAATCCTTCTGCTGGTTCTCTCCCCAACATGTTCCCATCCCAAACTGGGGGACTTTCTAACTGTTGGATTTTCTAATTCTAAAGAATGGGGAGAGAAACAATATGTGCAATACTGAGCTTTCATTGAAGGGACTGTATATATAGTCGATGTAGCTCTCTTAATACTTTAAAAAAAATCATAAACATTTCATTATCATTTACAAAAAAGCAAAGAAAAAACAAAAATAAATATTAATACCTATACTACTACTACTACTACTACTACTACTACTACTACTACTACTACTACTACTAATGTAACAGAATACTTTTTCCTAGATTTCTTTTTATATTGGTTTATTTGCAATTCTGTTAATTATATTAGCATATTTATAATTATAAACCATCTTTATATTTAATTCATTGGGACGTGGTGGCTTAGAGGCTAAAACACTGAACTTATCGATCAGAAAGGTTGGCAGTTTGCCCATTCAAATCCCTAGTGCCGCATAATGGAGTAAGCTCCCATTACTTGTCCCAGCTTCTGCCAACCTAGCAGCTCGAAAGCATGTAAAAATGCAAGTAGAATAATAGGAACCACCTTTAGTGGGAAGGTTAACAGCGTTTTGTGGAACTTCGGCATTTAGTCATGCTGGACACATGACTACAGAGACGTCTTCGGACAGCGCTTGCTCTTCGGCATTGAAACAGAGATGAGCACCGGCCCCTAGAGTCTGGAATGAGTAACACAGTGATGGCGAACCTTTTTTGGCTTGCGTGTCACAAGGGGGGGAGCGCAGGGTGGTCGTGTGCGGGCGTGCTGCACCCATAATGCAATGCGCACCCCCCCCAGTGCACATGCGTGCACAACACATGACCCCCCATTTTTACATGCTTTTTTCGCCCTCCCCAGGCTTCAGAGGCTTTATAGGAGCCCGGGGAGGGCAAAAAGAGCCTCCCCCCCCGGAGGCCCTCCGGAGGCTTCAGTGACCGTCCGGAGGCTTCCCTGAAGCCTTCGGAACGCTTAAAACCACCCTCCGAGCAAACCGGAAGTCACTTTTATTATGCCAAAGACATTATGCCAAAGACAGCAGCCTGAAGATGGCAAGTGAGATCTTGCCGAAACGTTGCCAAGACAATCCCAATCTTACACGGGAAAAGACCCGAATACAACAAAACCAGCATATATATATATAATGTTATTATTATCTATATTTATTAGTGAATTATAAGAAAATTGGGATTGAGTGTCGAAAAGGGAGTGTGCGGGCACCCATCAGGATGCAATCTGGAAGAGTAGAATAGAATAGAATAGAATAAACAGAGTTGGAATGGATTTTGGAGTTTTTCTAGTCCAGTGATGGCGAACCTATGGCACGCGTGCCACAAGTGGCACGCGGAGCCATTTGTCAGGGCACGCGAAGCGCTGAGTTCACCTTTTTAAAAGCTATTTTTCGCCTTCCCCAGGCTCCAGAGGCTTTATAGGAGCCTGGGGAGGGCGAAAAGAGCCTCTCCCGACCCCCCCCCCGGAGGCTTCAGGAACCGTCCCTGAAGCCTTCGGAACGCTTAAAACCACCCTCCGAGCAAACTCCGGTTTGCTCGGAGGGTGGTTTTAAGCGCTCCGAAGGCTTCAGGGAAGCCTCGGACAGTCCCTGAAGCCTTTGGAATGCTTAAAACCACCCTCCGAGCACACTTCCGGTTTGCTCGGAGGGTGGTTTTAAGTGCTCCGAAGGCTTCAGGGAAGCCTCGGACGGTCCCTGAAGCCTCCGGAGGGCTTCCGGGGGGGCGGGGGAGGCTCTTTTCACCCTCCCCAGGCTCCTATAAAGTCCCTGGAGCCTGGGGAGGGCGAAAAAAACATGTAAAAATGGGGGGTGTCGCGCGTTGTGTGCGCATGCGCACTGGGGGGGTGTCGCGCATTGCATTATGGGTGCAGCATGCCCACACATGACCCCCCTGTGCTCCCCCCACTTGTGGCACGCGAGCCAAAAAAGGTTCGCCATCACTGTTCTAGTCCAACCCCCTGCCTAGGCAGGAAACCCTATACCACTTCAGACAAGGTTATCCAACATCTTCTCATAAAATTCCAGTGTTGGAGCATTCACAACTTCTGGAGGCAAGTTGTTCCACTGATTAATTGTTTTAATTGTCAGGAAATATCTCCTCAGTTCTAAGTTGCATGTATATAAGTATAGTAAAGTATAAAGACAAAGTATAGTAAATCACAAAGGGGCACGACACCAACTACAGTTACCATACAAGGGGTGTCAGCTCCTTCTGGGTTCCCAGCCACTGGACCAGCCCCGACTGTTTTGCCCAGAAAATCCATATAAGTGTATATTTTGCACAAACAAAAACACATATTTCAGAGTTAGCAATGATTCAGCAGGATTACAAATATTTCTGGTAAATTTTGAAATTGTCCTAGCTGAAAACAACAACCTCTGGAAGAGGATCCCCAACTTAAGGTGAGAAAGTGTCCTACCAAGGGGGAGGCCTCAGAAGAGGAAAAGGGCAGACCAGTGGTGGGCAACCCGCGGCTCGGGAGCCACATGCGGCTCTTTACACCCTTTAATGCGGCTCTTCTGTGTGCCGGGTGCCCGCTCCCCTCCCTCCTCTCGGGCTTCGGAGGGAAGCTTCTGCAAAAGCCCGGGTGAGTGACAACCAATTTTGGTCCTATGACTGCAGAATGCTGCAAAATACTATAAATGCAGGCCAGTTGTTGAGTGTTTCAAATGTGATTGGAACACTCAACAAGGTGACCACAGTGTGTGTGTGTGTGTGTGTTTGTGTGTGTGAGTGAGAAAGACAGACAGAGAGAGGAACAGAGAGAGGGAGTGAGGGAGGGAATCAGAGAGAGACTGACAGACAGACAGACACACACACACAGACAGAGAGAGACAGAGAGGGGGAGGGAGGGAGAGAAAGATAGACAGACAGAGAGACACACACAGAGTGAGTGATTAAGTGAATGAGTGAGAGACAGACACACCCACATACACAGAGTGACAGAGAGAGAGGAAGGGAGGGGAGAGAGACAGAGGGAGAGACAGAGACAGACACACACACACACAGAGTGAGTGAGAGACAGACACACACACACACACACAGAGTGACAGAGATGGGGGAGGGAGGGAGAGAGAGACAAAGAGCCAGAGAGAGAGAGAGAAAGAAAAAGAAAAGAAGAGAGAAAGTGGGAGAGAGAGATGAAATTAAAAACAACAACATACAAACCTGACTTACTCAAACTATCCAAGGAAATGCAAGGCCAATGTTCACATTAGTGGTTGTAACTTTGTCAGTCAATGTCAGGATGTAATTTTCTCTACATTGTAAGGCAAATTTTACGGAATTTAACGTTATCGATAAATAATATCGTTCTAAAGTTTTTGTTTTATTAGTTGTGTTATTTGTATCCTCCTGACCTATGTGGATACTTGCATGCAGAATATTCTCAATAAAAACTTATTGAAACTAAAAACAGTGTACCATCCTATGTATTTTCGGTTTTAAAAATGTGGCTCTCAAAGTAAATTTCAATCGTGGTTTTGGCGAGATTTGGCTCAGTTGAAAAAAAAGGTTGCCCACCACTGGGGCAGACAATCTCTGGGGGAGGATCCCCAACTTAAGGTGACGAAGAGTCCTACCAAGGAGGAGGCCTCGGAGGAGGGAATTGCCGAAGAACAAATGTGTGTACCAATCGTTCAACATAAAGGTCCTATGATCTGTGGGAACATCGGTCTGCCAGCCTCAGCCTCCAGGAGTAGCTGGATTACAGCCGGGCGATCTTTTTCTTCTGGTACCTGCTATCATCCATAGGACTTATTGAATGTAATAGATCAATGGGTATATTTCCTGATTCTCACAGATACAAATGTTAACAAAAAATGTATATACCATATTTTTCGGATTATGAGACGCACCTTTTTCTTTCAAAAAAGAGGGTGAAAATCTGGGTGTGTCTTATATACTATGTTAAGTAAGTAAGCTCCCCGTTAGGAGAGGGAGTGTGCAGAGAAGCGTAGTGAGAGTGGTAGGCAAGAACACACACAAACCAGCATACAGGGACACTGAATAGTATAAAATATAGTAGTTTACTATGTGGAAATATAAAGGTATTCAGAGTCCAGTTAACAGTCCAAGTCATACATGATTCAGTCATTCAGTTATTAAATAGTCAGTCTATCAAACAAAACAGGTAACACTAGCAAACCACAGTACCTCACAATATACCAATCAGCATCTAACAAACAGAGAGCTAACAGTCATTCTGGCTTCCTCTTATGGCTGCTTGAGGTAACAAACCAATTACATCTCTCTAGCATTTAAAATAACAGATACATTTGTTACAATCATAGCTTATATACATTGACAAGCCAAGCCTAGGGTTACATCCCTAACATTCTCCCCTCTTGGGTTGTCAATGTATTTACACACAACTTCACATTCTTAATCCATAAACATTACAACATTGTTTATGTTTGACTGTACCTTGTGCTTTGGTAAAATGATCAGCAACATTCTCTTCAGACATACAATACTCTAGTTTAATCATTTTACTACTAACACTTTGCTGTACATTCATATATCTTAAGTCAGTATGTTTTGTCCTTGTCTTTACAGCAATATTTGATGCCATCTGGATCGCTCCTTGGTTGTCTTCAAGTACAACAATAGGCTCACGAACGTTAATTCCCATATCTATCAGGAGTTGCTTGTAACAAATTAAATCGGTACATAACAAAGATAAACATGAAGGCTTCAGGGACCGTCCGGAGGATTCAGGGACCGTCCGGAGGCTTCCCTGAAGCCTTCGAAGCGCTTAAAACCACCCTCCGAGCAAACCAGAAGTCACTCCGGTTTGCTCGGAGGGTGGTTTTTAAGCATTCCAAAGGTTTCAGGGAAGCCTCCGGACGGTCCCTGAAGCCTCCAGGGGGGCAGGGGAGGATCTTTTTGCCCTCCCCAGGCTCCTATAAAGCCTCTGGAGCCTGGGGAAGGCGAAAAATAGCTTTTAAAAAGGTGAACTCAGCTGGCCAGCGCGCGCATGCACACTGGCCAGCTGACAGGGCAGCGCCTCCCGTGCCCTGACAAATGGCTCCACGTGCCACTTGTGGCATGCATGCCTTAGGTTCGTCATCACTGTCCTATAATATAGCAACAGTAGTAGTAACTGTTATAATAATATTAATTATTTATATCACCATTATATTTACATTCTCTATTTTCTGTTAATGTTAACAAAAAATGTATATACCGTATTTTTCAAAGTATAAGATGCACCTTTTTCCCTCAAAAAAGGGTGAAAATCTGGGTGTGTCTTATACACTGAATACAGCATTTTTGGCCTCCTGAAACCACACCCCCTTCTCCAAAATGGCCATGCAGAGCCTTTAGGAGACTTCCAGTGTGCTCCTGGGGGCTGGGGAGGGCAAAAATGAGGGGAAAACAGGCAGTTTCTTTGCTTGTTTTTGCCACTCCAGGTCCCAGGAGCACTCAATTAGCGTCCTAAAGGCTATGCATGCCCCCCCTTTTTTTTTTTTACAAAGAATGAGCCCGTTTTCATTGCTCGTTTTTGTCCCCTCTGCCCTCAGGAACACTTTGCAGGCTTCTCAAACTCTCTGCATGCTCCGTTTTCCTCAAAAAAAATGAGGCTTGCAGAGGGTTTGGGAAGCCTGCAGAGTGTAAAAACTTGTTTTTAAATTTGCCTCTTCAAAATCTTGATGAGTCTTATACTCCGAAAAATATGGTAAATAGTTCATCTCAAAATGATAACCAAAAAGGAAAAAGTAACCACACATCTTCCCACTTGGACCTTCAGGGTTTTTGGGAAACAAGCAGAATCCAAATCCAAGCCAAGGTGCAAGTCCAAAGTCTGAGAAGCAGGTCTGAAGTCCAAACGGAAATGACATGAGGCACAGACTGGAAGTCATGTAAACAGCAGCCACAAAGATACAGTACCTGCATGGCAAGGCAAATTGTGGTTGTTTCTAACACTGCATTGTCCAAATCTTGGACTAAGGGGTCTGTGTGTGTGCTGGTATTACTCCTTAGGAGGAAAGAGGCAATGGACCGACCTCAATTGTGCCTCCTTCTGTTCAGTCCTACTAAACAGGTTCTTCTCATCCTTTCTGATCAGCAGCAGCTTCAAACCTTCTCCATCCTGGGTTTCTGGTTGGGTCTGTGAGCCCTCCAGCTAGAGCTGGGTCTCTCCCATTTCCTCTCCAGCCAGGTTCTCATCCGCTTGTTCCTCTGAGGGCCCTTCTGAAGTTCCTGGGCTCACTTCTTCCTCCAGCCCCTCCATTCCTGGCTTCGGGGCATCAGCACATTCCTCTGATCCCTCCTCTGAAATCTCCAGAGCTGCTCCTTTCACCTTGTCTGAATAGGCATCTGGGGAAGCCATCAGATGTCTTTTCTCTCCTTCCCTTAGCTCTGTCTTCTGCCCACAGCAACCCTGTGTGGAAGGAAGCAACCAAAGAAAAGTTTGCACTGCCCTTCCATACAAACAAGTCCTCCCTGAGAGAGAGATCTTCTAGGAAGGGGTCATCCCTTGTCTCACTTATACCTCCAGCTCATGATCACCAAGAAGCCTTTACCCTAGAGGGCCTCCCCATTTTTCCAGCTCTCATCCCCCCCCACTTTCCTGGACAGAAATCCCCCATTTTCCCAGGGTACCCCACTTCCTGCCTCACTCTCCTTCCTTGGAGCTGGAGAGCCAGAGAAGCTGAGCTGTGACTGATCTTCCCTTGTACAGTAGTTGATCAGAGGGTCCCCAAGATAAGGGGCTGAGCCCCAGAGGAGCCTCAGACAACCCACTATCCCTCCATGGCTGCCTTGGGAAGGCTTTAAGGAGGAATTCCCCACCCAACAATCCTGAAGGTGTTTGTCCTAAGGTATTCTCCAAGCCCCAGGTTTTGTCTAAAATCAGAAATGAGGAGGTGATAAGCTGCCTGAGAAAGCCAAGGGAAATCATCAAAACAATTAAAAAATGAAAGTTACAATATTTCGGATATGTGATGTGACACCCAGAAAAATACGGCATCCTTCACTTAATCCTCCAGGGAAAGATTGAAGGCAAATGAGGTCCAGGCAGAAGAAGAACATCGTGGCTTCAAAATTTAAGGGACCGGTTTGGACAAAACTTAACAGCACTTTTACGTGCGGCTGTTGATAAAAATAGGATCGCCAAAATGATCGTCAATGTCCGATGACGGATATGGAGGAGGAGGAGGGGGGAGGGGGGAGGAGGAGGAAGAAGAAGAAGAAGAAGAAGGAGGAGGAGGAGGAGGAGGAGGAGGAGGAGGAGGAAGAAGAAGAAGAAGAAGAAGAAGAAGAAGAAGAAGAAGAAGAAGAAGAAGAAGAAGAAGAAGAAGAAGAAGAAGAAGAAGAAGAAGAAGAAGAAGAAGAAGAAGAAAGAAGTTGTTTTGTCTCTTAAATAGACTTCAGCAATAGTGAGGCTCACCTTTGGTATCATTTTGGATGGGAACATTGCCTGTGATTGAATCTCATTTTCAATGCCACAAGTGGAGGAAGAACAAAGTTTTTTTGAAGGGAGGTGTTCGAGGTAAGTTTTCATTGCCTGATGGTTTTTTTTCCTGTAGTTCAGCCAATAGCCTAATAGATTGCAAAGAGAGAAGATAGCTAGTTTATTTCTGGGGCAGCAGCTCCTGCCTGGAATGGATTTAAGCTGAAGACCCCAAGGGGGCCACGTGGTAAAACTGCCTGGATTATAACTCAGCATCTTGATTTGCTTATATGTATTTTGCTTTTATATTTTTGGCGACGTCTCACTCGCCATCTTCAGGCTGGTGTTTTTGGCTTCGTGTTTGTGTGAGTAAAGCGTGGTTGGAGCTGCCATCTCTCTATAAATCTTGCTGGAGTGCTGGCTTTGTTTCTGTAAGTGGATTGATTGGCTGTGTAGTTGTATTATGATTGGTAGATTGGTGCTGATTGGTGCTGGCTGTGTGTCCGTTGTTCTTTTTATAGAAAGACGGCAGCTCCGCCCACGCTTTACTCACACAAACATGAAGCCGAAAACACCAGCCCTCCTCCCTTACATCAAAGGCACCACAGATGAAATCAGCAAAATTCTCCACAAACACAATATCAAGACAGCCTTCAACACTGACCAAAAAATAGCCAACATCTTAAGAAACCCCAAAGACAAAATCCAGCTAGAAAACCAAGGAGTCTTCGAAATACCATGCAAAACCTGCCCTGCAACATACATAGCACAAACGAACAGGAGAATAAATGCACGCATCGCAGAACACAAAAACGCAGTAAAAAAAAAAGAAAAAACTTCCTCCCTTTTCCAACACCTTAAAGCTACAGGACATGAAATTAATTTTGAAGGAACCAGGTTAATCTCCAAAACGGAGCACTTCAACAAGAGAATAATTATGGAAGCTATCGAAATAGAGAAACACCCCCACAACATGAATAAACATGACGATACCTCCAGCCTACGAGACATCTGGAAACGAGCCCCACCCACCACCCAGGCCGTTACAAAACAAAACAGGCAGCACCAATCAGCACCAGTCTACCAATCATGATACAACCACACAGCCAATCAATCCACTTACTGAAACAAAGCCAGCACTCCACACACCCCCACCAAGATTTACAGAAAGACAGCAGCTCCGACCGTGTTTTAAGCCGAAAACACCAGTCTGAAGATGGCGTGTGTGTGTGTGTGTGTGTGTGTCTGTGTGTGTGTGTGTGTGCATGCATCATCACAAAATCTCCAGAACCATAATGCCTACTAACTTGAAATTTGGCACTTATGTTCACCTTGACTTCTAAGAGCTCGCTAAGAAAGAATTTTTTTGAAATGACCAGCAGATCATTAGTATTTCTTATAATATTACTAGCTGAATACCTGTGCTCCACTACAAAATCTATGTTATCGGGGTTGATAAATGAACACTTACAGCTTGAAAATTAATGTGCAGTTACAATTGTCCTCTCCTCTCCCCTTCTCTCCCTCAGGCTGGCCCCATTGATCCTCTCCTATCTTATCCCCTTCTCTCCCTCAGAGGCCTCTGTGGGGCAAGCCTGAGGGAGAGAAGGGGAGACTCATTTACTTTCAAGCTGTAAGTGTCGATTTATCAAGCCCAATCACATCGCTTTGTAATGGAGCACGGGTATTCAGCTAGTTATGGATGAAAGGCAAAGTTGTTGGCTGCCTAGAGGTGCTGACCATGGGAAAGTGGAAGGGACATTCCTTGGAGTTATTGAAAAATGATTAAGTTGAAACTATCCGTGTTCCCATTAGAGCTCCCGTAGGACATCACAGTCCTGTTTTCCACCACCAGTGAAGCCATTCAAAGCTGGCCAGCAGGGCTGTTCCCAGCAGGGGTTTCTACTAAATCATCAGTGACTTTTATTCAATGATGCTACACCTCTGGGAGTTCTGTTATTGGTACAAGACAGATGACGCTTCCCCATGTGTGTTTTGATTTATACTCCAAAACCCCAATCCCAACCTATCCTGATAGGACCTTGGCCACCATCAATTAATTTTAAGCAAGGATGTTAGACTTTTGGAGATTGTTACAAGACAGATGGTATTCCCCACATAATCCAAACATGGTAGTCCTTAATCCAATTCTCACAACGTCTGTTTTGATTTCTACTCCAAAAACCTTGTCCCAACCTAGGCAGACTGAAGTTCTGGCAACCTTGTCTGGTCTTGAAAAGCTAACGTAGGTCTGATTGGTTTAGCACTTGCGCCTGAGATTAGCTGGCAAGCAAGACAAATCACACGCAAGGCCCATCCTGGAAGAAGGAAATGGCACAATTTCTGAAAAAATAACATGGATGTATTGACTCACACTTGGTGAAGCTCAACTGAGGAGACCCTTCCCACATCCCTGCTCCCTCTCATGTCTCTTGCTCTGAGTGGGAGCAGAAGAAGCAGTGACTGCTTTTACCACTGGGGCTTCCTATTGTTGTCTGTCCCCAGGTGTGACTGCAAGCAGGAGAAGAGGACACAAGGCCCCTCCCTCCATTTCCCCCACCTTCCACCAATATTTCCCTGATCTTTATCAGGGTCGGGATTATTGTTTTTCAAGCACTTTCCAGATCATTTATGGGACTTTTCTTTGATTCTTGCGCCCCTGATATTTGCTCCTCTGAAGGACGTCTATTAAGGCCAAAGAGGCTTCCTTCCAGACAACAGGAAGGTCGAACATTCTGAGATTTACGGGACGTTGAAAAATGCCCACCTTGTTTCTTCTTCATTTCTGACTCTTATTCAAAATGCTGCTTGTGCGGAGGGGTCTTGTGGGGGTCCTGGCTGCCACTCTCAGAGAGACCCTCTCCTACACACATCAGCTCAGTCAGCACAGAAAGACACAGGATTGAAGGATCAATGGATGCATTTCACTTACAGATTACGAAGAGAGTCACAAATGCCAAGATTATGATCATCACCATTCCCACCAAACGAAATAATGACATATCTAAAGAAATAGAAACATGGTTCTGGTTAGACAGATGCTGATTTCCCTGACATGGAGTTCCTAAGCAATGGAAGCATTTCCCAACCTGAACTGGCCTCCAGGCAGTTCCCCTACCAGAAGGAAGCCCCCAATCCCCCTGAGGCTGAAGAGGGAAGAGCAAATGGCCTTGAAGGGGCAAAGAAGGAGACACAACCAAGGCAACAGTCAGATAAGGAGGGGATTTCAGCCTGGGCCAAGAAATCAGCTTAAGGACACGTGTCAAGCAGGCCCTTCCTTAGTTCATCTGAAGATAAATGAGGGAGGCAGAAGCATTTTCAGATTGCCAGATTATACCTGACATTGGTTTCTTATTCTGGTCTCCCTTGTTGGGCTGACAAAGGGCCAACCTCCCCTGCTGAAAATGGCATTAATTGAACCATCCTACAATGGTGAATAATCTACTTCTACATTTATTTTTATTGATGTATTTTATTTAATATATTTATATGCCACCCATCTCACCACGAGGTGACATATTGCAAATGCTGAGCCTCTCACCTGTTTCCTCCTTCCAGGACAAGACCAGGGGCTTCTGCAAGCACTCGTGCTCCAGGTGACACTGAAAACGGTCCCTCTCCTTGGGGTCGATCTCAATGCTGTGCTGGACATAATAGGTCCCATCTGAGTTGGGGGTCACATTCCTATGGAGGGTCTCGGACTTGTAGACCTCTCCATCCCTCGTCCAGGTGGCCTGGATCTCCTTGGGGTAGAAGCCAAAGGCCTGGCAGTTGAGGACCTCCAGTCTGTCATTCACCACTTTGCGAGTCACTTTCCCCACTGGGGCTGTGCAGAAACAGCAACAACAGAATGCCTGGGATTTGTGGAGTTTATGTGAAGGCGATTGAATAATTGACCTCCTTTGGCCCTCCTCTCCCTCTGCTCCCTCTCCTCTCCTGAACCTCTGGGACATGGAACTCTTTAGATTCATTTTTGAAAGGGACACATAGAGTTAGGGGTAAAGTTCTCACTCTGACCAAAGTAATCGTAATGCTTGGGCTTTGAGTTCGGTTTCGGCATCCTAAATTGAATTTGTTCCAGATGTTCCAGATGGAAATTGGGAAGAGAATCAACTTTTGGTTCTGCCCCAAATGCAGGAAGCAAAAATTAGATTTCCTCATGAAAATGAAGCTGGATCTTAACTTTGCTATCTGGCTCCTTTGGTTTCCTTTTCTTTTTCTTTGAAGAACTTATTTTTTGAGGGGAGAGGTTTTGGAACTTCTTTTCCCTATTGTGGTAAATGCCCCTAGTTTGTTTTGGTAAATGCCCAGATCGCTTTCTGCCAGACACATGAAGGATGGCTTGGCTGTGCAGGGCAGAAAAACAAGAGAAAAGGAAGAGGAAGGAGCCGAGAAAAAATACACAACCTGAATGAATTTGGCCACTCACCTGTCTTCTTCCGGTAGGACAGGCATTTTTCTAGCCACTCAAGGCAATTATTCTCCAGGAAGAATTTGATTCTCTCAGACCTCGCTGGATCCTTCTCCCACTTCTCCTTGACCTTCTGGGCCTGGGGCTGAGCTGCCACCCATCCGAGGGTCTCCTTATCGAAGCTGATGAAGTCCTCCCCATTGTAGCCATAGTGCAAAAACCCTCCTTTGCTCCCGTCTTCCCTGAGTTCACAGCCCAAATTCACCTGCCAGGTGTGAAGCCCTGAAATACACAAAGAGGGGTGAGAATAGTCCAGAGTTCCTCTCCCTAGAGACCCCCTCCCAAATGATTGGTTTCCTTCCCCCTTATCCCACCAGGGGAGGGGAAACAGATCTTGCCTCCAATGTTCCCTCTAATTTTTTTTCAATGTAAGCAGAAAAGTATAGTGTTTGAGCGGCACATTTTCATGCCTGAGCACCTGAATTTTTTTCACAGATGTCACCTAAGACAACAACGAAATCAGTATTATTTGAAACTCAAAGTTATGTTTCTTCAAGGTACCTGCTTAAATAAAAGTGTTATATAATATCAATATCACTTAATAACGCTCCTGCTTAGCAACCAAAATGTTGGCTCAGAAACTCTGGCATTGAAGCATGCAAGTCTTAAAGCTGTCAAGTTACAAGATCCTTGCACCCCTAACCCTTTAGGGAAAAAAACCCCAGGGGTCTTCAAACCTGACAGCTTTAAGATTTGTGGACTTCAACTCTCAGAATTCCTCCTCCAGTCATGTTGGCTCAGAAACTCTGGCATTGAAGTGTGCAAGCCTTAAAGCTGTCAAATTACAAGACCCTTGCACCCCTAACCCTTTAGAAAAAAACGCAGAGGTCTTCAAACCTGACAGCTTTAAGACCTGTGCACTTCAACTCCCAGAATTCCTCCTCCAGTCATGTTGCAGCGACGTCATCTGCGTGGATCTGCTCCATCTTCGGTTTTTTTCACAGGGGGCAGGGCTGCCGCTGAAGATGCCGACGAGCCCCTGCCGCCACCAGAATAACAGCTGCCTCCTCCTCCTCCTCCTCCTCCTCCTCCTCCTCCTCCTCCTCCTCCAACAGCACCACCACATTTGCACCTGAGCTCAGCGCCGCGTTACTCCTGCCCCCTCCTCCTCCTCCGCCGTGCTTTTGAGGAGCCATGAGGCCTTTTTTTCCCCTGCTCCCCCCCCGCCTTCCTACTGGCTCCTGCAGCCTCATGGCTCCTCAAAAGCACAGCGGCGGAGGAGGGGGCAGGGGTAATGCAGCGCTGAGCTCAGGTGCTCCGAGCGGAGGGGAGGCGCCGCTGCCACGCGCGGGGATGCCGCCTGGAGCTTTGGCGGCTTCACCTCAGCCGCAGCGCCGGGCGGCAAATCCGGCAGTGCTGTTAGAGGAGGAGGAGGTGGCAGCAGTTATTCCGGTGGCGGCGGGGGCTTTGGGGCTTCACAACTAGCCTCAGTCGCCCCGTGCTCATCAAAGCAAGTCCGGGGAAGTCCTTTGCAGGCAGCCCGTTCTAGCTGCCTGCAAAGGACCTCCCCAGCTTCCGGAGCCTGTGGCAATAGAAATCACTGCGCGGCAGTTGAAAACTGCTGCATGGTTTTTTCTTGCCCTGTGCGCGGCTGCGCAGCCGCGCACCTTAGAGGGAACATTGCTTGCCTCCCCTCTTTATTTCAAGGGTGGGAGGTCTTTTCAGTGATCTGGGGCTACACTTGGTCTTTTTGATGTGGGGCTAGAAGATCATGAAGACCCTGAGAGAGAAGATCTTGGGGAAGGGAGGCAGTTTTCTTTCCTTTGCAGGAAAGGATATCCCATCCTCATGCTCCTTCCAGTCATTGGTGGTCAAGAGAGGAAACAATATTGCTCCTTCTTGGGAAGGAGTGTCAATTACCAAAACGGACCTGGCGGCAGCCACTTTTCCATTTCTCAGTTGCCACACAGGAATGGCCGGGGGGCGGGAGAGGTTTGGAATGTCACTCTAACCCAGACCATGACACAAGTTCATGTCCGGAGGTGGAGAGGGAGAGGAGGAGACCAAGAAACTCTCCAATTAACCTAATTGGACAATGTGACATGTGACACTTGGGGAGGGAATCATTTGTTCTTTTAATTATACTGAAACTGCGGGGAACAATTAGAGTTGGTTTTGCTTTCCCTCGTGCCAATATGCTGTAGCCAACCCCCTAAGCTCCCAGCCCCCCATTTTCTGCTCTTTGCCTGCTTGCCTCTTTTCCCATTAACCAAAGTGACAAGAGGTGGGAAAGTGAGATTTGAGGGAGAATTTGGGACTTGAAGGCAGATCTGCTTTTGCTTACCTCCAGTCTGGGGGTTGAGTTTTGATAACCACTCCTGTTCAGCTCTGAACACCATCCCAGGTACCATAAACATCTGCGCCTCCTCCTCCTCCATCCAGGGCACCAGAGGAACCAACTTCCCGGTGGGAATGTCATATCGAGTGATGGGCTGGTCATCCAGGTGGACCATGGAACTGAACTGGGGCACCCTCTGGCTGGACTCTGACACCTCTAGGTAGGAATAGGACAGGGAGTGCCTGAAGGAGCCTGGAAGGGGAAAAGGGATACAATCAAGATCAAATGAGGTACTACTACCACTCTATAAAGCCTTAGTAAGACCACACCTAAAGTATTGCATCCAGTTTTGGTCATCACACTATAAAAATGATGTTGTGACTCTAGAAAAAGGGCAGAGGAGAGCAACCAGGATGATTAGGGGACTGGAGATTAAAACATATGAAGGACGGTTGCAGGAACTGGGCATGGCTAGTCTAGTGAAGAGAAGGACCAAGGAAGACAGGATGTATTGTGCCCAGAGTCCAAAGTCTCCGTACTCTCTACTCAACTGCCCAACTCCAAGCAGCTCCTGCCCTGCTGGTCCTCCAGGTAGTGGGTTTGTACGGTCAAATGGAGTCAGGTCCTCAAGCAACAGTGTGAACCTGGAGGGACCCCTCACCAGATGTGCCCAGCTGTTTCCAAGATCAGCCAAGAGTTGCTAGGGACTTCTGTTATCAACCTATGAATGAGGGGCATATGCATAAATATAACAATGTCTTTAATAACTAGTTGTTACTGTGGGACAACAATATTTAGCATTTCATCTGTAATCAACTATGAGTGAATTTCTTTTTTTTTTCTTTTTCATTTATTTCCAAAGTTAAAATGCAAAATCCCCCGTTCACCAACCCCCCCCCCCCAAAAAAAAAAAAAAGAAATGCAGAAAGGACAAAACAAAGACAGAATCAGAAACCAAAAAAAAAGAGGAAAAATTATGCAGAAAACAAAATATTAAATACACATGAAATGGGATTCCTCCCTAGCATGGCATTTTGAGTGAAGTAACAGGAGAGACGTCTACTTCAACTACCTGCTTAGGCAGGAAACCGGATGCCATTTCAGACAAATGGTTCTCCCAACAGACAGGGAGCTCTTTTCCTTTTGCCAACAAATAGCTGATTTTGCCACCAAAGGTAGTTATTTGGTAGCTTTGCTCCCTGTTTTTTTGGGAAGGGGAGACCCAGACAGAGAAGAGGGGGCTGGATGCCCTTAGTTCTTGATTTCTCTCTCATTTTTACTTCCTCACTCAGATACAAACAGGGATAGATTTCACACTGAATACAAAATGTTCTGAGCAAAGGGGGACGGGAGGCATTTCCTGCTGGAAAAGGATTTTGAGACAGAGGGTGAATGTGGAGGAGAGACCCAAATGCGACATGCATCCCCCCCCCTCACTTTCAATTTCCTCCCACCCAGTCACAAAGCCTTCCAGAAACTCAGCGGTTGCCTAGCATGGAGGACCCCAGCACAAGAGCCAGAGGGGCGCCCGGGGCAGCTCCATCGCCCTCAGACCGTGTGCACCTATGACCCAAGACACTTCGCACCCAGAGACTGAAAGCGTTGTTGCCAAGGGTTGCCGTTCAGCTGAAGTTTTCTGCCCCACCAGAAGAAGAAAAAAATTACTGCCCTGGTATTGTTTCATCACCACAAGCTTCGCAAGAGAGGAGAGGGCGCCTAGCCTGACCGCCCACAACATGCAGCGATCCTCTGAAGGTCATGGACAGCCAGATTTAGCGTGCAAACGACCTGGGTACGCCTATTGTGTGAATGCAGCCACAGCCATTAGGCCCTCCTAATTCTTCTTGCAAGACTTCCGGAACAACTCCTTCCCCCTATCCGCTCCCCCTCTCTCCCCCGCGGCCGTAATATAGTTCTGCTAACCAGAGCATACACAATATTTGCTAGACCAATTCTTGAATATAGCGCATCTGTCCGGATCCCACACTGAATATCAGACATTAATACAATCAAAGAGTGCAGAGATATTTCCTGAGAAGAGTCCTCCATTCCTCTGCTCACAACAGAAGACCTTATGCCACTAGACTTGGAATGTTGGGCTTGGACAACTTAGAACTTCTCCGTCTTCGATCCGACCTAAGCTTAATACATAAAATTATCAGCTACAATGTCCTACCTGTCAATGATTACTTCAGCTTCAACTACAACAACACACGAGCTCACAATAGATACAAATGTATGGTAAACCTATGGTAAACTGCTCCAAACTCGATTGCATAAAATACAACTTCAGTAACAGAGTGGTCAATGCCTGGAATGCACTAACTGACATTGTGGTTCCTACCCCAAACCCCCAAAACTCTAACCTTAGACTGTTTATGTCCACTTCACCCCATTCCTAAGAGGTCTGTAAGGGGCATGCATAAATGTTCTGTCCCTGTCCTAATATTCCCTTGTATTCATAATCATTTTATGTATTCATAATCATGTCTATATTTGTATCTGTTATCTAATTCAAACTCGATAAAATATATACTTGATAAATGATTCCATGATAATTCACACTTGACCAAATAAATAAAATAAATAAACATCCCAACAGAGATGGTTGCATGGAAAAGGGGGGGCAAGGAGAATCCTCCACGCTCGGTTTTCACGCACTGCCCCATGTGAATGCGACCCAAAGGTTTTGCCAAGTGGCGCCCCGGGGGCAGAGCCATCACCTCCCCTTCAGGCACCGTCCACATGTTCTTCATTGCACCTAGAAGAGGTGCCGGGGTGCGCTGGGATGGGTTGGCTAGTCTCCAGGTTGGGGATGTTAGGATTTGGAGTCCCTCCCCACAGCGGGCTGGCACAAGTGACTCCTGAAGAGGGGTGGGGGGAAACCATCCTCGTGGCCGCCTCTCCTGGAACTGGGTCCCGCTGTGTCAGACTTGGGTCCTTGGAACATGATGGGACAACATACTGACTTAAAACCTGAAATATTTTTGTTAGGGATTTTACCAGAAAATTGCAGTAAAGAAAATGTATATTTGATGATTCATGTTATAACAGCAGCTAGGATCATATTTGCACAAAATTGGAAAAGCGAAGAGATCCCTAGAGAGGAGAATGTGACTAAGAAAATATTAGAACGTGCAGAAATGAACAGATTAACGTTAGCAGTGAAGGAGAAAGAGCCAACTGAATATTGTATGATTTTGGGAAATATTTTACCAATGGCTGGCAAAGAAAAAAAGGAGTTTGGAAATGAAGAAGGCTAAAAAATTAGTAGAAAGTATGTCCAGATAGAGATATAAATAAGATGAAAAATGTTAGTATGTGTATGATGAGAATAATGATGTGGAATGTTAATAGGGTATTATCCATGGAAGATAATAATAAGAAAAATGGAGAGCTTTATAAAGTTTAAATGTTTAATGTATTATAATATTAAGTTTAGGGAAACAATGTTAATATGAAAGTGAAAGATGTGGCAAATGAAGAACAATATTGCACAGAGATGTTTGTACCCAGACGACCCACTGCATAAGGAAAGATGGAATGCTTATTTTTGTAATTGAAAAATAATAAAAATATTTTTTTAAAAAAAAAGAAATGAAGAGATTGACACTGGCTGTCAAAGAGAAAGAACCAACGGATTATTATACAGTTTAGGAATCTTTTCACCGGTGGTTAGAGAATAGACCTAAGAATTAATAGTAAAAGAAGTTCTCTAAAGTGTTTAAAAAATGTATGAATAGTCGATATAACTAATAGAGTTAAATGAATTGCAACGGGATAGTTACACTATTAGATGTATTGGAAATTAATGAATAAGATGTGCTGTATTTTCAAGTTGGCCCAAAATAATTGCACCCAGACGAAAACGCTGGTGAATGGAAAATGGGTTGTTGATATAAAATGAAAAAAAAAGAACATGACGACGAGCAGAGCGACCGGCCGAGACTGCTCCGCTGCTGCCCAGTTGCAACTCCCTCCCTCCCTCCCTCCGCACTCAGGAAGGGACAAGGGGAGAGGCAGAGCTTGCCATGCGGCGGAGCGGGAAAGGGAAGCGTCACAGATTGCGAGGCCGGGCTGGAGAGCGAAGAATGGAGGCTCTGCTGCAGGCGCGGCGCTGCTCTCTTATGCTACAAGCCATCCGGGCCAGGACGCCCTTAGCCTTAGATCTAAATTGCGGGGCCAGCCTTGCCTGGAGCCACCCCGGCATGCGCAGTTCGACTTCCAGAAGGGGAACCTCTTCCCGTCTTCCTACTAGCCCGTCCGCCAAGCTCTAAACCAGTGTTTCTCAACTTTGGCGACTTTTAAGTCCTGTGGACTTCAACTCCCAGAATCCCCCAGTTGGCTGGGGGATTCTGAAAGTTGAAGTCCCCTGGACTTAAAAGTCGCCAAAGTTGAGAAACACTGCTCTAAACCTTCCCGTTTGACCTAGACTGGACTGGACTGGACTGGATTAGACTAGACGAAGAAAGGAGAGAATTCTTCCTTGGACATACAAGGAATTGTTCTTTGATGCCTAGGCTCTCAGTGTACATAACAGAAAAAACAAAATCGAACGCATTCATCAAGGATCACAAGGTGCAACGCTTAAGAATAGTGGTAGGTTACTCATAAGCAATCAAAGCATACTAGGAAACAAACAAAACAAGTTTTAAACTTTCACTCCTGCAGATCTTCAGCCAGAAGAACGGATTGCAAATCGAACACCAAACGTTGTTTGTCCCACCCTAGTAACTCGTTCCTACCTAACGCAATACAAACATCCTACAATTACAAAATCTATTCCGTGTGTATAGATAGATCTCTTGTTCCTAAGTTGCTGGAACACACAACGGGTTAAAAACAAAAAGCAACATTTGTAACCAAAGGAGACAATCCATGCTGGGTGGACTGGAGAAAACGGAGGGGGGATGTGGGAAAGAGACCCAGGCAGGACACGCGTCGTCCGTCCTCTCCGCCTTCCCCCCGTCCTCCCCCCCCCTCGCTTTTAAGCCACATCTGCAAATCCTTCCAAAAACTCACCGCGGCGGCTTCTCGGCATCGAGGATTCCAGCCAGGCCCAGAGGAGCAAGAAGAGAGACTGTAGCAGCCGCATCACTCCCTGACCAAGGGCACCTTCCACTCCCGAAGACGACGGGGTCCGCCCATCCTATAAAAGGGCCTGCCTCGCCCACGCGTCTTCGACAAGTTTTCTGACTCATCCGTGCATTGCTCCTTTTACCTTCGGGGAGGAGGGGCGATGCTTGGCACCGGGCTCCCAGCTTTAACAATCGCAGCGCCGCTGCCTCCCCCCCCCCCCCCCCCGCCCTAGTTCCACTGAAGTAATAATAATAATAATAAATTTGGATTTATTAGCCGCTCCCTTTCCAAGTAGGACTCGGGGCGGCGTACAATGGAGCATATAACATGAAACATATATAACAACACCAAACGTACATACATACACAACACACATACATACACGGAGGAGGAAGCAAATTACATCAATAGACAGTTAAAAATCTGCTTTAAAATACCCCAATTGTAAAAACCCAATAAAATTAATATTTAAGAACAATTTAAAAAAAAACAGTTTGGAGGAATGGGAAAATTACGATTGCGATTGAGCCAGGCCGGATAATTGAAAGAGGTGGGTCTTCAGCTGTACACGGAAGGAGCGGAGATCGGAAATCATCCTGATGTCACGGGGGAGGTCATTCCATAGGGCTGGGCCCATCACAGAGAAGGCTCTGCTCCTGGGTGTCGCCCCCCGGCACTGTTTGGCGGACGGCACCCGGAGAAGTCCCTCTCTGTGTGAGCGAATTGGTCGTAGGGATGTGTGGGGCAGGATGCGATCCTGCATATAACTAGGCCCTGTGCCATGGAGCGCTTTAAAGATCATAATCAAAACCTTGAAACGCACTCGGTAGACCACAGGCAGCCAGTGCAGCTCGCGCAGGAGAGGTGTTACAGGGGAGTATCTAGTCCTCCCCATAATCACCCGCGCGGCCGCGTTCTGGACCAATTGTAGTCTCCGAGTGCATCTCAAGGGAAGCCCCATGTAGAGAGCATTGCAGTAATCCAGGCGAGACGTCACTAGCGCATGGGTGACTGTGCGTAGGGCGTCCCGGTCCAATAAGGGGCGCAATTGGCGCATCAGGCGAACCTGATGGAACGCCCCCCTTGCCACGGCTGTTACATGGTTATCCATGGACAGCCGGGTATCCAGGAGGACGCCCAAATTGCGCACCTGTTCCATGGGGGCTAGTTGGACGCCCCCGATGGCCAGAGATGGAAGCACCTGGTTGAACCGGGAGGCCGGAAGCCACAGCCACTCCGTCTTGGAAGGGTTGAGTTTTAGTCGGTTGCCATCCATCCAGACCCGTACGGCCTCCAGACACCGGGACATCATTTCGACGGCCTCATTGGGGTGGTTCGGAGTGGAAATGTATAGCTGAGTATCATCAGCATACAGATGATATCCCACTCCAAAACCACGGATGATCTCGCCCAGCGGTTTCATATATGTGTTGAACAGGAGAGGCGAGAGCACCGATCCCTGTGGCACTCCACATGTGAGTGGCCTCCGGGTCGAACTCTGCTCCCCTGTCAACACACGTTGCGTCCGACCAGAGAGGTAGGAGCCAAACCACCGTAAAACGGTGCCTCTGACTCCCAGCCCCTCTAGCCGGTGCAACAGGATACCATGGTCGATGGTATCGAACGCCGCCGAGAGATCTAATAGGACCAGGATAGAGGAACAACCCCTATCTCTGGCCCTCCAGAGATCATCAACCAATGCGACCAAGGCCGTCTCCGTGCTGTGCCCGGGTCGGAAGCCGGACTGGCGCGGGTCTAGATAATCATTTTCCTCCAGGTGACGTGGGAACTGCTGTGCTACCACACTCTCTACAACCTTCGCTAAAAAAGGAAGGTTGGAGACTGGACGATAATTGACTAGGTCCGTTGGGTCCAGGGAAGGCTTCTTGAGCAGGGGCCTCACCACCGCCTCTTTCAAGGCGGCCGGTAGAGACCCCTCACCCAACGAGGCGTTCACCAGGCCCAGGAGCCAGTCGCGCGTGACCTCCCAGGATGCCAGTACAAGCCAGGAGGGACACGGGTCCAATAAACATGTGGTGGGTCGCAGACGTCCACGCAACCTGTCCAAATCCTCGATGGCAACCGAGTCAAACTCCTCCCAAAGCGGTCCCTCAAGACTCGCAACGGGCGTCTCTACTGAACCACTGAAAGGGGTCCATCCCATCCGGATTTGAGCGACTTTGTCCTGTAGATAATTCCCAAACTCCTCTGCTCTGCCCTGTAAAGGGGCTTCCCGTGGTCTCTCAAACAAGAGGGAACGGGTCACCCGAAACAGGGCGGCAGGGCGGTTATCTGCAGACGCAATAAGAGCAGCGCAATGTTGACGTTTGGCCGCTCTTAGTGCCACAAGGTACGTCTTCAAATAGGCTCGTGCCTGTGCTCGGTCAAATTCGGAACGGGAGGATCTCCAACGACTCTCTAGGCGTCTCTTGTGGCGTTTCATCACCCTTAGCTCCTCGGTAAACCAAGGTGCCAGGGTGGTTCTTCGCCGCAGGAGAGGCCGCAAAGGCGCCACCCGGTCTAGGGCCCCGGTAGCCGCACTATTCCATGCGACTACCAGGTCCTCTACTCGGGGGCGGGTCAGGTCCACAGGAGGTGGCCCAAGTTCCGTCTGGAACCTATCCGGTTCCATCAGGCGCTTGGGGCGGAACCATCTAATACCTTCCAGTTCCGCCTCCTCGCGGCGGGGGGTAGCACCAGGGAAGTCCAGCCGGAGAAGTGAGTGATCCGACCATGACAGGGGAATAGTGTCTAGATCCCCTATTCCCAGATCACTCGTCCACTGGCCAGAGACAAAAACAAGGTCCAGGGTGTGGCCTCCCTCGTGAGTAGGGCCCTGAATTAACTGGGTCAGGTCCATGGCTGTCATGGAAGCCATGAACTCCCGAACCCCCTCAGACGCTTCTCCCATCGACGGCAGATTAAAATCCCCCATCACTAAAAGTTTGGGGGTCTCAACCGCCACCGATGAGATCAGCTCAAGGAGTTCGGGCAGGGCCGCTGAAGTATAGCGAGGAGCCAGGTATACTATCAGCAGGCCCAACTGCCTCCCTGGGCCCCATCTCACGACGAGGGACTCACACCCGGATGTCTGCGGCACAGTGAACTCTCTCGGCTCTAAGTCTTCCCGGATAATCACTGCTACCCCACCGCCCCTTCCCTGGGCCCGAGGCTGGTGAAATGCTCGATAACCTGGAGGGCACATTTCCACAAGGGGTAGACCTCCCTCGTGGCCCAACCAGGTCTCGGTTATTCCGGCGAGGTCCGGGTCCCCCTCCAAAATTAGATCGTGGATGAGGGGGGCCTTATTAACAACGGACCTCGCATTGCATAACAGCAGTCTCAGGCCTTGGGTCTGTAGATCCTGACCACCTAGTATGCAGGGGTTGGTACAAACGACCGGGAATGACCAAAAACCCCGGTCTCCCAACCGACTACGTGCTCTTAAACTGTCCTCGCACCTGCCCCTCCCTACGACCGTTGGTATTAAGGTGCCCTGCATAGGAATGCTATCTTCCCTCTCCTCCCCCACTCCGCCCCCTCCTCTTTCGACCACACCTAAGTGCCTGGCTCTTCCATCCCTCCTAACCAGTTCCCCCCCCCCCCATCCCTACAACCCCTCCCCCCCCCATCCTTATAACCCCTTACAACTTTTAAAAAACATTTAATTAAAAAACCCCTTAACGTGCGCTTCCTCCACCTCTCTGGGTTAATGAACCCGTCCTCAAGGTGGGCCCTCGAGAGGGCTGGAGGCCAGACCTGCGAGAGAGGGGACTCCCGCAGCTGCAGTAAATCCGACTTCGTGTACATAAGGATCATGTAGAAAAAATCATAGGGGCAAAGTTAGTTAGTTACAGATGCTGAAGATGTATCCTGGTTTGTCGTAGATATTGTCCTAACCCTAGGTGGAAAGGGTAAGTTAGTGGGCTAGTCAATGGTAAAATAAATTAATGAGGTTTGAAGCTGTGGCAAGAGAATCAGTACTCGATAAAGGCAGGAAGGAAAAAGTCACACCTTCAGCAACTGTCCACCTATCCCCCTGGTGTCTCTCCTCCATGACCAGGCCCAGGAAAAGATGGACACTTGCCTTCTTGGGACCCCTGCTGCTCATCTTCGCAGGGGCTATTGTTAGATGTTAGACATGTTAGATGTTAGACATGTTAAATTCCACAACCTTAGATTTCAAGCTTTCCATTCCAGTTGTCTTTGCTCTGATGTGGTTCACTCAGCTCCCCCTCCACCAGCCGCTTCATTTAGCTCTCCTCTCTTCTCCTCTCCTCAACTCCATCCACACAACGAAGCGGTCTTCCAGCTTTCCGACCAGCGCCCCGGCCAGCACGCCAACACACCAACACACCAACACACCAACACGCCAGACACCATCATCGTGGCTCCGCACGTCTCTCCACCTCTCCACGCCTCTCGCCTTTCGCCATTTGTCTCTCCGCTCAGCGCCTAGCGCTCTGCTCAGCGTCTGGCGCTCCCACCAGCCAGACGAACACCCCACTACACACCTCTGCTCGCCTCTCGCCTCTCCGTTCCGCTCTCCGCCGAGCGCTCAGCGAAAGGCAAACGGCGTTCGGCGCTCTCATATTCATTCTGAGCTCGGCGTCCTCAGCGTTCCCGGTTTCCTGCCGGCCAGCCGACCACCCAAGTGCCCTGCCCGACCCATCATAGCCAGGCAGAGCCGGGGGGTGGTCACCGACAAAGCCCGACCCTCAGAATGATATTGAGGGTCGGCAGCACCTCTCCCAGCTGGGAGGCCCCTCCGCAATTCTGCGGAGCTTACACGACAGCCGCCATTCGCCCCGGAAGCTCCTCCTCCTATCTCAGTACATCGTCTCATCCGTACACCCCACCCCCCAAAAAAAACCTAAGTCCGGGGATGCGCCAGAGAGCGAAGGAAGCGGCGCTGCTATTTGCACATCCTAGGGGACTCTGGAAAGTCCTAGCCTGAGGTTGCCTCCACACGCAGAGATGTCCCCCCCTAAAGTTCTCACCAGCCAGGCTCAGCATTCAAGCGACCTGGTTGCCTGGTGTGTGAAGGCAGAATAAGGGAGTTGGAAGGGACCTTAGAGGTCATCTAGTCCAACCTCCCTCAAGCGGGAGACCCTACACCATTTGTTACATAGGGCAATCCAATCTCTTCTTGAAAGCTTCCAGTGATGAAACTCCTGCAACTTTTGAAGGCAACTTCTTTTGCCTGGTTGATTGTTCTCACTGTCAGAAACTTCCCCTTTATCTCCAGGTTAAATCTCTCCTTGATCAGTTTCCATTCATTCATCCTTGCCTGGGCTTCAGGTGCTTTGGAAAATAGTTTGAAGCCCTCCTCTCTGTGGCAGCCCCTCAAATATTGGAAGACTGCTCTGTTAGGGTGTAACCAACAAGTTGGGTAGACAATATATTGCACAAGGCATGTTATGTATCTTTAAGAGAGGAGATCTGCTAATTAGTAGATTACAGCATTTAAATTGCAGCTGATGTTCTCTCTCTCTCTCTCTCTCTCTCTTGATTGATGTATGATAACTGCTGTCTAACTGTTACTACTGTTGCTACTACTTACTGTGTGTAAGTTATTTGCTACTTGTATCCAAGTTATCTTGGTAGTATTGGACTGTTTTTTCTGTGTATGACTTTTTGGCTGTGTTTATGGATTTTGCTATATTCTTCAAAAAGTAAAGTTTATTTTGTTACTTTACTATCCATTATTCAGTGTGGTTGCTTTATCTATCGCACGCTGCGTATACTTTACAGGGTTGCTCTGTTATAACCTCGACCTGGGGTTCATTGCTAGTGCTTAATCGCACTAGTACCACTAACATGCTCTCAGGTCTCCCCTGGTCCTTCTCTTCACTAGACTAGCCATGCCCAGTTCCTGTAAGCATTCTTCATATGTTTTAGTCCCCAGTCCCCTAATCATCCTGGTTGCTCTCCTCTGCACTTTTTCTAGACTCTCAACATATTTTCCATAGTGTGGTGACCAAAACTAAATAGAGTACTCTAGGTGTGGTCTTACTAGGCCTTTATAAAATGGTATTAATACCTCACTTGATCTTGAATGTCACCTGTTAGGATTGCATTGGCTTTTTTGGCTGCAGCTGCACACTGCTGGCTCAAGATATACAGACATCATAAAGGGTGAAAAAATTGTGATAAGATCAATTAAAGCATTTGAGATGCTTAGAAAGGGAAAGGGTCCATATGGAAAAAGAGGATCGATGGATTAATTACTTCAGAAAACTTCAAAAATATAAAATTTGTACAAAATTATCAATTTGTTGGACTTCCTCGGGAAAGACTTGTAGAAAGCATCATAACAAATTTGATGAAAAGATTAATGGATTGTGAACATTTACAAACATGTAGCCAATTTCAAGACATGAATAAATTAGGATTTCTTGATTTTTTTTGAGAGCCAGATTACTGGAAGAAGTAGTAGTTCCGTGGACAGAAGCTGCTTGAATTTTGTAGTAGTTCCATGGACAGAAGCTGCTTGAATTTAGTGACATTTTTCATTACGAAATTAATACCAACAAAAAGGAGTTGCCATCACTGTCTGATACAAGGAGATGCAGGGATGAACTGAGAGAGACTCAACAAAGATCAGCAAATGAGGAGGCAGCCACTGCTTCAGCTTCAACTGCAACAACACACAAGCTCACAATAGATACAAACTCAAGGTAAACCACTCGAAACTCTATTGCAGAAAATACGACTTCAGCAACTGAGTGGTCAATGCCTGGAATGCCCTACCTGGCACTGTGGTTTCTTCCCCAAACCCTCAAAACTTTCACCTTAGACTGTCTACTGTTCACCTCACCCCATTCCTAAGAGGTCCGTAAGGGGCGTGCATAAGCACCTTAGCGTGCCTACCGTCCCTGTCCTAATATTCCTTTGTATTTGTATCCATTTCATGTATTCATATTCATGTTTATACTTATATCTGTTATCTAATTCATGCTTTATGGAAAAAATAAATAAATAAACAAATTAGGATAATCTGGACTTTTCAAATGGTCAATGAAATGATTATTTAAAGGAGACGGGAGTTAAAATGCAGCTTCATAAGATTTCTAGAAAAAAGATTGCTACGAAAAGGGATGATTGAGAATTCCATGGAAATGATATGAGGGACAGACATGAGGTTGAAGGTAAACACCATCAGAAGTTGGGATAATTCATCTATCTCCATCTTCTGTTGTGGACACTCCAAAAGTATCTAGGTGGTCACTGGAAGATGAAGATGGGTCCGGACCCGATCCAGAAGACCTATTCTTATCTTTTTAAAATTGAAGTTTGCAAGGGGATCCTAATCACAAAAAGAAGTGATCCTGAAATCATTATGTTTAACCTCATACGTAGTAGAAATTTTATTTATTTATTTATTTGTATCCTGCCTTTATATATAATAAGGAGGCGAGCCTGTGGCTTAGTGGCTTCAAGCTGTGGGCTTGAAGATGGCAGGTGAGATCCTGCCGAAACGTTGCAAAGACAATCTCAACCTTACACGGGAAAAGACCCGAATACAACAAAACCAGCATACCTACACCCCTCCTCCTAATTTTCCCACAACACTTATGTGAAATGGGTTTGAATGTGAAACAGTGACTGGCCTAAGGTCAACCAGTTGGTTTTCATACACTATTTTCAAGGAACTTCTGTTGAACTTTTGCTTCTGTTACTTCTTTACAATGTATTTGTGCTGGTAATGGGGAGGGGAGAGGTTATTTGGTCCATGCAATTATGCAAATTGAAAATGCTGGCTTGGGAAATAAAATTCTTGGAGTTTTCCTTTGCAGCCTCCATGGCAGGGGTGAAATTCAGTAGGTTCTGACAGGTTCTGGAGAACCAGTAGTGGAAATTTTGAGTAGTTCGGAGAACCGGCAAATACCACCTCTGGCTGTCCCCAGAGTGGGGGTGGGAATGGAGATTTTGCAATATCTTTCCCCCAGGAGTAGGGAGGGAATGGAGATTTTGCAATATCCTTCCCCTGCCACATCCACCAAGCCATGCCAACAGAACTGATACTAAAAAAAAATTGAATTTCACCACTGCTCCATGGTGATAAGAGATGTGAAATATATGTCCCTTCTTGACCCTATCATAGCTGTATTTTCCTATCATTCAAGAGCTTCTCGGCCTACCTCACCCTCTTTTTGGATCTGGGTGAATATGCAGTATTTAAAGCTCATGCCACAGTCCACATCATGCAGTTATTGAGATGGTTGTTTGTGATAAGATCCCTTCAATCTCTTTCAGAGGGAGAAACTTCATGTTGTCCTTCTCTAGCCATCTTGTCCTGTATTCCACTAAAAATGTATGTGGCGAGGAAAAATGGAAAAAAACAGAAGGAATAGAACTGGGAAATGGAAATATAGTGAAAGCATTAGCAAAGGATGATGGTTACAAGTACCTAGGCATATTGGAAGCAGATAACATCTTAAATGGAAAAGTCAAAGAGTCAACACAAAAGGAATACATCAAGAGGGTGTGCAAAATATTAAAATCAAAGTTGAATGCTGGAAACATAATTAAAGCCATTAATACATGGGCAGTTCCAGTGATACGCTACTCAGCTGGAATCATCAACTGGACTCTGGCTGAACTGCCACGAAGTGACATCGACAGGTTGTACCTGCCAAGAAAAATAGGGGGCTATTGCAAAGAAGAAAGAAGAAAGAAGGAAGAAGGAAGAAGAAGAAGAAGAAGAAGAAGAAGAAGAAGAAGAAGAAGAAGAAGAAGAAGAAGAAGAAGAAGAAGAAGAAGAAGAAGAAGAAGAAGAAGGACGAAGTTTGAATGATTATGTGAACCAAAGTACAGAAAAATTGCTGCAGGCTGTGAAAACGGAGAACAGCATAAAAACAACAGAAACAAAGGCAGAATATAAGGAAAAACAGCTGGATGACAGATTAAATAGATGGAAAACCAAAGCTTTGCATGGACAGCACTTGAAAAACATTGAAGGAAAATGTGATGACAACTTGACATGGACATGGCTTAAGATGGGAACTATCAAGAAAGAAATGGAAGATTTAATACTGGCTGCTCAAGAACAAGCACTACAAACTAATGCCATGAAAGCGAAGATACAAAAATCCACTGACTATCCAAATTGCCGACTTTGCAATAACAAAGTCTAAACTGTTTCACATTTAATATGTGAATGCAGCAAAATCGCACAAACTGATTGCAAAGCTAGACATGATCGAGTTGCTAAATTAATCCACTGGTCATTATCTAAGAAATATGATTCACCCGTATCCAGAAAGTCAAGGGAACATAAAGTGGAAAAAGCTATCAAAAATGAGAAAGTGAAGATCTTGTTGGACTTTCGAATACAAACGGACATCATTTGGAGCACAACACGCCAGATATAGCGGTTGTAGAGGGCTGAAGTGTGCAGTTTATTGATATCGCTGTTCCAGGAGATGCCAGAGTTGAAGAAAAAGAACTAGAAAAAAGAATGAACTATTGTGACCTCGCCATCGAAACTACATGGCTATGGATGAAGCATGTAACAGTGATACCCATTGTCATTGGGGCACTTGGCACCATGTCCGAGAATTTTACAAGATACATCAACAAATTGCAGCTTCCTGCAATAACACCAGCGGAACTGCAAAAAACTGTGCTACTTGGGAGATCTTATATTTTAAGAAGGTACTTGGTTGATACCTAGGACGCTGGCAGAAAACCGTATCAACCATTAACACCAGTCACTGGTATTTTTGATGCATTTTTGAATGTTCAGTTGGCTGAGTTTCATGTTTAATGAATAAAGTATATTATTATTATTATTATTATTATTATTAATTATTATTATTATTATTATTATTATTATTATTATTATTATTATTATTGTTGTTGTTGTTATTGTTGTTGTTGTTGTTGTTGTTGTTAATAATAATAATAATAATAATATACTTTATTCATTAAACATGAAACTCAGCCAACTGAACATTCAAAAATGTATTATTATTATTATTATTATTATTATTATTATTATTATTATTATTATTATTGTTATTGTTGTTGTTGTTGTTGTTGTTGTTAATAATAATAATAATAATAATAATAATAATAATAATAATAATAATAATAATAATAATAATAATAATAATAATAATAATATCATCATCCTTGGTTAGGAATCGAGCTGTTGAGCTACCAACCAGCCCCAATATATCACCAAATATTAACCACGTAGTAGTAGTAGTAGTAGTAGTAATAATAATAATAATAATAATAATAATAATAATAATAATAATAATAATAATAACGACAACAACAACAACAACAACAACCATGTTACTAAGATTATTCACTGGAAATTGTGCCAAAAGTTTGGATTTGAGTACAGCAAAAACCACTGGGGCCATCAGGTTGAGAAGGTTTTAGAGAATGAGAAAGTCAAGATCCTGTGGGACTTCAGTATCCAGACTGACAGGCACTTGGTCTACAACGCACCTGACATAACAATAATTGAAAAGAAAAAAGTATGGTTCATTGACATTGCAATACCTGGTGATGCACGAATTGAAGATAAACAGCAAGAAAAAAAAATCACAAAATACTGGGACTTGCAAATTGAGGTTGAGCGGCTGTAGAAAAAGAAATCATGTGTTGTCCCAATTGTAATTAGAGCCCTTGGAGCAATACGTAAAGGGCTACCTCGCTATTTGAAAATTCTAAATTTACCTGACTTGAACATTCTGACTCTACAAAAAAACCACCATATCCTGCACCCAAAATGGCCATTCAATGTATAATATGCACCCAGATTTTCAGCCTCTTTTTTGAGGGAAAACGGTGCATTTTATACTCCGAAAAATACGGTATGTTTTTCAAGACAAATATTGGCTAATCTTCATGCTGAGGAAAAAGAGGATTACCAACTGTTAAAAAACCCACAAACAACAGCTAATCATTCATTTATTTAATTGTTTGATGTTATCTTGGGTTTTCATTTCATTAACAGAATAACAGAAATAACAAAAGTAGAAGGGATCTGGGAGGTCTTCTAGTCCAACCTCTTGCTCCTGTATCCTTTCATACAAATGGTTGTCCAATCTCTTCTCAAAAAGTGGCGGTGTTGGAACATCCACAACTTCTGGAGGCAAGTCATTCCACTGGTTAATTGTTTTCTCCTTAATTCTATGTTGGTTTTCTCCTTGGTTAATTTCCATCCATTGTCTTACCTTCAGATGCTTTGGAGAATAGCTTGACTCCCTCTTCTTTGTGGCAGCCACTTAGATATTGGAACACTGTTATCATATCAGCCCAGTCCTTCTTTCCACTAGACTAGACATATTCAATTTCTACAATGATTCTTTTTGTATGTTTTCACCTCCAGTCCCCTAATCATCTTTGTTGCTCTTCTCTGCACTCTTTCTAGAGTCTCAACATCTTTTTCACTAGTTGCTGGTTCTCTCTAGTACCACTTTTATTTGAGCCAACAGCAATTTTATTCATGATTGATGCCAAATGGAAAAAGGGCATTTTCTCTTCTGGGACTTTGCAATATGGCCTCGTTTTACGCTCAAAAACTCAGAAAGTCCATTTCAGCAATGTCTCTCCTTAAACCCCAGAGGTGATTAATTTTTAATTTTATAACAATGTTCTTTTCCTCAATATATTTCAGTGGTTGAAGATGAGATCTCCTTGGCAGGTTTTCATTTTCTCCCTTGGCGCAAAAGAGTTAACAGTAAAAACTGATCAGGATATTTCTGATCAAAGTTTCAATACATTGTTTAGCTTCAGGCGAGCATTGAAAATGTCAGTCAATCAGAACAGAGCTCAAAAGTACCTTGAAGGTCTTGGAGTCCAACCAAACTCCTCAAGCAGGAGACCCTATACCATTTCAGACAGGTTTTCTTAAAAACCTTCAGTGGGGACCTCCATAGAATATGATGGAGCGCCTAAAACTTTTGAAAGCAAGTTGTCCTCACTGTTAGGAAATGTCTCCTTAATTCCAGGTTGCTTCTCTCTTTGCGTAGTTTCCATCCATTGTTTCTTGTCTTGCCTTCTGATGCTTTGGAGAATAAGTTGACCCACTTTTGTTTATGGCAGTGCCTTAAATAGTCCTACACTCTCCATATTTTTATTTCTTTTTGTTTTAAATTTCCAAATGGATGCAAAGCAGTGGTTCCCCATGTGGGGCCTATTCCTCACAGGGGGGGGGGGCAATTTGATTTTTAATGGGGGTAATTTGAACCTTGTTTAAACCAAGTTAATGGCCTTTAGGCATATTGTGCATGAGTAGAGTTCAGTTTTTGAGTAAGGTAAGAATTATATGTCACAGGGGTGCGGCTATCAGAAATTTAGAGATGCTTAGGTGGGCATGACCAAAAAAAAGGTTGTGAACCACTGATGTAAAGAAAACATACAAACACAATAACAGTGAATAATTAAATGTTATGTGCCTGAAACAATTTCACTCTCACTTCTCTACTTTTATCATTAGATGTTCCTTAGTGTTTAGATCTGGTCTCAGGAGGATAATATAGCACTTAGGGAAGAAGATGCAGCCCAGAAGCCCAGCCCCAGAGGCCAAGATGGAAAAAACCTGCACGGCCACCATGGACTTTCCTTTGGTGCTCAGGTAGCTGGGGAGAAAGGAGACCCAGACACTGCAGAAGACCAGCATGCTAAAAGTGATCAGCTTAGCTTCGTTGAAAGCCCCAGGCAGATTCCTGGCCAGGAAAGCCACGTGAAGCAGATGGCAGCCAAGAAACCCAAGTAGCTGAGGGTGATGTAGAACATGGTGACAGAGCCTTCATTACATTGTAGGATGATCTCCCCAGGCTGGGAGTGCAGGTCAGACTCAGGGAATGGGGGAGATACTCCCAGCCACATGGCACAGAGGAAAAGTTGGACACCAGACCCAGAAAGGTTTTTGCCTCTCAAAATGTCCTTTTCTAAAAATGTCAGGGTCTAGGTAAATCATTAAGAAAGGAATGTAAGAAGCACACCAGAATAGTAATGGGACACTTTAACCATCCTGACATCACCTGGGAGAGAAAATCTGCATCTAGTGGAAGATCCAGATTGATTCCTGATATTCAACTATGCTGGACTTAATTCTCACTAACACAGATGACATGATAGGAGGCATTGATGTTACAGGAACCTTTGGAGGGAGGTGGCCATGCAACCCTGGAACTCAACATTATGCAATCATTAGAAAAAAGTCAAGCTAGAGTCTTGGACTTCAAGTGAGCTGATTTCAATAAACTTGGAGAGAGCTTGGAAAGTATTTCATGGACGAAAATCCCCAAGGGCAAAACAACCCAAGAAGCTTGGGAAACTTTGAGAAGGGAAATTTAAAAAGCCTAGTCTAACACAATTCCAATGAAGAAGAAAAACAAGAGATGTGTAAAGAAACCAGCATGGCTTCACAAAGGACTCTGATAAACTGAAAGAAAAAAAAAGGAGAAGTTTAAAAAGTGGAAAGAGGGGCACATATATTATCTAAAGCAGAACAAGAGCAAATAGGCTGAACTTGCAAAGATGAAGTCAGGATAGCTAAGGCCCAAAATGAATAAAGATTTGCTACAAGAGTCAAAAATAACAAAAAAAGGTTTCTTTCAACATGTAAAAAAGCAACGGATGGACAGTAATAATCTTGAACTAAGGAGACATTTCTTGACAGAACAATTAATAAATGGAATAATATGGAAGTTTTTAAAGATATTGGATAACCATTTGTCTGACATGGTATAGGGCTTCCTGCCTAGACAGGGGGTTGGACTAGAAGACCTCCAAGGTCCCTTCAAACTCTGTTATTCTATTCTAATAAGTAGACCCGCTTGCCTTCAGAAATCATGGGTGCTTCACCAATGGAGATTTGTAAGATGAAATTGGACAACTCTTTCTCTGAAATGTTAAAGGACTTAATGCTTGAGCAGGAGGTTGGACTAGAAGACCTCCGGGGTCCCTTCCAACTCTGTTATTCTTTTATTCTATTGTTTCCTCCAGCATTTGTCCTTTTCCTCTGGTGTCACCCACCTTCCATGGTGGAGATGGTTCCTTCTGCACAGGGACAACAATCATAGCAGCAGATGACCTCCCCTTCCCGAACTACCTTCATGAACCCAGGCTGGCAACTTTCCACACACCTGGAAGGAGGCAGGGGCTGAGGAGAGAAAGGGAAAAGACCCAGAAAATGAATTTGTTTACAGAAAAATGGAAAGGGTGGGTGATATCCAGTTTCAGGGTTAGCTTTGACTCATTAGAGGCCAATAAGATATGTGAGATTCATCAAACATGCTAACTTGTATACTTCTTTTCCCTTTTTTCCTCCCCTCTTAATGTTTAAGAAACAGTACAAATTTAGGATTTCATTTAAACTTTAGGCATTAAATTGATCGGGGATTGGATTGGTGGATTTTTTGCTTTGATTAAGTATGTGATGTTATCTGCATGAATGATTGACACTTCCTCCCTTTCCAGAGACTCAATCAATTGTTTGGGTGAAAACGGAAGACAAACTATTTTGAGGACACCTGAATAGCTGATAAGAAATCTGCATTCTTGAGAACCTGATCAACTGATAAGAAAACTCAAAGGCATTCAAAGCAATCCCCACCCCCTCAAAAAGCAAACAAACAAACAAGTGGAATCCTGTTTTGGCCACTTTCCATGGAACATTATTCTCACCTTGTTCATCATTTCCACCTGTGCAATATTCTTCTGGTCAATGGTAAATTTCAAATTTTGGGATGCCTGTTTTTTTAGACTCCCAGATTTCAGTTTTATGGCAGACTGGTTTGGGAACAAGATCCAGTTCACAATGTCCAGGTCAGCTGTCAGCCCTCCTTTCCCATCCAAATAAACTCCTTCGATGGAATTATTGTTAAACTGAGAGCTTTGAAGGAAAGTGTGAAGCTGGGAAGGACAGGAAAAGAGGAGATTAGAAAAGACTTCAGAAGTGCTTGGAAAAGATCCTTTGGTCTATGCTGGGAGGGATAGGAACACTTCTCCCTGTTCAAAAACCCAGTTCATTTTTAAGTTCTCAACTAGGTCAGGAGTTTATGAATGAGTGAGGGACAATAACTTCTTCAAACATTACATTTCAAAATGCAGATTAGAACAATGAAGGTAAAGGTTAGGAGTTTTGACATCTGATCCTTTTCCTCTTCACATCTCTTTCTCACAGCAATGCTAATCAACAATTCAAAAAGGAAACTACCAATTATTTTTCTTTAATGTTTTCTTTTTCTAAAAATATTGTTGTTGTTTGGATTTTCTTTCTGTTGTGGTTTATTCTTTCATATTTCTCTGCATTATTTGTTGCCTTATTGAGATAGATGGCTTCCAATTGTCTTCTAGACTTCCCTTCATGGTTATCATTCAATATTCATATCCAGTTATTGCTTATCATAACACTACACATTGTATACATTATTATCATTATCAATTTTTTATTTGACTATACCTATTATCACTAAATTTCACTAAGTTTAGCTAGTTTTGAATTATACATCTATCAACCCATATCTTTCCAATAACAAAACACTCTCATATCGTCTGCCATTTGTGGAATTAGTCTTCTAAACATTTTCTTAATCAGATCTGTATGGACTTCTCTTAGCAACTCCTTGCTTGTAAAATCTCTCATGTACTCTTGATGCCCTCTTTCTGTTTCCTTGTTCAGATTGTCTTTGATTGTCAGCAGTGTTATCAATATTTTTGCCGATAAGATTTCATAGCCCATAGGTTCTTTAATTTTCTCTTCTTCTACATCTTGCCCTTTGGAATAAATCTCCTATCCATTTAATTCTTCTTTCGATATTCCATTCTTTCTTTTTTCAAAAATAGACCAATTGCCATAAATGTCAACTGTTTTAATCTCTTTATATTCATCTTGCACTTCAGCTTTTTGAGTTTCAATGACCTCATTTTGCATTTAATAAGCATCCTCGATTTTTTCATCATATTTTGTTATTAGATGTTCCAAGTAATCCAGTTTTTTTTCCATTCTCTCCTCTGTATTTAATAGTTTTTGCAATTCTGCAAATAGTCCTTGCAAGTTTAAAGCTTCTACATTCTCCTGAGATGCCATATTATCATACACAGCTGCTCTTGCTTGGAAGGTCAACAAGATTAAAGCATACGTTCACAAAGACCATTGTTTTCACTTTGAGTGAAAATTCCATCACTTTGTAGCCAAGCCGCAAGTCTAAACAAAGAAAGTTCTGCCTGAATACACAAACTCTTTTCAAGAAAACCTCCCAGAATTCGAGCAGCGCAGCTCTAAGCTTTGACGATGAGGCAGTGATAGAAACTAGAAACATCGGCACCCTAACCCTAACCAATAAAACACTTGTGGAGAACCCAGGATCCACCCAGGGTCAAGATGAACCATGTTGGCACAGTGATCAGAATGCAGCATTGCAGGCTTATTCTGCTGATTGCCATCAGTTCGATTCTCACCAGCTCCAGGTTGACTCAGCCTTCCATCCTTCTGAGGTTTTTAATGAGGACCCAGATATTTGGGGACAATATGCTGACTCTGTAAACCAAAGAGCTTAAAGAGGGCCATATAGCATTGTCAAGTGGTAAACAAGCCTAAGGGCTATTGCTCTTATCAAGAGGGATCTGGCCTTTCAGCATGGCTGTCCCCCATATTAATATGGATTTGGTTAGGCTTTTTTTCTAGGGGAATTTGGTGATAGGTCTGTAGGTGGCTGTGGATCCTTCTTTAGAGGCAGACCAATGATATGGCAGCAGCCAACACAACAAGGCAGGGTACGAGTGCAGGGGTAGTTGTTGTCATTTGAGAGTCTTTGTTCACCTTTAAGAACATGTTTCATACGTTGATGGTTGTAAGACTCTGTCTGATGATAAGTGCACAAGATCAACTGAGACTCTTATGAGTGTCCCAGACATCCTGCTTCATGGCAACCTCCATGCCTGAGATGCTAGAGGCTGTCTTGGATTTGTCTCCTTAGGTCTCCAGGCTGACGGTCTTGGGAGTTTCAATTTGCCATCCCTGAGAATGACCTCAGAAGCAGCTCAGGAGTTAATAACCACCATGGCAGCTATGCAGTGGTGGCTTTCAAACATTTTCACTCCCAGTTTGGTGGGTTTGGCAAGTTGGGTGGGCATGTGATTGAGTGGGTGTGGCCAACTTGAATCAATCATGCCCACTTCAGTCACATGACCCCCCCACCAAGCGATAACCAGAAGGAAAGGTAGGAAAATTTTTGAAATTTCTTCTGATCTACCCCGCCCCATTTCCCCTTCTTTAACAGTCCTGCCTCACCCCACCTGCCACCCCCAAATTGTGCTCCACTGCCTGACACACATCTTACCAGAGTCTGATAGCTCTGTCATGCCTCTGCAGATATCCGTAGATATCGACAGGTTTAATCTCTTTATATTCATCTTGCACTTCGGTTTTTTGAGTTTCAATCACCTCATTTTACTTTTGATAAACATCCTCGATTTTTTCATCATGTTTTATTGTTAGGTGCTCCAAGTAATCCAGTTTTCTTTCCATTCTCTCCTCTATATTTAATAATTTTTGCAGTTCTGAAAATATTCCTTGCAAATTTAAAGCTTCTACATTCTCCTGAGATGCCGTATTATCATACACAGCTGCTCTTGCTTGGAAGGTCAACAAGATTAAAGCATATGTTCACAAAGACCGTTGTTTTCACTTTGAGTGCACTTCATTTGGACCACCCAGTGACAAAAGTATTGGTTGTGATCTCAGAGCATTGAGACCACACAACCATATTGTCGCGATGCTGGCTCCTCCTCTCCTTAAAGGCCAAGTTGGAGGGTTGCAGCATTGTTGAGAAGTTATTTGGAAAATAATCACTCAACGCCGACAAGGGACTCATTTCTTTCTATGAAGTATCTTTGTTGATAACAAAATGTGGCAAACCTCACACTATTGGAGAAACGCTGATTTTACCAGCAGTGAAACAGATTGTTACCACCATGTTGGGGCCCAGCGCAAGCACTTTCACGCAATCGATTCCTTTGAGCAATGACACCGTATCAAAAAGAATTGATGAAATGGCTGCGGAAGTGGAAGAAAGGCTTATTGACGCCTTGAAAAGTACAGAATTCGTGATGCAGATTGATGAGTCAAGGATTCGTCTAAATGAAGTCTTGTTATTGGCTTATGTCCGTTTCATCAACGGAAATGAAGAGATCAGGGAAGAACTGTTATTAGCTCAAAATTTAGCCACCGACACAAAAGGTTCTTTGATAATTAAAAAGGTTGAAGAGTTTTTTAATGAGAAAAACATCCCTTTGACAAATGTCGTGGCATGTGCAACCGACGGAGCTGCATCCATTCAAGCTCATCTAAAATCGGTTGTGCCTGGAGTTATGACTGTCCATTGCATCGTTCATAGACAGCACTTTGTCTCAAAAAAATTGAGTGGCCGTTTGCACGAATCTATTTATTTATTTATTTATTTTATTAAATTTGTTAGCCTCTCCCTCTCCACAAAGGGACTCGGGGCGGCATACAATAAATAAAAACACATATTATAAAATTACACATTGTACGGAGGAGGTATAAAACACAATACAATCATTATAATAACATATAAATATTAAAATAAGTTAAATTAAAACCCCAATGGAAATTACAAGTTTAAAAATTGCCAGGAGGAATAAAATGGAGCTATGGTTGAGCCAGGCCTGCTAGTTGAAAAAGGTGGGTCTTGAGTTTTGAACGGAAGGAGCGGAGGTCGGTGGTAATCCTAATATCCGGGGGGAGGTCATTCCAGAGGGCTGGGCCCATCACAGAGAAGGCCCTACTCCTGGGCGCCGCCCTCTGGCACTGCTTAGTGGACGGCACCCGGAGGAGTCCCTCTCTGTGAGAGCGAATTGGTCGTAGGGATGTATGGGGCAGGATGCGATCCCGCATGTAGCTAGGTCCTGTGCCATGGAGCGCTTTGAAGATGGTAATCAATAACTTGAAACGCACCCGATAGACCACAGGAAGCCAGTGCAGCTCGCGCAGGAGAGGTGTTATATGGGAGTATCTCGTACTCCCCATAATCACCCGCGCGGCCGCGTTCTGGACCAGCTGCAGTCTTCGAGTGCATCTCAAGGGAAGCCCCATGTAGAGAGCATTACAGTAGTCTAGGCGGGACGTCACCAGCGCGTGAGTGACTGTGCGAAGGGCATCCCGGTCCAATAGGGGGCGCAATTGGCGCACCAGGCGAACCTGGTGGAACGCCCGCCTCGCGCGGCTGCCACATGGTCATCCATGGACAGCCGGGCATCCAGGAGGACGCCCAAATTGCGCGCCCGTTCCATGGGGGCCAGTTGTTCGCCCCCAATGGCCAGTGTTGGAATTAGCTGGTTGAACTGGGGGGCCGGAAGCCACAGCCACTCCGTCTTGGAGGGGTTGAGTTTGAGTCGGTTGTCACCCATCCAGACCCGTACGGCTTCCAAACACTGGGACATCATTTCAACGGCCTCGTTGGGGTGGTTCGGGGTGGAGATGTACAGCTGTGTATCATCAGCGTACAGATGATATCCCACCCCAAAACCACGGATGATCTCACCCAGCGGTTTCATATATGTGTTGAACAGGAGAGGCGAGAGGACTGACCCCTGCGGCACCCCACAGGTGAGAGACCTGTCTGCTCCCCTGCCAACACACGCTGCGTCCGGTCGGAGAGGTAGGAGCAGAACCACCGTAGAACGTTGCCCCTTACCCCCAGCCCCTCCAGCCGGTGCAGGAGGATACCATGGTCGATGGTATCAAAAGCCGCTGAGAGATCTAATAGGACCAGGATAGAGGAACAACCCCTATCCCTGGCCCTCCAGAGATCATCTACCAACGCGACCAAGGCCGTCTCTGTGCTGTGCCTGGGTCAGAAGCCGGACTGGCGTGGGTCTAGATAATCATTCTCCTCCAGGTGATGTGGGAACTGTTGGGCCACCACACTCTCTACAACCTTCACTAAGAAAGGAAGGTTGGAGACAGGACGGTAATTGGCTAGCTCCGTTGGGTCCAGGGAAGGCTTCTTGAGTAAGGGTCTCACAACCGCCTATTTCAAGGCGGCCGGTAAGAACCCCTCGCCCAATGAAGCGTTCACTAGCACCAAGAGCCAGTCTTGTGTAACCTCCCAGGATGCCAGTGGAAGCCAGGAGGGACACGGGTCCAATGAACATGTGGTGGCTCGTAGTCGCCCGTGTAACCTGTCCAAATCCTCTATGGCAACAAAGTCAAACTCCTCCCAGAATGGTCTCTCAAGACTTGCCTGGGGCATCCCTCCTAGCCCACTGAGTAGGACCCATTCCCTCCGGATTTGAGCGATTTTATCCTGCAGATATTTCCCAAATTCCTCTGCCCTGCCCTGTAAAGGGGCTTCCCGCGGTCTCTGCGAAAGAAGAGAGCGGGTCACCCGAAACAGGGCGGCAGGGCGGTTATCTGCGGACGCGATAAGGGCGGCACAATGTTGACATTTGGCCGCTCTTATTGCCACAAGGTATGTCCTTAAGTAGGTTCGTACCTGTGTTCGGTCAAGTTCGGAACGGGAGGATCTCCATCGGCTCTCTAGGCGTCTCTTGTGGTGTTTCATCACCGTTAGCTCCTCGGTGAACCAAGGGGCCAGGGTGGTTCATTGCCGCAGGAGAGGCCGCAAAGGCGCCACCCGGTCTAAGGCCCCGGCAGCCGCATTATTCCAGGCGGCTACTAGGTCCTCTATCCGGGGGCGGGTCAGGTCTACAGGAGGTGGCCCAAGCTCCGTCTGGAACCTTTCTGGTTCCATCAGGCGCCTGGGGTGGAACCATCTAGGACATTCCGGTTCCGCCTCCCCACGGCGGGGGGTAGCACCAGGGAAGTCAAGTCGGAGAAGTGAGTGGTCTGAACATGACAGGGGAGTAATAGCTATGTCCCCTATTCCCAGATCACTAGTCCACTGGTCAGAGACAAAAACAAGATCCAGTGTGTGGCCTCCCTCGTGTGTGGGACCCTGAATTAACTGAGTCAGGTCCATGGCTGTCATGGAAGCCATGAACTCCTGAACCACCTCAGATGCTTCTCCCACCGATGGCAAGTTGAAGTCCCCCATGACCAAAAGTTTGGGGGTCTCAACTGACATCGTTGCGATCAGCTCGAGGAGCTCAGGCAGGGCCGCTGATGTATAGCGAGGAGCCAGGTATACAATCAGCAGGCCCACCTGTCTCCCTGGGCCCCATCTCACGACAGGGATTCACACCCGGATGTCTGTGGCACAGTGAACTCTCTCGGCTCCAGGTCTTCCCGGATAATTACCGCTACCCCACCGCCCCTACCTTGGGCCCGTGGCTGGTGGAATGCTCGATAACCTGGTGGGCACATGTCCACGAGGGGTACACCTCCCTCGTGGCCCAACCAGGTCTCTGTTATTCCTGCGAGGTCCGCCCCCCCTCCAAAATCTGGTCATTAATGAGGGGGGCCTTGTTAACAGCGGACCTCGCATTGCATAACATCAGCCTAAGGCCCTGGCTCTGTAGATCCTGGCCACCTAGAGTGCGGGGGTTGGTACAAGCGACCGGGTGTAACCAACAACCACGGTCTCCCAACCGACTGCAGGTTCTTAGTCTGTCCTCGCACCCACCCCTCACCACGACCGTTGGTATAACATAGCCCTGTACTGGAATGCTATTATCACTCTCCTCCCCCACTCCGCTCCCTCCCCTCCCAACCACACCTGTTTGCCTGGCTCTACTTTCCCTCCTGGCCAGAATCCCCTTCCCCCCTACCCTGGAACCCCTTAAAACTGTTAAAAAATTATTAATTAAAAACCCCCTTAATTTCCGCTTCCTCCACCTCTCTGGGTTAACAAACCCGTCATCAAGGTGGGAACTTGAAAGGTCTGAGGGCCATACCTGCGAAAGGGGGGACTCTCGCAGTAGTAGTAGGTCTGACCTGGAATATATAGAGTTCATAGATTGTCATAGGGATGAGCTCATTTCCTGGTGCTGTTGTTAAAATCATAAGTTTGTTCGTGAGCCAGGGTTCCCCACAGAAGGGGTATGTAGATGGTGGTTATCCTTACCCTGGATGGAAAGGGTAGGTTGGTGAGCTAGCAGGCTAGCCAGAATGGTCTACAAGTGGAGCCTCAAGGGGGAACTGGGGAGCAGTTTGTAACAAGATGGCACTAAGGAGCAGTTTGTAGCAGGGCGTTAAGGTAAGCCTTAGTCAGATAGTAATTTGAATAGAGGAAGGAAAGTTATCATCAAGGGTGAGAGGGTAAAAAGTCAGACCTTCAACAAAAGGCCACCAGTCTTCCAAGCGTCTCTATCCAGTCTCAGACATGAGTGGCCATTTGTCTCCTCGGCAGCCTGGCTGCCCAGGGTTGTTGTTCCTGAGCCCGCAGGGTCGTCTCGGCTTTCCTGAGCTTCCCTGCAGCCTCTGCTGGTCTGCTAGCGTTCTTTGGCGCCCAGAAAGTGCCCCAGGTCTCGTTCTCACCTCTCGCAGCCCCCCGCTGGTCCGGGATTTATGGTGGCCAAAAAGGTCTGGCGTTCGGCGTCTTTAACCACCTCCACCACCGCCGTTGCCCAAACCTCCGCCGCCTGGGCTGCATGGGTTGTCCGGGATTCCTTTCCTTTCCTCCTCCGGCTGCCTCCGCACCGCTCCATTCCGCTCCATTCCGCTCCATTTCTTCCGTTCCCCACACGAGCCGGCAATCGCCAGCCCCAGCACCAGCACCAACTAGCTAGCGCATTTCTGCCTCACCGTCTGGCTCTCCGACCATCCTGGTGATCCAGCCCAAAGCCAGGGCGAAGCCAGGGTGGTCGTCAACGAAATTCCGACCCTCAGGATGGAACAGAGGGCCGGCAGCACCCCTCCCATCAGGGAGGCCCCCCCGCAAACATGCGGAGCTCACAAGCCGACCGCCATTCCCTCCGGAAGCTCCTCCTCCTCTCTATACGTTGCATCATTAATGCTGTTAATAAAATTAAGTCAAACGCCTTGAACAACTGACTTTTTCACAAGCTTTGTGAAGAAAATGATGAGGAGTTTGAACGTCTCCTTTTGCACACTGAAGTAAGTGGCTTTCAAAAGGAAAGTGTTTGCGGCGATTCCACGAACTTTTTGACACAGTTGTCGAATTTCTTGAATCCAGTGATCCAAGTAAGCAATTCTCTTAAACTTTGACGTCTGGATGTAGGTTATCTCACTGATGTTTTTGACAAGCTGAATAAAATGAACATAAAGCTGCAAGGAGATAAAATCAATTTTCTTAAGGCCAAAGGAGTAATCTGCTCATTTATTTCCAAATTGGACCTCTTTGCAAGCAATATGAGTTTCCAGGAGCTGTATCAGTTCCCAAGCCTTTGTAATGAACGTTAACTCCAAGCAGAAGATTTGGACGTTTTTTGCTGCTACTTGAAGCAACTAAAAAAACATATGGAAACCAGATTCTATGATCTGATAAATCTGGAAGTGCTCACTTGGTTGTTAAATCCTTTCACAGCAGACTTTGCACAATTTCATCCCAAACTGCAAGAGCCACTGACAGATCTGAAATATGACTGTGAAGCCCAATCCCATTTTCAGAGTTACAGCACAGCTTTTTGGGTGAAAATGAGGAACACTTACCCAATATTGTGGGAGGAAGTTAAGTTGCTTCATTTAGCCTTTCCTTCCACTTACTTAATGGAGAGGGGCTTCAGCACCATCCAACATTCATGCATCATTGAGAGAGGGGGGTTTTCTTGGCACCTTTAAAAAAGGCGTTGTTGCACCCACTTCTCAAGAGGCTGGTGCTGGACCTTATCAATATGGACCATTTTCCCATGGCTTGCACCTTTCTTTAAAAAAAAGGAATGTGGTGGAGAAGGTGGTTGCCCGGCAGATCCAGGGTGTCTCGGATGAGATGGTTTATCTGGGGCCCTTCCAGTCAGGCCTAGATATGAGAGGCCTGGATGTGGGACCACAGGGTTGAACTCAGAACCCCTGCTTGAAGAACAGGTGGCAGTCATGGCTAGGGGAGCCTTTGCTCAATTTCAGTTATGTCCTTTCTTGGCTCAAGGAGCTCTCCTCTCAGGCACTCATCTCCCAGTTGCCGTCTCCCAGTTGTCCTACTGCAATGTGCTACTTGACATGGAGCTGCCCTGGATGAATACCCAGAAGCCATCACTGGTGTAGAATGTGGCCCTAATGCAGTTTTGGGTTCTCTTAGGGGTGGTGGTGCATGTAATGTCTCTGCTATGGAGCAGCCTTATCTGCCAGTTTGCTTCTGATTCTAACTGAAGGTGTTGCTTTAAAGGCATTCATAATATGGGACAATGATACCTGAGGAACCAAATCCACTGTTAACTTTCCAAAATCCACATAAAACCACCTTTGTGTCCTGTCATGGGGTCCTCAGTATGTGAAGGACCTTGTTTTCTGGTTATGCCACTTTCTATGGATTATAATAATTCTTGGCAGATATATGTATTGTATTTGTTGTTAATTGACTTCATGACTATTTGCTGCCAAATTCAGTTTTTTTTTAAAGAATTTTTTTTAATTTTTAAACAAACAAGCACAAAAAACAAAAGAATATAAAACCATCTTCCAGGTACATACCGTGTGTCGATTGGTGACAAGACCTTTGTGCATCCTCTCCATAGTCTTCACTTACGATTTATATAGAATCTCATATTATCAATCTATTATATATGTATACAATCATTATTTTTAATCATTTATTTGACTATAACTATTATTACTTCATTTTATACGAGATATTCTAAATTTTGAATAAATTTATATTTATGCATTTCATTACATCATCCTAAATCCATCCACTAGTAGTACATCTTTATATTATATTCCATTATCCTTGTATTGTAAAATTCTCTAGCATATTGCATTTCCATATTTTTGTCTAACCGTTGATAAAATAAGTCCCATATCTTATAAAATTGTTCATCTAGTTGTTCTCTAATTTCAAATGTCAATTTGCTCATTTTGGCACATTCCATTACTTTCTGAATAATTTCCTCCTGCATTGGTATTTTCTCACTTTTTGATTTTTTTGCAAATACAATTCTAGCTGCTGTTAACACATTTACAATCAAATATTTCAATTCTCTACTATATATTTCTGGCAAAATCCCCAATAAAAATATATCTGATTTAAAATCTACAGTATATGCTTTTCTGTCATTTTTTCAAACCATGTGTGAATTTTAGTCCAGTATCTTTTAACTTCTGCATAAGTCCACCACTTATGGTAATATGAACCTGGTATCTGATGACATTTCCAACATTTTTCTCTTGAACATTCTTGCTATTCTCGTCGGGGATAACTGCCACCTGTAAAACATGTTATACAAATTTTCTATATATGCTGTTGATGTTGACATTTTATAATTCTGAGACCACAATTTTTGCCATTTCTCTAAATCAATCCCATGTCCAAAATTTCCCCCCAAGCAATCATTGTTTCTTTAACTTGTTCTTCCTCTAGCTTAACCTCTAGTAAGTATCCATATACTTTTTAAATCATCTTTTTATCAGTGCCCATCAGGATTTTATCTAAATCAGTCAATTTGTCATAAAAGCCTTCTATTTTAACATCTTTATCATATCTAGAATGTATTTGCACATATGAAAACCAATTCATCCTTATACCTTATTTTTCCAGTTCTTGCATAGATTTAAGTTCACCCTTTGCATTCAATATTTCACCATATCTGTTTGTTTCTTTTTATAGGTTATTGGATATGAAAATGCTTCAATAGTTGATAACCAGACTGGAATTTTAAAATAATGATGCCTTTTAATCTTCTCCCAGTTTAATGACAAAGCCTCACGTATATAATGTCTTCTGAAATGCCCCTATGTTTTAGTTCCCTTGTACCATAGGAAAGCATGCCATCCCAACAACAAATCATGTCCTTCTAATGTCAATAATCTAGAATTTCTTAGCATTAAGCATTCCTTAATCCACATCAAGCTTGTTGCCTGGTAGTATAACTCCCAATTTGGCAGGCCAATCCTCCTCTTCTTCCAGCATCTTGCAACAATTTTAATTTTATTCTTGCTTTCTTTCCCTGCCAAATATACTTCAACACTATTTTATTTAAATCATCAAAGTAGCCTCTCCCTAATCTAACTGGAATTGTCTGGAACAAGTATAAAATCCTAGGTAATATATTCATCTTGATTGTTGATATTCTCCCTATTAGTGATAACTGTACGTTTTCCCATTTCGCCAGGTCTGTCACAATCTGTTGGTTAAGTTTATGATAATTATTCTCTTTAAGTGTACTGCATCTTGCTGTCAAATATATCCCCAAGTACTTAACTTTATTCATGACCTGTATCTTCAGAGCTTCTGTCAATACATCCTTTTGTCTTACTAACATATTCTTTGTCAAACTCTTCATTTTATCTTTGTTTATTTTCAGGCCTGCTACTTTTCCGTATTCCTCTATTTTTTCTATCAATTTAAGTGCTGTTTCTGATGGATCCTCTAAAATGAAAACCAGGTCATCTGCAAATGCTTGTAGTTTGTATTCTTTTTAATTTTCATTCCTTTTATATCATTTTCTTCTCTAATATTTCTGTTTAAGATTTCTAATGTTAGCACAAACAACAGAGGTGACAGTGGGCAGCATTGTCTTGTCCCTTTCCTTATATCAATAAAGTCTGTCAGTTCCCCATTTACCATTACCTTTGCTGTTTGTTTATGATATATAACTTTTATGGCTTGAATAAATTTCTTACCGAAGCCAACTGTAATAGCATACATCGCCAATTCACATTGTCAAAGGCTTTCTGTGCATCTAGAAATATAAAGGCCATTTGTTTTTCATGATGTGCTGCATAATATTCCAAAGAGTTCAGAATTATTCTCATGTTATCTTTAATTTGTCTCTTTGGCCGAAATCCATTTTGATCAGGATGAATAAAGTTATTTAAATATCTTTTAAATCTTTCCGCCAATATTGAAGGGAAGATTTTATATTTTGAATTTAGCAGGGATATAGGTCTATAGTTCTTAATTTGTTGTGAGTCAGCTTCCTCCTTTGGCACAAGTGTAATATATGCTTCTGACCACGATTTTGGTAACCTTTGACATGACTTCATTCATAACTTCTAGCAATGGAAGACTCAACGATTCCTGTAATGTTTTATAAAATTCTGCTGGCAGTCCATCTGGACCTGGAACCTTTCCATTATTTTGTTTTTTAAGTGCTTCAGTTAACTCCATCATTGTTATATTCCCTTCTAGCATCACTTGAATTTTTTTAGATATCTGGGGTAAATTCGCTTTCTGCAAATTCAGTTTTTTGAGATGGATAGCTATAGCAGTTGAAAAAAAATATAAAAAATATTTATTGGCTGCCATATATTTACATATTTATTTTTATTACTATATTTATTGTATTTAATTGATTTTTTAAAAAATGTTCATTGCCTAGAGATATGTGTTTGAGATGGATGATCAAAGAATGTTAATGTCAGTGTTCCAGATAGCATCCAAAATTAAATTAGAGTCAAAGAACAGTATTGCTCAAAGTTCCAATTTATTAAGAGAGCCATACTGGCACATCTGTGGGAAAACCCAAATCTGAAGCTTCTTCCATTTTCCCCCCAAGTTAAAGTTCATGATCTTGCCCCCACACCCACAAGTCCATCACATGGTCCAATCTTCCACTGCCATGCTGGCAGTTCCACCCATCCAGTTCTGGTTAGTTGCAGAGGTGCCAAGACAAAGGATGACCTTAGCATTCTAGAAAGGAATTTTATTTTGGTTACATCACATTCTACTGCTTACTATCCCCCTCCCATTTCCCCACTATAGAAACAGCATAGTGGATAGAAGTGTGGCAGGCCAAAGATCCAAAAGGAACATGGTTGCAGGCCTGACAAAATGAACGAACGAACGAATGAATTAATATGGATGAGAATGGAGACCTAACAGCAGACCTGGACAGTTTGAAAACTTGGCTCACAAGTCACTTGGAAAAGTGGTGTTTGTGAATTTGGAAAGAGAGGAATCCTTGGATGTCAAGTTAATTATGAATCAGAATGTTTTTATAAAGAGAGAAGAGATGTAGATGATGGGGGGAAAGTCTTTATTTCGTTCAGGAACTAAGTACATTATATATGTTTGTCGATAAAATTGTACTTGGGCAACCAGTACCTTTAGTTTTTGAATTCTTGCCCATCCCACAAGTCGTTTATCCTGACATATTGGTTGTTGCAAAAAGCAGCAGCATGGGGAGTTACTTGTGATCCTGTATTATTGTAACATGGGATACACACTAGCTTTTGAAAAACAGATTGGTGAATTTTTTGGGCTTTTACTGATAAACCAAGTAACAAGCAACATTTTGGAAGGGGAGGGAGAGGGAAATTCCTATCACAGTTTTCGACATACTTAAACACAAAGAAAAAGGTAGAATATATTTATTAACAACTAATGGTTGCTTTTGTAAATGTTTGTTTGTTCAAATACATGGATACATGTGAGAACATGCACTTTTTAGGAACATTAAAATAGTAAATAATATATTTGAGTGATTAACTGGCATTTTGAGGAAAGTGGTAGCAAAAGTCAATTTCTATTTTATTTTGACATCAAATGTTCTTTTGTATTCAGATCTGGTCTTAGAAAGATAATGTAGCACTTGGGGATGAAGATGCAACACAGCAGGCCAGTACTTGAGGCCAACATGGAGAAGACCTGCACGGCCACCATATACTTTCCCTTGGTGCTCAGGTAGGTGGGAACGAAGGATATCCAGACGCTGCAGAAGACCAGCATGCTGAAGGTGATGAGCTTGGCTTTGTTGAAGGCACCAGGGAGATTCCTGGCCAGGAAAGCGACTGTGAAGCAGATAATAGCCAGGAAACCCATGTAGCCAAGGGCAAGGTAGAACATGGCAACAGAACCTTGATTACATTGCAGGATGATCTCCTTAGATTGGGAGTACATGTCTGCCTCAGGGAATGGGGGACAAGTGCCCAACCAGATACAGCAGAGGACAATTTGAAAAGAAGAACATGAAAGGATGATAGAATTGGCCAGGCTCTTTCCTAGCCATCTCTGTACTTTATTCCCTGGTTTTGTGGCCAGGAACGCTAATACCACAGTGATTGTTTTGGCCAAGACTGTAGAAATGGCAACTGAGAAGATGTTGCTGAATGCTACTTGTTGTAAAAGGCAAGTGGCTCTCCTTGGCTGACCAATGAATAGGAATGAAGTCAAGAAGGAAAGCAGGAGGTTGATGAGTAGGATGTAGGAGAGATCCCGATTGTTGGCTTTGACTATTGGAGTTTCTTGGAATTTAATGAAGCTTGCGAAGACTAAGCCTGTTATGACAGACAGAAACAGGGCAAGTGAAGCTAGAGTGACCCCCAAATTTTCTTGATAGGATAAGAAAGTATAAATCTTAGGTATACAGTCATCTCGGTTGATGTTTGGATGCTGATCTGCTGGACATTTGGTACATTTCTCAGCATCTGAAAAGAGAAAAAACCAATGTCTGCTTGAAAGCATGGTTAGATATCTTAAGCAGTGTATTGTTTAAGGACAAATTCTAAAGGCAAATGAGAATGTTTGCCCCACGTTCCCAGGAAATCTGTTTCTCCTATTAGAGATTGCATCATTTGCAGCACAGCTTCCATAAGCCGCATTTTAGACAAGAAATCCGAAGCCCTCTACAGCCTTCCCCTTAAAGACCTAGGGAAAGAGGGTCATTTGAACCTCCTATACTGGACAGTTTAAAGCCCAGCAAGGGTAGAAGCTTGGTGTCAAGGTCTCAGTGGCCCTTTCCTGATCTTACTATTTTAAGAAGGAAAATATTTCTCTGATAAACTCAGCTGCTGGTCTTCCTGTATAAACTGACTTTTTGGGAATCTCCTTTATTAAATTCTCTTTTTCCAATATCAATGCCTTCCTCTACCTAGATCCAGAAGATGGCCAGGCTCTGTCTCTGGGCAGTAGTTCCGCTATCTGGTTGGTTCCCTAATTCTTTCTCCTCCCACCAAGGCCAGGAAAGCAAGAACCAATGGCTTCCACCTCTTTGGGCATCTTTCTATTTGACGGATAAAAAATATAGTCTCAGTTTTACAACTCTTCCTGTGACTCCAGCTAGCAGTGGAAAGTCAGCTTCACTCAACAAAACCTATATGTCTCAGCCACTGGTGAGTTAAGCAATGCTGTGATCTTCCTCTTGGAGTGCCTGGAGACTCTTAGGGACTGAGGGAGGAGCAATGGGTAGAAACTTAACCCTGGCAAGATCGAGTTGCTTTATGTTTGGAGGTTCATTGGTCCATGGAGAATTGTCATCTTTGGTTTTGGCCGGGGTGGCCCTGCCCCAAACAGACCCACCGACTAACCTGGGGGTCCTCCTGGAGGAGGGCCTTGGCACAACTGTGGGTTGTGCTTCAATTACCCCCATTCCTGGACGAACAATCCCTACTCATGGTTACTCAGGCCCTAGTCATCTCCCAATTTGACTGCTGCAAAGCACTCTATAAGAGACTGCCCTTGAAAAGCATCCGTAAGCTGCAGTTGGTTGAAAATAGAGAGGCTCACATGGTTTTGTGCAGACCTTGGTGTGCAAGTATGTCAATTCTCCTTTGGGAGCTGCATTGGTTGCCAATTAGCTTCCAGGTGCAATTCTGGGTTCTAGATGTCACATTTAAAGCCATTCATCGCTTGGGACCAGGTTTGTCTAAGGAACGAGTCTTGCTGGTCACCTCCATCTGACCCACTAGAGCACAAAGGCAAGGCATGTTGCAGAACCCATACCATAAGTAGGTACAACTGGCAGGACCCAGAAGAAGGGCCTTCTGTGTGCTAGCTCCCTCCCTCTGGAACATCATCCCTGCAGAAATTAGACTGGCCTCTACTTTGACAGTCTTTCATAGGTCCCTGATTTTGACAGCAGTCCTGGGGAACCCAGAGTGCGATCGAGCCTATCAAGTGGCTTATTTAACTGTGTGTTGTTTCCAGGGAATTTGTGGAGTGGGGGTATTACTGTTATTTATTATTTTTTTCTAAACTGTGCTCTCATTGTTCGGAAGCTGCTACAGATGTGTGTGAGTAGACAGCTATATAAATTGTCGTAAGTATGTGTGTATGTTCCAGCATAACTCTGGAGCACCTGGAGCAATTTCAACCAAACTGAGAATACAGATGACTTACTCTCTAGAAATAAATACTGGGGAGGGGGTGTGAGATACCCCTGGCGTGTGTGTTTCTCTGTATGTGTGTTCCTGCATAACTCTGGAATGCCTTAGACATTAAGGACAGCAAGTGTGGCATATTAGGGGGCAATTGTTTGTGATTTCAGTTCATTGGCAGATTCCTCTGGAAAGCCAGCCATGACGTTTGCCCTCCAGTGGACCAATGGGGACGTGCCTGATGGATTTGAAACAAAATGCCAACATCATAGACATGACAGGAAGAGGAGCACATGGCAGAGGGAAGGAATGATGGGCATGGGAGTAGGGGGAATATAGGCCCCTCTCAATGGCTCCCTGTCAGACAAATGCTTCAATGTCTACAAATAGCCAGGCAATGCTTGGTTTTCAGCTGGATAACCAGCTTTATAAATAATATAAAGCAGGCAATTTCTCTTTTCTTCATCAGGGAACTTGTGAAAGGAAAGAAAGAAGGAGGGAGGGAGGCAGGGAGGGAGAGAAGTTGGAAGGCAAGGAGGAAGGAAGGAAGGCTCAGGTATTGGACCTGTGACTGAAAGAAAGGGGAAAGGAGAGGAGGAGAGGCGGAGAGGAAGAAAGGAAGAAAGAGGAGAGTGTGAGATGTTTTTACATTTGTCCAGAGAATTGAAGAAAAAGGGAGATATTGACCTGTAAAAAAGCAGAGTTGCTTCTAATCCCCCTTCTAATGTCAGCTCCTCATTAATCCCATCTTTAATGTGTTCCAAGTTAAAGCCCAATATTATTTTTGTATCATATTAAAAGAATTTGATTCGTTGAAAGTATGTAATATGCCTCTCAAAATGTCCTTTCCTAATGATGTCAGTGTCTATGTAAATAATTAAGGAAGGAATGTAAGAAGCACACCAGAATAGTAATGGGAGACTTTAACCATCCTGACATCACCTGGGAGAGAAAATCTGCACCTAGTGGAAGATCAAATAAATTCCTGATATTCTGCTATGCTGGACTTAATTCTCACTAACACAGATGACATGATAGAAGGCATTGATGTTACAGGAATCTTGGGGGGTGGGGGGCATGCAACACTGGAACTCAACATTATGCAATCATTAGCAATAAAAAAGTCAATTTAGAGTCTTGGACTTCAAGTGAGCTGATTGCAATAAACTTGGAGAGAGCTTGGAAAGTATTTCATGGACGAAAATCCCCAAGGGCAAAACAACCCAAGAAGCTTGGGAAACTTTGAGAAGGGAAATTTAAAAAGCCTAGTCTAACACAATTCCAATGAAGAAGAAAAACAAGAGATGTGAAAAGAAACCAGCATGGCTGCACAAAGGACTCTGATAAACTGAAGGCATAAAAAGTAGAAAGAGGGGCACAAATCCAAAGCAGAAAATCAGCAAATAGCCTGAACTTGCAATGATGAAGTCAGGATAGCTAAGGCTCAAAATGAATAAAGGCTTGCTACAAGTGTCAAAAATAACAAAAAAGTTTCTTTCAACATATAAAAAGCAATGGATGGAATCTAATGAAGAAGAGAAATAATCTTGAACTAAGGAGATATTTCTTGACAGAACAATAAATAAATGGAATAAAATGGAAATTTTAAAGAAGATGTTGGCTAGGCATTTGTCTGAAATGATATAGGGTTTCTTGCCTATGCAGGGGGATGGACTAGAAGACCTCCAAGGTCCCTTTCAACTTTGTTATTCTATTCTATTCTGGTAAGTAGAACCGCTTGCCTTCAGAAATCATGGGTGTTTCACCAATGGAGATTTGTAAGATGAAATTGGGCAACTATTTCTCTGAAATGTTGTAGAATTTAATGCTTGAGTAGAGGGTTGGACTAGAAGACCTCCAGGATCACTTCCATCTCTGTTATTCTTTTATTCTATTGTTTCCTCCAACATTTGTCCTTTTTCTCTGGTGTCACCCACCTTCCATGGTGGAGATGGTTCCTTCTGCACAGGGACGACAATCATAGCAGCAGATGACCTCCCCTTCCCGAGCTACCTTCATGAACCCAGGTTGGCAACTTTCCACACACCTGGAAGGAGGCAGGGGCTGAGGAGAGAAAGAGGAAAGACCCAGAAAATCAATTTGTTTACAGAAAAATGGCGAAGGAAGAAAGGGTGGGTGATCTCCAGTTTAAAGGTCAGCTTTGACTCATTAGAGGCCAATAAGTTTTGTGAGATTCATCAAACATGCTGACTTTTTTTACTTCTTTTCCCTTTTTTCCCTTCCCTCTTAATGTTTAAGAAACAGTACAACTTTAGGCTTTCATTTAAAGTTTAGGCATTAAATTGATCGGGGATAGGATGGGTGGATTTGTTTCTTTGACTAAGTATATGATGTTATCTGCATGAATGATTGACACTTCCTCCCTTTCCAGAGACTCAATCAATTGTTTGGGTGAAAACTGAAGAAAAACTATTTTGAGGACACCTGAATAAGAAATCTGCATTCTTGAGAACCTGATCAACTGATAAGAAATCTCAAAGGCATTCAAAGCAATCCCCCCCTCCCTCAAAAAGCAAATAAACAAACAAGTGGAATCCTGTTTTGGCTACTTTCCATGGAATATTATTCCCACCTTGTTCATCATTTCCACCTGTGCGATATTTTTCTGGTCAATGGTAAATTTCAAATTTTGGGATGCCTGTTTTTTTAGACTCCCAGATTTCACTTTTATGACAGACGTGTTTGGGAACCAGATCCAGTTCACAATGTCCAGGTCAGCTGTCAGCTCTCCTTTCCCATCCAAATAAACTCCTTCGATGGAATTATTGTGAAACTGAGAGCTTTGAAGGAAAGTGTGAAGCTGGGAAGGACAGGAAAAGTGGAGATTAGAAAAGACTTCAGAAGTTCTTGGAAAAGACCCTTTGGTCAATGCTGGGAGGGATAGGAACACTTCTCCCTGTTCAAAAATCCAGTTCAGTTTTAAGTTCTCAACTAGGTCAGGAGTTTATGAATGAGGGAGGGAAAATAACCTCTGCAAACATTACATTTCAAAATGCAGATTAGAACAATGAATGTAAAGGTTAGGAGTTTTGACATCTGATCATTTTCCTCTTCACATCACTTTCTCACAACAATGCTGATCAACAATTCACAAAAAAGGAAACTACCAATTATTTTTTTTAATGTTTTATTTTTCTAAAAATATTTTTGTGATTTTGATTTTCTTTCTGTTGTGGTTTATTCTTTCATATTTCTCTGCATTATTTGTTGCCTTATTGAGATAGAGGGCTTCCCATTGTCTACCTTCCTGTTTTGTTCTCCAGGATCTACAGTGGTGAAGACCAGTACTTAGCATGGGAAGTGTCACTCATGATCCAAAGACATTGGTCCATAGCAATTCTCTTCTTGTTACCAGTCATTCCTTTCGGAGATTGGAGAGAATTACCAGATTATCTCAAACAGTCTAATGTGTAACCCCGTTGGCTTCTTGTTTGTACAACATCATCAATTTGAGAAAAAAGAAAGAAAGGCTGAACAAAGAAAATATCAACTCAAAATGCTTCAAAAGTACATAAAATTAAACAAGAAAACATTGCAAAAAACCAAAATGAAAAACCATCAGAGTAAATGGAAAAGGAAATGGACATAGAATAATAGAGTTGGAAGGGACCTTGTGGGTCTTCTAGTCCAAACCCCTGTTCAATCAGGAAACCATTTCAGACCAGAGGCTGTCCAGTCTCTTCTTAAAAGCCTCCAGTGATAGTTCCCAGAATGTCTGAAGGCAAGGAATTCCATGGGATCAATATTCCAACAGTTAGGAATGTTTTTCTTACTTCTAGGATGCTTCTCTCCTTGATTTGTTTCCATCTGTTTTTTTCTTCTCTTGCCTTCAGGTATTTGGAAAATAGGTTGACCCCTTTCATTTCATGATGGAAATGGAATGTTGAAATGAGGGCGATTGGAGTTTCAGGCTAATTATTTTTTTCAGAATGAGTAACCAAGGCATTAAAATAAATGCCGTATTTCAAAGAAAGATGTATAATGGAAAAGAAATACCTGCCAATGCTTCATCCTCGGAGTTTCCACCTTGATGCCCCTGTTCCTCATGGATCTCTTAGAAGTGGAGATATAAGCTGAATTTAAGGCCCTTCCCAAAGCCCAGACGGTCTCATAAAGAAGATAGCCATCCAGAGCCAGGATTTGATCACTCTCCTCTTTCCTCAGAGCCTCCAATTCTTCTGTCTGTCGGCACCGTCTCCAGACTTTCACAGAAAAGGCATCCTTAGTGGATGAACACCTAAAGTTTTTCTTTAAAAATGTAGACTTCAAATCATTCACGACAATAGCATTATCATAGTTTCCCCATTTCTTTTTCTTTACCAGAAAGGAAAAAATGGCAGCAACTTGTTTCATATTCTTCAGAAGAAACATCAAATCAAAGCTGAGATTCCATTGAGCTGTGGTGATCCACACTTTATCTGTAAAGTCTAGAAAGGCTTCAAGAAACCCATTTATAATTTTCATTCCTATTGTGAAGGAACTAGTCTCTGAGTCGTAAACAATGACATTGACTTTTGTAAATTTGTAATACTTCCTTAGACTGATGATCGCATCAGCATCATTTATTGTAAAGCTTTGATATGTAATTGCACAAATGCCATTTCTTAACATCCAAGAAGACATTGTCCTCATGAACCTCTCCCCCTGGTCTGTTTCTGGAGCAAGAAGAGCAACCAAGGTCCACTTGAAATGGAGGAGAAGCTGGACTATTCCTGGATATTGGACCCCTTCTGCAGGGAGCATTGGGTAGAAGAAAGGAAAATGAGTTTTATCCTCCAGAATCCTAGTAGTAAAACTATAACTGATCTGAAAGAAATGGAAGACATTATTTTAAATGTAACAAGCAATATTTCCATAAAAATAGCTATTCTTTTCATTTGCAGCAGGGGACCTTTGATTGAAAGTTGCATGACTCATAACTATCTCCCCAAGAAAGACACACCTGAGGGATTTTGTAGGTGCCCAACATGGTTGAAATCTGGATGGAGATGCCAGTCTCGGCTGCTTCCAGAACAGCCACTGTGTTTCTCTTCCTCCCACACCTGTAGTTGGGCACATTGGCCTCCCCGTCTGAAAGCAGGTCCAGCAAAGGATCTGTAGTTATTTCTACCTTGAAGAAGTTATCGTAGATATCATAACCCAGGGAGATGTTGGGTAAGAGATGGTCATTGAGGTTGATGTCCTCCATAGCAAAAAGGAAGGGCATACATTTTGAAAAACGTCTGAATAAGTTTCTGCAGGTACGAACAAATTAATAAAAAATATATTAACTTTTCTTTCAAAATAAAATTGTTAATCCCCTTAATCACAATTATTCTTCCAAAAACTTTGTAACATTCCAAAGTATTGCCATAGAAAAAGAATAAGAACATTTTTTAAAAAAAATATTATGTGTCTCCCACTTGGTTACATGTATACTAATTCAATTTTCTGTGTTGGTTTTCAAGCATCTTACCTCATATTTGTTCTCCCCCCATTTTCTCTTAATAATTCCCAGATAGCTAAAATAATTAATTTATTATTATTTCATTTATATTCTAGATATTTTTGTATTAGGAACAAGATTTTAGAAAGACTGAAAATGGTTCCCACCCAGATGAATTTCAAAATAATTTAAAGACCTTTGAGTCTTTAAATACCCCTGTTAGATGGATCTTTGATGGGTTGTGTTTTTTGTTATTTCTTGGCTCTGTTTATGTTTTCTTTTTTCTTTCAACTTGTAATTGAAAGACACTAAATGACATAAAATCAATGAGTTATACAAATAAAGGAACAAAACAAACAAACAGGCAATCACCCAATATCGTAAAAACCATGTTTTCATTTTTAAAGGTTTCTTAAGTCCCTGGCCTGGACTTGTGAATAAGAATGAAAGAAAATTCCAAACTCCATGAATGCCTATGCTCTTAACTGGGGCTCTTTCATGGCAGCAGTAAATTTGGTGTGGGTAAAAAAGGTAGAATTATCTTATCTCCAATACATAGTGAAAATAGCAGCAAACAGAATAACAGAGTTAGAAGGAATCTTATAAGTCATGTAGTCCAACCACCTTCTCAAGTAAGAGACCTTATACTGTTCCAGGCTAATGGTTGCCCAATCTCTGCTTTAAAACCTCCAGTGATGCTGCACCCATAACTTCTGAAAGCAAGCTGTTCCACTGCTTAGTTGTTCTAATTGTCAGGAAATGTCTCCTTAGTTCTAGGTTGGTCCTTTCCTTGATTCGTTTCCATCCTTTGCTTCTTGTTCTACATTTAGATGCTTTGGAGAACAGGCTGAAACCCTCCTCTCTGTGGTAGCCATTTAAACATTTGAACATTGCTATCATGTCACCCATAATCCTCCTTTTCTCTAGATTAGACATGCACAATTCCTGCCACCATTCTTCATGTTTCAGCCTCCAGTCCGCTAATCATCTTTGTTGCTCTTCTCTGCATTTTTTACACTATCCCTCTTTGCTTGGATTAGGGAGTCCCCCAGAATCCAGCTCAGCTCAGGGACGAAGTGGAAGGGAGAGATCATTCTGTTCCTGTGTGTCCACACTCTAACTCTACTCATAGGATGGGAAGGAAAGTGGTTGGGAAAATATTTGGTTTGGTTTTTATCAATGGTGGGATCCTACCAGTTTAACAACTGGTTCAGTGATCACACCCTTTGTTTACGCCTGTTCAGTTAGCTCATGCATGTGGCGTTTGGAGAAAATTTACCTTCCGCATTACTGCTGGGGAGGAAAACAGCTCTGCTTTGTTGCACAACTCAGCTGAGAAGATATAGGTAGGCGAAGCGCATTGGCGGCCAGGCATACTTGATTGCTGGAGCAAACCAGTAGAATCCTACCCTGGTTTTTTCTCTTACATTAGACATCAAAATGAGCTTTGCTACCTACAAGGTCCAAGAGACTGAAAGGCCAAATTAGGTAATATGTTTGCAAAAGGAGCGGATCAAGAGGGGAACACCTTCCATTTTCAGAGGGCTGCAGGAGTAAACATTCATTAGAAATGCAGTGACTTTAATAAGGTTCAAGATCATTGACGTACGTGGAGAACTTTGTTGAAGGGCTTCTGTTGAAGGTTGATAATTGAAACCAAGCCATCCATGCAGAAAATATGCCAGCAATGGAATAATCCCCTGATTTAAAAAGATGCCCTGGGTCCACTTCACTCTGCTGCAGAGTCAGAAGACATTTGGCTTTCATTATCCCACTAGCTTCTGGCAGCCACAAGAGCAGCAGAATCAAAAGAATCAGCAACATGGTTTGTCTTGCTGACTGAGCCTTCTCCGTGGCACCTTTATTTTAATGAAGAATGGGGTGAAGAGGTGGATAGAAACCAAACCCTTTTCCAGGAAAGAGCCTACAGATCCAATACGAGTCCACCCAAGGGACAGAAACACAGTCTTTGCTTGTCCTTTAACCTCCCTCAAATCCTCTTTCAATCTCCAGAGCCATCGATGCACTCAATGTTTCTGGCATAGGCTCCACCCAATTGTGCTTCTGAGTTTGATATTGACATCAAAGCACCTTCATCTTCAGAAACGTTGCAGAAGGCTCTCTAGGTACCTAACGTTAAAAATAAGCAAATGAATATTATTTGAATAATTGGAGAGAAGAAAACTACCTAATCCCTTAACATGTCTACAGGCTGGTGCCCAGTTGGAGAACTCCCATATGTGGCTCCAAGCTTTGACAATGAGGCAGTGATGGAAACTAGAACAGTTGGCACCCTAACCCTAATCAATAAAACACTTGTAGAGAACCCAGGATCAACCCAGGGTGAAAATGAGCCATAGTGGCACAGAGATTAGAATGCAGGCATTACAAGCTATTTCTGCTGATTGCCAGCAGTTTGATTCTCAGCAGCTCCAGGTTGACTCAGCCTTCCATCGTTCTGAGGTTTTTAAAATGAGGACCCAGATTGTTGGGGGCAATAGGCTGAGTCTGTAAACCAGAGAGCTTAGAGAGGGCTATATAGCATTGTGAAGTGGTATATAAGCTTAAGGGCTATTGCTATCAAGAGGGATCTGTTCACAGTCTTTGTTCACATTCAATGCCTTGCTTCATGCGTTGATGGTTGTATGCCTCTGTCTGATGTTAAGTGCACAAGATCAGCTGAAAGGCATTTAGTCATGCCGGCCACATGACCATGGAGATCTCTTCGGACAGTGCTAGCTCTTCGGTTTTGAAATGGAGATGAACACTTCCCCCTAGAATCAGGAAGTACTAGCGCATATAACAGAGGTAACTTTTACCTTTACGGATCTCGGATCTCCTTATCTGGAAGTTTGCCCTCTTTGATTTCTGATGGGTTAGTATTGCCCCAGAGAAATACAATGCATATAATCTGAGTTTCTTGCTGGAGTCATGATTCCTGCTGGAGGAACAGGTGGTAGTTATGACTAGGAAGTCCGCCTCACTTTTAAGCCACATCGCAAATCCTTCCAAAAACTCAGCGCAGCGCCTTCTCAGCATTGAGGATTCCAGCCAGGCCCAGAGGAGCAAGAAGAGAGCCCGTAGCAGCCGCATCACCCCCTGACCACGGGCGCCTTCGACTCCCGAAGACGACGGGGTCCGCCCATCCTATAAAAGGGTCTGCCTCGCCCATGCGTCTTCCAGAGGTTTTCTGACTCATCCAACTCATCTGTGCATCACTCCTTTCTGCTTCGAGGGGAGGGGCGATGCTTGGCACAGGACTCCCAGCTTTACCAATCGCAGCGCCGCTGCCTCCCCCCCACCCTAGTTCCACTGAAGTCCGTCGTCTCGTCCGTCAGTCCCCCCCCAAAAAAAAAACTAAGTCCGGGGATGCCCAAGAGAGCGAAGTAAGCGGCACTGCTATTTTCACATCTTAGGGGACTCTGGAAAGTCCTAGCCTGAGGTTGCCCTCCACACGCAGAGATGTCCCCCCCTAAAGTTCTCACCAGCCAGGCTCAGCATTCAAGCGACCTGGTTGCCTGGTGTGTGAAGGCAGAATAACGGAGTTGGAAGGGACCTTAGAGGTCATCTAGTCCAACCCCCCTCAAGCGGGAGACCCTACACCATTTCTTACATAGGGCAATCCATTCTCTTCTTGAAAGCTTCCAGTGATGAAACTCCTGCAACTTTTGAAGACAACTTCTGTTGCCTGGTTGATAGTTCTCACTGTCAGAAACTTCCCCCTTACCTCCAGGTTAAATCTCTCCTTGATCAGTTTCCATTCATTCATCCTTGCCTGGGCTTCAGGTGCTTTGGAAAATAGTTTGAAGCCCTCCTCTCTGTGGCAGCCCCTCAAATATTGGAAGACTGCTCTCAGGTCTCCCCTGGTCCTTCTCTTCACTAGACTAGCCATGCCCAGTTCCTGTAACCGTTCTTCATATGTTTTAGTCCCCAGTCCCCTAATCATCCTGGTTGCTCTTCTCTGCACTTTTTCTAGACTCTCAACATATTTTCCATAGTGTGGTGACCAAAACTGAATACAGTACTCTAGGTGTGGTCTTACTAGGCCTTTACAAAGTGGTATTAATACCTCACTTGATCTTGAATGTATTCATCTGTTAGGATTGCATTGGCTTTTTTGGCTGCAGCTGTACACTGCTGGCTCAAGATATACAGACATCATAAAGGCTGAAAAAATTGTGATAAGATCAATTAAAGCATTTGAGATGCTTAGAAAGGGAAAGGGTCCATACGGAAAAAGAGGATCGATGGATTAATTACTTCAGAAAACTTCAAAAATATAAAATTTGTACAAAATCATCAATTTGTTGGACTTCCTCGGGAAAGACTTGTAGAAAGCATCCTAACAAATTTGAAGAAAAGATTCATGGATTGTGAACATTTACAAACATGTAGCCAATTTCAAGACACGAATAAATTACGATTTCTGAATTTTTTTGGGAGCCAGATTACTGGAAGAAGTAGTAGTTCCATGGACAGAAGCTGCTTGAATTTAGTAGTAGTTCCATGGACAGAAGCTGCTTGAATTTAGTAGTAGTTCCATGGACAGAAACTGCTTGAATTTAGTAGTAGTTCCAT